>JAOXNO010000005.1:9926529-10031179 GCA_028565335.1 Limnodromus scolopaceus
TCAGCAGGGGAGTTGGACTAGATGATCTCTATGGTCCCTTCCAACTCTAAAAATTCAGTGAAATTCAGTGAAACTGACAACATCTGAATTGACTTCAATGGAACAATATACTTTGCATGTGCAAAAGGACCAATTGTTGGGATTTAATTTATTTTGGTAGTATTTTCCTTTGAAAAACCCTGTAGGTATGCAAAATCTATTTCCAAAATTTAATCAAAATCTGATGAAAATGAAATAAAGTCTTCCATTAACTTGGATGGATACTGGATCAGGCTCTGAACCATTAACGCAAACACCTGCAAACCCAATAATTAGATATTTATTGTTCTGCATTTTAATTTTTGAACAATGATAATCTGCTATACACTGATTATTACAATTCTTCTTACCTCAAAATTCCATTCTACTGTGTTCATTTCATAATGCTTGTTCTCCCCTTAGTGACAGTGTTTATTAAATGATGCATTCTGATTTATATCTAGCTCCATTTCCTACTAAGCTTGTTACATGCTTCATTCAGTAAACTGTATAGCCAGCTCCCTAAAAATAAACATATGTTTACTTCTGAGATGTCACCTTAAAGGATTTAATTTCATCTGACAGAGAAGAAAAAGCTAATTGCAGATATGAGCTCAAACTTAGGTTTTGTCCCTTGCAATCTCAATACTTCAGATCATCCAGAAACTCATATGAGATTGTGGTCTGGGCACAACAGATATTTGTCCATGTCCTGTCCTGTGTCCATATTGTGCTAGTCATGCCCAAACCATGACAGTCTGACCTTCATGCATAACCAATACTGAATAGATATGCATTCTTGGGAAGGATTATGCATTCCTGGCTAAATAAATACCAACATCATGAGGAAGAATTAAGTAATCACATGAAAGAAAAGAAGCTTAAGCATAAACTTTCTGTAAGATGATAAGAAAAAGTTCTATCTATAGCTGTATGCAAAACAGCAAATAAGTTTAAAACACATAGCTTGGAACCATTTTGGTGACAGGTACAAATGAAAAGAAGGCATGAGGTAGTAATGTGAAGTGCAGTACTTCTATGTTCAAAAAGAAATATACTTTTATATATTTTTGGTTCTAGCATAAATCCCTTTCTACTTCTGCCCTACCCATAAACCAGACTTGTGTAAGCCGTATTTTCTTCCACAGGTAACACACAGAACACCCTCCCACCCCCGGTTTCCTACTCTGAAGGTAAAACTATTCATATCGTGCCAATTTATGTTTCTAATGACCAGCACCTTACATTTCTGTTTTACACAAAACCTATTGCAATTAACACGAAAAGGTCTTTGACATCAGTGGACATTGAATCAAACTCAGCCCAGCATGCAAGCAATGCAGGAGCAGAATAAATACCTCATATCCAGCAGCAGGCAACAAGAAAATCCAATGTCAAGAATTAGCCAGCTCTGAGGCTGTCTTCTGTTGAGGTGAGAAAGAAGTACCAGGTTTGTTGTTTGCTAGTTTTCTGATATTCAGGCAGGTTTCTAAAAATAAGCTGTTGCTTCAATTTGCTTTCAATTTCCTTAAGAGAAGAATTTAAAATCATATTACAAAGGTTTGGAAACAAGCTTCTGTGAGCAGCAGAAGCCTGAATAGCATCCAGCTTCTGTCTAATTAGCTCAGGAAAAAACTGGAAGGTGAGATTTGCTAGTCCAACCTTAACATATAAAAGACTCTTCCTTTCCAGGACAATAAAAGACACTGTGAAGAATTCATCCTTTGCTTTCAGTATCAGGATTATCCATTTAAATTTTTCACATTTCACAGCTTTGCAGCTGCCATTTTTATGCTAGTTAAACATCTCAACTTCCAATATTTATTTTAAAAAGGTATCAGCTACCTCGCAATAGGAACCCCCACCCGGGGTTCCTGCCCCCCAAATCAGAAAGGGATGTTAGCATTCTTGTTGCAATTTAAACTGTTTAATAGCTAACTAGATATGCATGATGTCCCATAAAATTCCAGAGATGTGTCACAGAAAAGATGCACACCAAGTCATGTTCTCTCAAAGGACAGGTCAGATAATTAAAGCTGAAGCCATTAGTCATTTCACAGCTTGTTTGGGTTGGCTGTGATTTTTTATGCCTTTCAGAATACTCAGCTGAGAAATTTCATGACATGGCAATACTGAAACTGAAAAGGGCATAGCAATTAGTCCAAAGCATGAAAGGAATTTTATTTTCTAATGTCAATTTTTTGACTGCATAATGTATAATATAAGGAGCTTGCAAGTTTTTGTTAACAGACACAAAATTACCCTTGAAGTTGATATGAAAACCTTCCCTTAAGTTTTTGTAGAGTATGATAGAAGTCAAAATGCCTGATGTACTTTTCAATGAAACAAACATTTCTTATTGTCAAATAGAAGGCCGTGGATTATCAACCTGGGGTAGGAGTCATTAGTCAATATTTACTGACTATATTCTTCTTCAGCTATGGCTGAGCAGCTTGGGTCCGACAGAGCCCTACTCCAGGCACACACTCAGCTGGCACTCCCGCATCACAGTAGCTCTTGTCCCTTTTTCAACTTTGCTGGCAAAGCATCAGCACAGATCCCAGGGTGAATTAATCTACTATATAAATATATACTGTGGAATCTTCCCTTGGGAAAAGTGTCCATTTTCACAGAGAACTGCCCACTCTAATTGAAAGTTTCACTGAGGCAAGAAGCGGTATTTAGTTAAAATTGAAGACATTTATTTGAATTTATTCCACAGCTTTTCCAGAAGGGCATTTGCTAGAAATGGCTTCCAACTATCAATAAAGAAGAACACAGAATGTATATTTTCTTGAGATATAAAAACATTGAAATGTTTTAACTACTTCATTCTTTCAAAAGGACAAAATAATATCAATTTGGAGGAAATTTTAGAATTAAAAAGGACGTAAGAGGACCGAGAAAACTTTTGGGCAGTGTAGTTTCTTCCTTTTTCTCTCCTCATTCCCCAGTTTTCAAATGGAAAGAACTAATATGTTTGCTATTTACAGATTTTTACAACATCAAACAAGTATACCAAAACACAAAAAGACTTTACTCTCCTTCCTCCTACCCAGCCACAGCATCAATACCTTCTCATTTCTAAATAGGAAAATTGACATAGAAAGTGGAAAGAATAGAGTAAGTTTAGAAAAACAACTTGGAATTCTTAACCACTCTAGCTCAAATCCATTCAACCAAGTGACACTGCTGCTGATTAATTTCAGACACAGAGAATAAAAAATTCAGGTTGAGCATCTTGTTTACTAGAGGAGTGCTTTTGCTGGGCAGCACTATGCAATTAGGTATGACATTGGTAATAATCTGAAGAGTCTGTCTGTGTAAGAACTGACTGGTATTCTGAATCACTTTTCTAATCACAATGAAAAATGATGAAATACATATGTGAAGCATGAAACCCATGATTTCCTAAGAGACATTTGTCACAACATCTATTGTCCTATATAGAAATAAAGAATAGCCACACATTTTTCATCTCCCTCCAATGGGATGAACACATATTTGGGAAATTAAGTTTTCTCTTGACTCACCACAGAAGACAGGCAGCAGAACACAAGAAAACATTTAGACAGAGATAAAAATAACCAAGCATTAATGCCGGGTGTCCAAAACCACAGAATGAGAGTGCTCTGAGACACAATCAGGGAAAGAACACCAATGTCAGGGCCCTGAGCGCATCCTCCCCTCTCCTAGAGGTTTGACTGCCTGGGCTGGGGGCCAGCAGAGACAGCGCACCTGAGGCTGCCTTTGTCTCTGAAGATTTAAGCCATAAATACCATGCTCAGAGCTGGAGGTTCAACAGTACGTAGGACTTTTCAACCTACAAAACCTGCTCCTGTGAAGCAAGATCAGAGGTTCTTGATTGAAGAGCTATGTCAGAGAGTGTAGAACATAAGTAATTTACTGCACCTCGCTGAGATTTAAGTGTGAAAAAGCAGTAAGTTTTAGACACAACAACTGGTGGTGCCCCACCATGGGGGATTTCTATGAGATCCACACCAAAGTGTTTCTGTCTATTTCAAAATATCTTGTCATTGCAATAAAGGGTGTGCATCAAACCCTAAGGACATTGAAGTCAACTGATATACCACTCTTTTTAAATGCTACCTGTATGGTAACTGGATATGCATTATGGATTTTCATAAAACAAAGAGCTACCTTACTTAAGACAATTCCTGTCATCTTGTAGTGTTGAAATTTATAACAGATCTTCTGTTACTTACAGTGATACTTAAAATGCCCCATCATCTCTTCAGAAAATGCCAGCCTCTACCTAAAACAATCAGAGGTTATAATTAAACAACATACAAGAATTTGTTGCTGAGCAAGAGCACCATGTTTTAAAAGCAAGACTTCCCTTTTCTTCCAAATAGGTCCTGCACAAAATCAGCATCCAGTTAGCAATAAAATGCAGTAAATATTTCTGATCCATGTGGAATAGGAGTTAGTTTTGCACTGAGAGAGCTGAACACTGTGTGTACTCTTCTGCAGAACTGATTGCACAGCTGCCTCTCACCAGCTGCTGTCTGCATGAACCTTCCCAATGTGACTTTCTAGCAAGCACTTTGCGATCTGGTACCCATCTGGAAGTCAGCGCTATATTGTTGTCAACTTTTCCTTCTCTGAGACAGTTTTTTCTTTAAATTCAAAGCCATCACTGTAGTATCATTAATTTCAAAAACATGGATCTCCAAACCTCTGGAGAAAAGGTTCAAGTAATTTTTGTTTGTAACAGGCCTCTGCTGAACTTCACTCATAAAAGAATTGGGTGCTTGGAACAGAAGCCAGGGAAATGAAACTGTATGTTCCATGAGTGTAGATCAGTGCAGTGATTTAGATTACTGTGGATCTGGCCAGTAAAGTTCTACTTTATACTAAACCTAAGTTTTGATGACAAACATAACCCAGACCATAAGCAATCAAATGCAACATACAATTACTACGAAAAATAACCAATTTTGGCCTTTTGTGTACATAATTAATTCAGATATTTAGTTGCATATATAAATATCTTTTACATCCATTTAGCTTATTGCGTAATAAAAACATATCCATCATATAATAAACTAAGCACTTCAGAAATATGAGAATGATGCATAGCTCTTATACAGCAGTTATCTGAACCTCAAGCTTTGAGAAATCACGAGCTAATGCCTTTTAGGGAAAATAGTACAAGAGAAATCTAGAAGGGTAGTTTAGAAATGTTAATCATTTTTAGATTCTTTAATCTTGGAGTTCAGAACTGTTTTAAACCCTACCCAACAGGACTAATATCTAAAACATTTTTTAGGGAGGCTCAAGATTCCGTGTAAATAACTGTTTCCAACAGCTATGACTGCAAGTAAAACTCCATGTGTACCAAGAGTAAGCCGGGAAGGAAATGCGGAATCACATACAAAGGAGAGTCTGTTACTAGGAAGTGTCACTTAGAGCAAGTAACAGGGATATCAATACATAGTTACTGTTACCAACTCTGCAAGCCACCATTTGCTCTTTACATCATTCATATATAAAATAACTGAAATAATAGTAAGATTTCTGGTTCCTGACAGAAGAATTTAATGGAGCTAATTGTTGCTGTAAAGCCCTGTAGAATCTATTTCTGAAAGGAACTTTATAAAAAGCAGGATCTCATTACTCATGTGCGAGTACACATATAAAATAAATTACTCCTGCATCTTTTTTAGGTCATTTTGTTGGTCATAAATTCTCATTGTAATACTCGGTGTTCTGCATATTCTCTAAGGAGCTATACCTCCTCAACATGCATCATGACATGATGTAAATTTTTAGGCAAGCTACTTTTTCAGGTTCTCAAAATCCGTAGTTTGTTTTGGGGTGGTATTTTGGGGTGGTATTTTTTTTAGAGGAGGGAGGGGAGAGTATAATGCATTTTGCAGTGACCTACCTTTTATCTCCCCTGCCACCTTCCTGTGCAACAACATTGGTTTTGCAGCTGTTAACCTCCCTCGCCCCTCTTTTTAAATGAGTCTTGAATTTCTTAAAGGAAATCGGGGAGTCCTAAGGAGTTTGAGATATGCCAAACCTATCCTATGGACTCAGTCAGATTCTGTTCATCTAATTTACCATCTTTTGTCTCATGTATACATACAAACCAGGCAAGTGCAAATGCAACGAGGCACTGTGGGTGTTGGGCAGGGTGCTGCAATTCACCTTACAGGGAGCTGCTGCTGCATTAGAGAATGCTAATGTAAGAGCCACGGTCCCTATACTCCTGCTTGAGCCAGGGCCTAATTATGAAGGAATCATACAGCTACAGTAGGATCCATGCAGTCCTTTTAACTAAATAAACACTGAGTGTCAGGCTTAGCTCCATATACTTACTGTTATGCTACCAGGTTTCTTAAACACAAAGAAAGCTATATATAAGTATTCTGGCCAGTTGTATTATCATCAGTTCGTCAGTTTAATCTTTTTTTTTGAATTCTAGACAAACCAGTCTATTTCCACAGGCAAACCAGTTACATTAATTGGTCTTAAGCATTAAGCTATCTTTTAATTTCATTCCATTCCTGCTTTGATCATTTCAGGGGAACAGGGTCCATTGATCTGATCAAGAGAAACAGAGTCAAATAACTCACTGAAACTTTCCAATTCATAATGGTGACCAGCACTGAAATCAAAGCATTCCTGGTTAGCTCACGGACCTGAGAAAAAAGGGATCTGTATATGCTGATGTGCATTTTTTGATACTGGAAAAATAGATTATTGCTGTTTCATTGCAAGTGGATTATTAATCTTCCTGTGAATTTACAATACTCAAACAAGGACCAAAGAAATTTTGGAGATATTTATAAGCATATAACTCCAGAGAAAAATGTGCTGTATTTCACTGCTAGGATCCGGAATATACTCCCCTGCAATGATTTGGCATTAGAAAGAAGTTCCTATATCTTCCTTTTACTCTGTGCTACATCAACCTATTTCCATACCACATGTCTCATCATTTGCATTTTAATTTTTCTATGTCTTCTAGTACATTTGTGACACTGAATGATGATACAGGAAAAGTATGATTTTCTTAGGATCATACGTAAGATGCAAATGCCTCTTTGCTCCAAATCAACACATCACCAACAGTAAATTATCCTGCTACCGTGTGTACTCTAATGCGAGAGGGAATTATTAAGAATCAGTCAAAACCTCAGTTTAAGACCCTTTTCCCCTCCACCCACTTCTCATTCTTTTCATTGGGAAAATAACCTACTAAAAGCTGAAGGGATTTTCTCAGGTAATAGGGACGGGCTTTGCTCTTCTGATTTTCTCTTCAGCAATAACGAAGATTTAAATTAACTTCAGAATGTACAAGTATTATTCTGGTGATTCTCTGGGAGCAACACACACAACATCCCCTGAAAGCCTCCCTCTAAAAATTCAAAATTTAATTCATACCACAATGCCTACTTCAGGACAAAATGCCAGATTCCTGAAAGCCTTAGTATTCTCTCTGCTCTGTTGCTGAAGGATTGCTATTCCTAGAAGAATTCAGCTCTGTAAGATAAGTGTTAATGCATTATTTCTGTAGGTCTCCAGGGCATGAAGTTTGAATTTAATGTGAACTGAATAAAATCATTTGCTTTTTATCAGCATGGTCCATGAACCACGGTCTGAGGCCAATATGTGACTCTAAGGAAAATGAGTTTAGCTCCAACTCCCTAATCCCTGGATAAGATCATAAAATCACCACACATCACTCAGTACTGTTTAGCAAAAAATGCCTGCCTCTGTAGTAATAATAAAAAAACCTGAATTACAGTCACTGGCTCCTCAAAGATGATGGCTCTTGCAGGTTCAGGTGAAGTACGAGGTTGTGTATGGAGAGGATGGAGCACAGACAGAACAGCACAATAACCTCCATTTTGCATTGATGTTTGATTTCTGGAAATCTCCTCAGAAATCTACTTTCAAAAAAGAACCATCTTCTTGCACACTCCTTCTCTCTTAAACACACATATACACATACTATTATGCATAATCATTCTGAGCTAAAACTCATGCTCTGCTGTAGGTAAAATTCCAGAATAAACATGGGAGTAACTCCTGATGTTATAATGCCTGTTGTAATAACAAATTTAGTTATGATTTATTCAGTTTATTCACATGCAAACATGGAAACTCAAGCGTAGAGACAGTTGCTAAAAGAATCAGTGTTTTCCATGGAATTCATGGAATTACATATGCTAAAGAAGTAAAAGACTCAAGTATGTTATAGCCGAAGTTCTAGTTCATGTGAATTCACTGTTATTTCAAATATTGGTGCCACCTCTCTTGATCAGATGCAACTAATTTAATATAAAAATTTTCAAATAAAAAATCTAGTGGCAAGAACTAATACCAAGCAACTAAGAGCAAATGAATAGCAAGAATTTCACTAAAGCTAAAAAGTATATCTAAATTTCAATTCCATGGCAAGCACAAATACTGAACATTCATTAGCAGAAACCTGGTGGTATGTGTGTCCTGGCATGGGGCAGAAACAAACCAATACAACCAATTACAACTAACCCTCCCATTTAATAGGTAAAACCTAATCAAATGGAACATTTCTGACAATTTGATGGAATAATCTTGCATGACAAATACCCCTGAGAGAAAACGCAGAGGAAAAATACTCTGAACACATTATTTCTTACAATTTCTTCTCAGAAGCCTGTGAGCTCCCTTAAGATTCTTCACACATTACAGTATGAACTCAGTAGAACATTCTCAATTTCTTTCTCTGAAGCAAGCTTAATTTTTTTTTTTATTCCATCATGTAAGCTTTTAACCTCTCCTTCGAGCTCAATAGACTATAAACTAAACTGTCAATTAATGGGGAGATAAGAGTTTAAAGAACAGCAAATAAATAGACATAAGCCAAAAAATTGATAGGTCCCAGCATTGCTCGGATATTTTTTGTATAATTCAAGCAACTACAATCAAGCACATTCTGCTCTCGGTAGCTCTCAAGTGCTTAAATTCAGAATCATAGTGTTATTTAGGCATAGGCAGAATAACTCCAGACTTGCCAAAAGCAGAACAGAATTTATTTTGTTTGTTCACAGAAAGTGTTATAAAAACTTAATTTAAGATTCAGTTTAGCACAAGTATTTTAAAAAGAAGGGGCAGGATTTGCTAGTGTGACCACAATTAATCTGCTCAAACTACAAACTAGTTTAGAATGTGAACAGAGCTATCCCACAGCTATCCACATCTGACCGTGTCTATAAATTCAAAGTCAATTAGAAACATATTTGAAGTAAGCATATTAATCAATGAAAACTGAAATAAGAGTAGCTAAAAAAGTCATACTGTTTAACTAGTACAAGTCTGTGCGTGTAGACTAGTTTTAAAAGTTTCTGCAATTTCCATTTGAACTGAAGTGTAGTGAATTATCTGACTCCACCTCTCATTAAAAAAAACCCAATAAATAAATCAAAACCATTTTCCAGTTGGCACAGAATTTTTAGGCAAGGGTACCGGATCCTGACAATAATACCTGGTGGCTACTTGTGCATGCATACCTATTTTAAATGGTACTAAATAAAACATCAATCATTCTTTTAAAAAAACCCAATAAAACAAACAAACAAAAAAACCAAAACCAGCAAACTGACAGCGATGCTCAAAGAGGAATTCAGAGTTAGACAGTGATAACTCAGAATATATTACTTTACACTCTGGATTAAACTGGACATATACACATCTGAAAGATACTCATACTCAATAATTCATTACTAAGTATGAAAATGTTATTATCATATTATTAAAATTAATTATTCAGTGCAGATGTGCAGCAGTATTTTCTTCCAGAAGGGTTCACATAGGCTCCAGCCCAGAGATTTTCAGTGCTCTTTTTTCCGGTTCCTTTCTGACAAACAAGAACATCATCATTATTGCCTTACACCTTGTTTCAAGCTGAATCTCTTGATCCAGTTTCTCTCCTTATACTCAATCTCCTCCTATTTCCTTATTTGACCTCTTTCTGGATAAATTTTGAGGCTCATTTTTTTCCACCTTTCAACTTTTATTCACTTTTGTTCCTATGCTTGAACTTGTACATTTCCTGCCCACACACCCCACAGATTCTTCACTCTAAGCATGTGTCTGCTGTTGCCCCTTTGTCCAGATACGTACTCTTCAATAAGGAGCTCTGACAACAAGCAGGAAACAAGAGTAGGGCATGTGGAAAACTGTATTAGAGATCTCCCAGGTGACAGGAGGAAAATACTTTTAAATCCCAATTTTTGATAGACATGAGAAAAAAAAACCATTAACACAAAATATATTGACTGACTGAGATATAACAAGCTGTCAGTGAACAAGCATAGATAGGAAATCATGATGCATGGACTTAAACAGGTAGAAAGCCTCAAAAATGCAGGAATTTTTTGGTACATTCATTTGAAAATTAGAGCTAACCACTCTAATGTGTACTCCAGCTCAGAGATAAAACATTTGTAATACCCACCAGCACTTATACAAGAAGTTATATTAACCCTGCTAAAATAGTTTCTTCGACGTTTGGTTTTGGGAAGGAGAAAAGACATAGGGATTTATTTGCTTGTCTTTTTACATAGCAAGAACTAACATGCTCCTGGTTAAAGCTTTAGCCCCACTGAAATTGTGCCATGGATATATCTGGATCCCAAAGACATCAAATCTTAAGTGACAAGAAACAACTTCACAGCATTCAGCTCAGATATGGCAGCAGAACACAAACTCAGAATATTTTCTTTCAAATGCAAATCTACATGTAGCAGGTAAAGTTTTGTCATCAGATAAGAGACCTCTCCTGTCATTCAGTGCATGTTTCCAGTAGTAAATCGTTAATTTTCCTGCATTGCCTTTTGGGACAGTTTGGGTTTATATTCATAAGGAGAAGCAGCGAATGCTGAACACTGGAAATAGCAGCAAAACTACCATTAATTCCCTGCTGTTTTAAAGAGGACCCAAACAATAAAGGGCAAAGCCTGACAGTCTTTGTGTCTGTGGACAGGACTGATCGATGGAGCATTAAGATATTGCTGCATTGCTAAATCTGCACTGGTACACCGGCAGGGCACAGTGTACCCAAAGCAATGGGAATGAGAAACATTGACACAAGTTGCCAAGTGAGACGTTTGGACTGCTATTGCAATACCTAAAAAATAAAAATTGTCTTGATGGCAAAGAGCTAAAAAATATTTTAATTGCCCACCAGAAATGTGACCCTCTGCTCTGATTTTCAACGACTGAACCAGGTACATGCCCAGAAGTGAGTATTTAAGCTCCTACACAACAGGTATTCAAGGAGGCAGTTATGTACCTAAGAAATGCAGAAGCCTATAGGTTTTCATTGTAGCTGATAACATGGGTCTCAAGGACAATATCTGGGTCTCAGGTACACAGAGCCAAGTCCTTTAAAAATCCAAATGTAACATGCTTGACATGAGGACATGTAGTTCAGTGACAGCCCAGGGCAAATATAAATGAGAATCCTTCAGCACAGGAGACAAGGAAAACCACAGGAAACACTGAAGAGCAACTATAAAATACTTTCCCCAGGAAAAGCATTTAATACATTATCACTGCAGATTTATAAGAAGTGTTTAAATTATTAGTAGGAACGATAATGCAGAGAAGTCATCAGAGAGGTACGAAGACAACAGAATGATGCAAGTGATCTTTTCTGCTTCTGCCATTAATGATTTGAAGCAACATGGAATAACTAAAAGTTCTTTCTCTTGATTAGGGTTAGAGGCTTATCTCATTATGAATGATTGTGCATCAGATGAGACATTAAAAACAATGATCAAAGCTAAGATATTCAATATAAATAGCCTCTGTGGATGTCCTGTTTGATTTGCATATTTTCAAATTAAAAAACCAACAAAATAATTTTGCTCAATTCTGCTGGGATTCATTCCTAGGCCTTCCGGTTTAACAGGGTTGCCCTCTAAAGCCATTGACGTATTCGTAAGAAAAACAAACACTTTACTGTATCATTTAAAAAAACCCCACACAAATGCTTCTAGAGCCACTTAGGAATCAGAAACTGTGCATTGAATCTAATTGATAAGCGAATACACCCTAAACTCACCTTTAATTGAATTGAAAGGGAACCATCAAACACCTTGCCAACCTCTGTGTATGTATCTCCTAAAAAAATATACATCAGACTATCAGCTGGCAGACATGACTGAACTGGATGTAATTTTTCTGGCGTGCAGAGCCAGCTCTTTCCTTTTTTTCCATGTTACTGATCCTGTTGTTGCCTGATAAGCAAACTAAATTTCTCACAATTGCTAAGTAAAACATGTAATTAGCATTCCAGTACATCAAATTGCTGCCAGCGCACTCCACTTGTTTGAGAGCTAGGAATATTCCACCAATAAACAATGCTTCTGATAGTGACTTTGGACCGTTCCTGCAATTAAGTTGCTACTTATCAGTTTCACGGTGGTGGTATAAAAGCTGGGTCATAATTTGGAAGACAGAAGCCTAGTTAATAGAGCTTTGATAGGAAATATGTGGGAAAGGCAATTTACCCTTGACTTGGCCAGTGTCTGCCTTTGATAAATGAGGAACAGCAAAAGAAATCCTGTGAATTCAGGGACCTGAAATGTCTCTGATTCTTCTTTCTTAACTTGTTAAAATTACAGTGTGTTTTGCCTAGACAAAACGGATTCATTTTCATATAGAGAATATCAGCATGAGGTTAAGTAACTAAATTAGCAACAATTTGATATTACAGCCATGCCTGTTAATTAATCTATGTAACCAACAGAACTACCCTGAGTTATGTATATCACACATACAGGAAATAGTATTCATGAATTCAATTAATGAATGGGTGCTAAAGAATGACATTTCGGAGCCTTGCCATGCCTGCTGCTTGTTGTTTCAAACAGGATGAGGGTTGTTTCAAACAGGGGTGAGAGTAGGAGAACTCTTGACTTTTGTTATAACTGATTCCTTCAATAAAGATTTTGTGACTGTTCAGAGCAACAGATTTAAATCTGACAAACTAACAAATTAAAGAAATATATTAATTAGACATTCACTAAGAAGTTGCAAGCCAGTAACCTGGCCAAAGTGTATTTTTTCATTACAACAAGGATTTTCTTTTTGCTTAAATCTTGGTTTAAGTCATCTTTGAGAATTGAGATGATAACATGACACACATTATTATGTGTTGTGATATACACTTTTAACCTTGATGATTTTTACTTCTCAGTAGTTGCATTATCTGGCCATATCTGCTTGTCTGAAATCTGAAAAGTATAAAAAGCACTTTGAGCATTTATAAGCTTTGTTCTTTTCTCAGCTACCTTACTTCCCGAGACTGAGTTTTGCTTTTCCAATACTAAAAAAAAGAATTTTGCATTTGGTTTTTGTTCATGACATTAACATTTTTCATATTATGTTAACTAAGTTAACATAACAAGTCAGTTACAAGTTCTGCTCTCCTTTAACTGCTGTTTTTGACCTCTCCGACACTATCTTCAGAAATTTTACCTTTGCTATTAATTCACGGCTGGAGTGTGCTTAAGTTTAAATTTAAATTTGAGATTAAATTTGTTCATTGTCATACTGAGTATAACAACTTATGTTTTACAACATTTTTATTCAAAGACATAGATGTTTTGTACTAACAGATCTTGAAATCAGAAGCTTATCCATTATTCCACCGGTAGAGCTTGTAATACTTAGAGGAAGGAACTGAAGAGCAAAATATCAAACCTGATCTTGAAGCTCACCTCCAAACTTTTGACTTCCCTGAAACTGAGTTCACTGATAAAATTCCTTTG
The DNA here is from genome assembly GCA_028565335.1 of Limnodromus scolopaceus. Taxonomy (NCBI): domain Eukaryota; kingdom Metazoa; phylum Chordata; class Aves; order Charadriiformes; family Scolopacidae; genus Limnodromus; species Limnodromus scolopaceus. The sequence goes on from JAOXNO010000005.1 coordinate 9,940,344, forward strand.
CTACCACATGATTTATTATATAGGCATTAAGGATACAATGCATTACACTGTTCTACACAGCACAGAATGCTTCTAGATTTTACTTAACTAAAAGCTAAAATATTTTAACCCAGACTTTATGGATACCATAATCTTACCTACAGGGAGTCATTCAATTTACGGTTACCAGCAACTCAGTAACAGCAATGCTAGAACTGAGAAAGCAACCCTGGTACACCATAATTCTAGCCCTTCTACATTACACTTACTCATCCTTATGCCAATGGGAGGGGCTCGCTCAGGTGTCGTAGCAGACCACACAATAGGACACAGCTTAATCTGCCACGAAGACAATTACTCCCACAGCTACTAGTACACCCAGAGGTACTTACTATCAACCTCTGCGGTAACAGAGTCTTCACCAAATTTTTGTATGGCCACTGAGGCTTGTCATGACAGCTAATATTAATAACCCTAAAAGAGAAAAATCTCTTAAGATAATGCAACTTTTTGTAAGACAACGAAAGAGGAACTTACTAGAGTTATTACTTCAGAAGATTACTCTCTATTTCTTAAGACTTCAAGACTTTCCCTCACCAGAAGATAGCTTCTGTTAACCTGATGCTCCTAAAAATGACTCCAAGTTAAGAAATGGTAACTTATTTCCTTCTTGCCAGTGCTGCTAGTTTTCCTATTGCAGTTGCAACTCACATTTGTATTTTGGATGAAAATGCCAAGAAATGTGTTATGAGGAAAAAGAAACATACTTACACAACATATGTCAAAAACTAGTAGCAGAGAGAGTGGTGTCAGTAATATACTTAAATCGTTCCGTTTGAGCATTGATGAAAGTTTATGGAATGCCTTCCCAGCTGACCGTTGTGGAGAACTGAAATCAGCTGATGACTTTGAACAAAAACAAGTGCAAAATAGATCAATCAGGCCAATCAGGTACCGCTCTCCTCATCAATATGCATTAAAGATGAGTCTGTCCTAAAGTTTGACAGGAGATTTAGCTATCCTTGCATTAGAAAATACATGTCTGGTACTCCTTTTGATTCTTATTATGCTAGTCTAACAATTATTAACAATTCCCAATCTCACATAAGGGAAAACGATTTAATTATTCATGTTGACAGGTCAGGGTGTAATCAAAACCAATTTGTTACTCTTAAGGGTGAGGAACCGAAAGGTCCTTATTGCAAACATATTAAGCACACCATTAAAAAGAAGGAATCGATACCCTCTTTTAATTGCACATGCTTTCTTTAAATGGGTAGAAGCATGTGCTTGAAAATGATTCTAGTACTGCCCATTAATGTCATACTGCAGCCAGTACAATTCATACTAATGGCAGGACAAGTTGATCTTATTTCAGTCAACTAAGATCCAATCTACCAAGTAATTATATTTTACAAAGTATTTCAGGAGTACTTTAAAACACTGGGGAATTCAGAAAAATAGCATATACCCTATCAGTTCCAGTCTTTGGACATACAAGAGCTTGTAAATCGGACAATTAAAACTAGCAATTAAACGCTATGGAAGCTAGTGAATGCTAATGGTTTTATTAGTTCCCTCTATTCTAATGGCAAATTGGGCTCCTCTAACTGCTTCCCAAAGGAAACCAACCATTAATGGTAAGCAACGTGTGCTCACCCTCACCTAAATATCTGATAAAGAATACTAATCACTTTCAACTTGAGAAGGTAAAATTAGAAAGTTACTTGCAATTCTTACAAAAGTAACATATAAATCAGATATATTTGCAAATAGCTACAAAACTGGAAAAATCAGAAGTTAAAGCAAAAGCTTCTTTTAACAAAATTCAGCAAGAAAATGACAGGAAGGTTAGAGTTCTTGTAACATTATAGCTACATGGTGTTTAAGTACAAGCTGAGTCACCAGTCACCAGCCCTTACTGAATTACAGATAAGTTCAGCTCTTGAAAGTACAAAATTAGAATTTCTGAAGGAAAGCTACTATAGTAACCATCTGAAATCATACAAGAAATGGACCACCATTTTCAGAAGTATGAAGGAGGAACAGAAAGATAGAAATGCAATGGAAGATTAAGCTATATTTTATATTTAGAGGATTTATTTTGCATTTACCATGGTTTTTTTATTTTAATGCAACTGCCCCATGTGTTACGAATCAGAAAAGCTTTCACTCACTGTTTTCCTATCACTGTTGGATCCAGACATAGATATTTTTACACAGCCCCTTATCACAGATTTTGCCAGTGTTCTGGAAACTGACATCTACAAGGAATGTGTGAAAGTGCTTCCCCAAAGACAGCTTCAAACTTAGAGAGCAATTTTCAGAAACTATTGGTCTTAGGAACCGAATTTCTGTGCTGGTACAATGCATTTGGCACACCAATGTTATATGTTTCTGGAAGGTAGTAACCAAAGAAACCCATCAGAAAACCCTTGGCCATCAGCTTCTGCTACGTGCCCAGTGAAGCTTGCTGAGTGGAACGAGACTAACAGAGAGAATAATATCTAGTGCAAACAAGTGGTGTTGCATAGTTACTAAAGATTTACAGTTTTACCATGGTTGGCTTAACTGTCCAGGCACAATTCCATATTTCTATTTGGTTTCCACACAGCCTCGGTCACACAAAATGTTCCTTTTTTGTTGGGGTTTTTGTTTGGTAGGGTTTTGTTTGTTTGTTTGTTTGTTTGTGGTGGGGGTTTTTTTTGTTTTTTTTTTTAGTTAGCTAGCTGGTATGAATCAATGTGGTTTTGAGAATTTAGATGAATGGACTATGTTTAAGGTTCACATTCCATGACTAAACTTATGAAATAATAGATTCTAAACTGATAGAGATTTATTGGCTCCAAAAAAAGCATGTATTAACCTACATTTTTCTGAAAGAGTTGAACTAGCAGTATCTACGTGGCTGGAAGGTGATACAGATAAAGAAATTGTTGTATTTAATGTAGCTTTATAAGAAATCCCATGAAAATATATGGAATATCTTTGGTTTATTTTTATGACATATAAAGTGAAATGTGTTTTGACTACATTGACTAGGTAGAGGAGTATGGAATTTGTAATAGACAAAATGTGAAGAAATCATTATTTTAATGGTAAAATATTGGTGTAAGATTAAGTGAATAATGAAGTTAGTACGATGTAACATTGCTGTGACACAGATGTTAATGCCCAATGGCACCAAGCTAAGTGGTGCATTTGACACACCTGAGGGACAGGATGCCATCCAGAGGGACCAGGACAGATTCGAGAAGCAGGTCAGTGTGAACCTCATGATATTCAACAAGGCCAAGTGCAGGGTCCTGCACCTGGGTCAGGGCAACCCCCTGGGAGATAAAGGGACTGAGAGCAGCACTGCCAAGAAGGACTTGGGGGTACTGGTGGCTGAAAAGCTGAACGTGAGCCAACAATGTGCACTCGAAGCCCAGAAAGCCAACCGTATCCTGGACTGCATCAAAAGCAGTGTGGCCAGCAGGGAGAGGGAAGTGATTCTGCTCCTCTAATCATGCTCTGGTGAGACCCCCCTGCAGTGCTATGTCCAGCTCTGGGCCCCCAACATAAAAAGGACATGGACCTGTTGGAGTGGGTCCAGAGGGGACCACAAAAATGATCAGAGGGCTGGAGTACCTCTCCAATGAAGACAGGCTGAGAGAGTTGGGGTCATTCAGCCTGGAGAAGAGAAGGCTCTGGGGAGATGTTATTGCAGCCTTTCAGTACTTAAAGGGAGCCTACGGGAGAGATGTGGAAACCTACAGGAACCTGTGGAAACTTGACATGACAACACAGAGCTAAAACCCAAAGGTTTCAAGGTGGTTCCATGGCATGGGGTATATTTACATTGCATCCCCCTACCTGTTCTGTAGCAGCCACACTATCCAGACTTCTTATCTTTGGGGGATCCTGTTCTATTACCCAGTAGGTAAAAACTTAACTGTGTACAGAATAGAATAGACCTAAGTGTCAAACCCAAATGCATTCAGTTACAGACTTATCCAAAGGCTCCTGAGACTTAGTCAGTCTCTTCCTATTTCGCATTAGTAGCACCCAGTGTTTCTTCAACTCCCATTGAATGGACTGATGGACAAAATGTAGGTAAGACTTACAAAATTACCTCCAGCTAAAATGGAATAAAATGAACTTGGTAACTGCAACATACTCTGTGTATGAGTTTGATGGCTTAGGCCCCTACTGCTCCATAGTAACATGTTAAGAGCAAATTACCAGATGTACCACAGTGAAAAACATCTGCTCATTAGCAAAGGTTACTATTTTGCCAGGGAAGACAACCACTTAAAAAGAAGCATTCTTCATGCTGGAAGACCAAGAACCACAGCAGCATTGTGCGTTTTTTGAATCTCCAAATTAGTAGACATTTTTGTCATGTCAGGGTTCTACATCTGTTTAAATGTTGCAAACATTTATGAATATTAATTACCATTTGTTCTAGAAGAGCTGTAAATCAGTTAATTAGGAACCTGTCATCATGTTTATATTGTCTAAAGGAAAATCCAAACCACAACAGAATATGAAATTAGGCTAAAATTTAGTCTACAATCATAATTTATAAATACATAAATTGGTGCACTCAGGGCCTTGACATAACATGAGGTGATCTTTTTTTTTTTTCCCCTGATGGTCATATTCTGATCTAATCAATAAATACAAGAGTTGAAAAATATACTGTGATGACATTGCATTAACAGTTAGGCAAAGCATAGATCAAATGGGCCAGTTTTGGACTCTCAGCTCAGAGACCAGCAACTTCAAGTGGTGCTGAATTCAACAATCCGAAAATTACAGAGAATGAACCCCTAAAATCAGCAATAAAAATAAATTGCCCATAAATAAATGATATACTGACAAATAATAAAGACACAATTGACAAATATTTAACATTAGAACTTTCCTTCCTATACACCTTCTTCAATGTTTATTAAGCTAAGTGTTTCAGTATTTTTTGAATGCAAATTGCTTTTTCTCCATACTCAGTTAATTTTGTCTCTAAAGAAGAAAGTCTCCTCACTGATTCACATGACTTATACTCTGGATCATTCATATACTCCAGCCAGCAACACTTATGATTTACATTCTTCCCTCAGAGTTTGGGGAGAATATAGCACGTGTAGATTGGCAGCACAACTGTAACTTGTGTAACAAGTGTCCTTTGAAATATTTGCCTGACTTTGACCCTTCTGTAAATATGATGTATTAAAAAGAGACTCTGCAGAAAGGCTCAGCTATTGGCAAATGTTGTTTTCATTCATATTCTAAGATCCAGAAGTTTTACCTGTGAACTAGACTTCTAGGTTTTAAGATTTCTCAATGAAGAAAGCACATAATTTAAGTGTGTTAATCAACAGGTGCAAAAAAAAAAATTAGCAGTGTCTTTAGTAAGTAGTAGTCTTAGACTGCCAACACTGATTCAGTAATGTTATTTCAGTGCACAGGAAAAAACTACTTGTATGAGGGACAAACTTGTAACTGTCAAACACTTAAATGCAAACCTCTCAAATATGGGGAGTGGCGAAGGAGACAAAGCCAGCCACCAAGAAGAAATCTATTTGACTACACAATCTTCCTAATGTACATGGCTTTTTGACTTAAAATTACTTTTGATGGATACTTGTTCACTCATTTTCTATTAATTTTCAATTAAAACTCGCATGCATTCAATTTCAACATTATCAGAAACGCCTGAAAACACTTCCTGAGCTTCCATGCAGCTGACAGCTAACACCCAGATGCCTAAAATTTTACACATTGCTTCATGAGAAGTATCTGCATATAAATTTTACATCATTTTTTCCACTTTCATGCAAATGAAATAAGATAGGGCATGTAAGTTAAAATAAGGGTTAATTTCCTCTCTTACACATTTTACCCCTTTTATGACTATTATGCCTTATGTGCAACAGAAAACAAGGTATAGGGTGTTTCTCCATGAGTTAAAGCCCAGTTGAAGTCAATGACTGCTTTCTCTTTTTTTTGGGCCATCAAGTCTCAGCACAGTGGTCATCAATCCCCAGGAAATGCCTGGTTCCTGAAATCATTATTGCTTAATTGAAAGGATAGCAACCAACACAGTAGAAAACGTATAGCCTTCTACTGGGAATGTATGAAGTACAGGCTCACATTGAGGAACTCTTTTCTTCCATACCCTCAGATCAGGAGTTGAGAACAACCTGGGAGGGGAAATAAATCGGAGGATACAAAGAGCTTCAGCAACAAACCAGCAGGTCATAAATAAAATCCCCCCACAAACGCCAAGTGGTTTTGTTTTTCTTTTCTCTCTTTCTTTTTTTTAATCATTATTCACCCTGACATGAATCCTAATTAAAATTTTACACAGTGTGTCTTTTAATTAGCCGTGGCTGGAGTGGTGAAAGCTATCAATATTTAGCAGGATAATTGTACGAAATGACTTTTCAAAAATGAACAGCAGGCATGAATCCACTCAACAGCAGGGGGTTATTCAGACACACACTGTGCAAGATGGGGTGCCTCAGATAATGTGTGAGAGATAATAATGCACACAGGGAGTGACACATGCTGCCATATTTTGTGCTTCATTGGCTTTCTGCAAACAGCATTTGGCTCTTGCACTCAGGACGTCAGGGTTCACACAAGCTTCAAGCTGGTGATTTTTATCTTTATGTTGTTGATTTATTTTATCTTAAATAGAAGGATGTGTTTAATAACAACACACAAACAAAAGACTGAGACACAGCTCCATGTATGACCTAGTTTGATTATACTTTGCAGAGGCTAACAATGAACAAGATCGAGAACAGAGGCTTGCTTGCTTTCTTCCTCTTTTTTTTTTATCTAAAAGAAAAGAAAAAAGCTTTGCCCATCCTGGCAGAATATAAAGCAGTAAATTAATTTCTGTTCTGCAAATGCATGGTGTAAATGTACTCAGCTTTATTCTGAAATAGCTTTGTAACAGTTCACTTCTCACATAATCTTTCCTTCCTTTCACAAAAGAACCGGGACAGGCAAATTGCAACATAATATGCTTGTTAAGGCAAAGCAGAAAAAGCATGAAACACCTGCAAATGTTTCCCACGTGCACTGAGGAAAAGTTCAGTAACATCACATAAAATGGGGTTCCGAGGCAGCTATTCACAGTGCAAGCAGTCTGTGGGACAAAGTCCTTGAGGAACTATGTACTCAAGAGTAAGAACCCAAAACCCAGCACACAAATTCCCTACACAAAGAGCCAGATATAAAGCCCCAGTGAGAGTAGCAGTGTGCACATTCAAGTGAAATGTATGCAAGAATCAGCTGGTTCGTTTTAGAAAATGGGAATTAGCATGTTTTTACCAGTTGCCTGCAGAAAGTCGCTTGCTTTACCATCATGGCAAAGAGGACTCGCTCATCTCCTGCGACTAGGCAGGAAGAGCATAACGCTGGTGTATGTCCAAGGCTCTTGGATAATAATACTAGAATTAAATGCAAAGGGCCAAACTGGTACCGAAATTTCTGCTTGTCAGTGAGGTGGCAGATTGACGACTGAAAACTGGATGGATTCTGTACAAGATCATGGTATCTGTATGATTTCAGCACACCAAAAACCACAGTGCAACAGACCACTGAAATGCACGTAACTTCAGCATACTCTGGTCTTCTCTTTTTTTCCTTTTCCCCTTTCATAGCACAAGATTAATAGAAACAGCCTGAGCCCACAATGCAGTATTTCAGCAGAAATATTAAATATAGCTTAGATATGGCACATAATGCAGCATCAGCTGCATCCAAATCTTTCCCATAATTCTTTACAGCCAAATCAGCTATAAAACTCAGAGACCAAGACATATAGCCACACTGTACATCATCTCAATGCATTGCATACCAGCAAAAGAACAATTATAAAGCTGCTAATGGAATTTGATTGACAGAAACAGGAGAGGTTTACAAAGCAAGACCAGTAGGAAAGACTGTTTTTCACAACATAACCAAACTGTAAAGCACTAAGGTTTACAGCACCACAGCCATTTGCAGGGCTATACCACTGACGAATTACCTCTTCACAGGCTCTGATCCAAAGCTCTGTGAAAAAAAAACCAACCCCAAACCACAAAACCAAATAAAGTTAAAACTCCAGACAACTTAACTACTTTAAAACAGTTGTATATAAATACCAGGATTTACCCTTCTCCAAAGACAAATCAGATCACTATCAGAATTTGTTTTGTAAAAAAAAAAGGGGGGGGGGGGAGACGACAAAATATGAACTTTGGGCATTTCAGATAATTTTTCAAATTATGTTACATGGCATAGTATTTCAATATTTCAATTAAAGCTCTTTCCTTTCTTTACAAAAGCTGAATGAATTCTTATTTTTTAGATAAATAGCTACATTTGGATGTTTATTATTACCTAGTGCTATTAACTTTGGAAAAATAGAACCTCTCAAAGTAAGATTGAATTATTATTTTCTGTTTTTAAGACATTCTAACCTAAGCCTGCAAAATCTGCAGATAGGAATGAAAATAACCACCTTTAACTTTTACTGACTGTTCTAACAATACCTTCATTTGCAAATTTATATTCTGCATGAAATGCACATATTGAAGACTACTAATTGGGTACTGTGTAATACAGCAGACAAAGAATTAATTGTCTCTCCTGTCAATAATGGCCCCAGAATCATAGAATGGTTTGAGTTGGAAGGGACCTTACCTTACAGATCATCTACACCAGGTTGCTCAAAGGAAAAAAAAAAAAAAGGAAAAAAGAATTATCAAGCTGATCAAGCTGGACAAAAAAGAGCAGTATAGTTTTAATCCATTTCTTATAAAAAAATATTCATTGATTTTATATTGCATAAGAGGAGTGAAAAAGTTGTGGAAGCAAAAGAAACGGACTTTCTGATGAATATGATGATACAAAGAATTTACAAAAAGCAGCTTGACATATGATTAATAGTGAAAGTGGTTTGGGTGGGGTAATTGCATTAAAATGACAACAGCAACTATTCTGGCTTTCAGGCAACAACAGATCATCAACTTATGTGCAGTAACTCTTAATGTAACACACACTGGAATGACTGTAACTGACAGGAGGGTAGTAACAAGACAGAAAGTATAGAAAGACTGAGTGGGACAGCAGCTATAAGAAACGAATTAGTTTCATGGTTGTACAGACTATCAACATTAAGGAATGACCAGGTTTAGCATCAGCAGCAAGCTGATATTTGCCAAGTGTTTTAAAGATTGGAGGCTCTGTTTGAGAACTTGAGTTGGGTGGGGGCAGTGGTATCAGAAACTTGCTCCTCAGTTACCATAAATCAGCACAGGAATGAAGTTCTCTGTCAGTATCTATTACATACCTCAGGGGGCACAGCCTGGTCGTCAACACTGGTTGCACACTCTTGTTCCCCTGGAGTTCCTACAAACCATCACCCTGACTCTTCCAACTCCCACACAAATAAATTAGAAAAATAATTACATGCAATAATCTATCTAGAGCCAGCAGCACCTGCATTGGGTGAGTAACCCCAGAGATCTTGTTACACATTCACATCATTCACAATACATTAATCTTACTGCCAGTAAAAGTAATTGCTTAAGAATTAACTTGGGTATTTGTAAAGGCACCTTACCCTTCATATAAATGAAAATTCTGTCATTTAGTGAGCCTTACAAAAGATACAGTAACTAAAGGGACATTTGGATTAAACAAGAAAATAGTGTTGGATCCTAAGGGAATGAATCTGCCATAAGTAAAAAAGAGATCTAACCATGAATTACTACTGTAATTTATCAACTGAGTGGTTGTCTCTCCACAATGTTAATAGGTAATGAACACCAAAGTCTTTTGGATGTTTTGAAAAAAAAGTTACTAAATAATAAAGCCTAGATTTCAGAAAAATTAAGTATGTATCTCTGGTAACCCATGCATGGAATGGATGATTTAACAGCCAGAAATACCTCAGTAGAAGTTGAGTCTATTTTTCTGAAAAGGATAATGTGTGACTACAATACTGCAATAAAAAAGTCATTTAGTTGGGGTTTTTTGGGGGTATTTTAGTTGCCTGAAACTTTGGCAAGTTTGCCATGCATTATATAAAGCAGGGCTTTCAATTTAGCTTTGCTTCTGTCCAGAACTGGTGAATGGTGTTGACGTTACGAATGAAATGAACATAGATTTATTTCTCCCTGTTTTTTTTTTTTAAATACAAATGTGCGTCATTATCCCTCTCACAGCCACCAACATCTTGTGCTATGATATGTACCCTTGGTCTTTTAATAAGAAGCAAATGTGTTACAAATACTCCAAGCACAATTTATAGACCTTTATTCTAGGAAACAGGAAAGAGAAGGGACGTGAATGAACATTTATTTCAGTTCCCCTTCTCACCTCTTTGCATAAAAACTCAGAGGGCACTGCAGGCCTGATTTCAAGGGGAAAGATGGTTGGACAGGCAGGCAGTTGTCTGTGAAAGCAAACATGAGATAGGGATGGGAAAACCATCCACTGGGAATAGAAGAGAAATAGAATCACTGATGTGTAAGTAACCTAGAACACCCACTGGGGAACCAGGAGTCACAACGGACAAGCTGAACTCATGAAAAACTGGCAAAAATACAATTATCTTAACCAAAGAGGATGAGAAGCTTGGAAAGCTTGGAAAAGAAAACCAGCTGTCCCTGTCACTTTTGTTTTATCTGGAACAAGTTCATAGGCTTCTTTTCCTGCACTGATGGAGCAATTCCAGATCCTTAAGTAAGAAGTAAGCAGCCAGAGGAAGTGGGATCTCCTGACCCTTGCCAGTCTAGGGAACAAAGGGCACTATGTTCAGTGAGTGTGCAGCTGCCAGATAAGTAGAACACATGGAACTTAAGAATTTGAAAGACTCAGCTTTGGAGAAAGGCAACATAGATCTGCACTCACAGATGGACAGACAACCTTTTTGCCACCAGCAGCAGAGTATGGCCATATCCAAATGCATCGGGCCTCTTACATCTTTGAAATCTAGTACCAGGCTTTACTGCAAGCTTTATGCCTTGACCCCATTTTATTAAACACTGAACCACTGCTGGCCAAGAAATAATTTAAGGACAGCCTGTGGATTTTTACCTGTAGGATACGACAAACTTTAAAAAGTTCTGACAATGTTAACTCCTCAATTTGTCCAATATTTTGGTTTTGACCATATCAGTTTTAATCATAATCAGTTACCATAGAAGAAGAGCTTGACATGCAAACTGTTGAAAATTCTTCCTAACTGCAACTAAACATATGACTCTTAACATTTTTCTTTAAATTAAATCTTATGGAAAAATGTTTCACAACATAGGCATCCCTCTCAAATTCTTCAAAAGAATTGATAAGGATCATTATTACAGTCATTATTTGTAGCTTGACACCTGGAAGTTTTCAAGAACATCTACTTTACTGTTGGATTAACTAAGGCACAGAGAAGTAATTAATACAAAATCAAAGGATGTCAATGGAAGACTCCTAAGTGACTTCTTGATGACCTAAGGGCTCTATGAGTCATTAGTCCTTATTCCCTTTCCAGAACTAAAGTATTCCTCCAAGGGTAAAAAATTAACTTCAAGCTATTGTGTCCCTGACAAGGCTAATATCCTTTATGTAACCTCTTCAATTTGCCTATCTGTACCAAAAGTGCTGTGTGCATCACTGAAGTCTTTAAAGAGCAGGAATCCACGGAAGGTCAAGATCTAAATGACATGTTTTCTTCAGCCTACAGGTAAGTGATAGCAAGTTTTCTCAGTACAAGCTTAACAGTGAGCCCTTTAACATTTATCCTTCATAGCAAAACCAATGTCAATTTAGCTGGGACACAAGGATGAAGGCAAATCAAAATACGTTTCAAGCATCTCCAGAAAAGAAGAAACAACTTCTTGGAATGTGTTTACTTTCTCAAATAGCTGTCATAAAAATACACAGTCATAGAGCAAAAACATTACAATACTGTAAGAAGTGAGTTAAAAACAAGACTATGAAAGTGCAATATTTGACCAGGTGAAAAATTGTTCAACACCTTAAAAAAAGCTTCAACCAGTTTCTAGAGATCCCACAGGAAAAAAAAAATAAAATAAAAAAATGCACCTAAAACTGAGCAAGTAGTGAAAACTTTTAACATAGAAAGTATTGTTAGTACCTCCAGAATATGTTTTTATTTCTACATTGATCCAGAATTTTCATGCCAAATACTCTGACAAATAAGAACTTCCATGCTTTCACAGACATGTTTTGACTTTTAAAAACATATTCTGGAGGGATAAATAAGATGCAAAATGCTTTCTTTATAATAATTTTCATTATAATGTTATTAGCTGTTCTGTTGCAGAGGAGTTCCAAACCTTAGTAAATATGTGCATTTGTAAATTTAAGGCTTTTCCTTCCAAATAACATCGGAGCTTTAAGCAAAACTCTTCATTGACTTTTTTCTTTTAAAGCTCTGCCATGATCTATCCAAGAACAGGATCAGAACTACAGTCCCTGCTCCCAGAAATTTATATGTATTAACATGAAGCTGTCTGCGTAGCACACTTAGTAGCAGTACATAAAATTATATTATTTCAGCCATATCACGTGAAACTCACTCTAGAAGACTTGAATGACAGTAGTCCTGTAAGCAGAAGTAAGTTTTACCCATGTACAAGTCCCAGGTGATTTGCAGCACTATAGGTTTGGGGTTTTTTTTTATTTCAAAGTGATTTTAGTACTGGATAATTTTTAGCTGATTGCTTAAAGCTACTTGCTTTACAAAGCAAGAACACTACGGAGAGGTATCTGAGGGACTTCATTAGAGCCTACTCAGCAAAAATCAGAAAATACGTGTATCAATTCAAATAATTTCACTAGAATTTCAGTGCTTAACTGAAACAGGTATGGAAAGAGGGTGTAGGGTGATGACAGCCAGAATAGAACATAAACAGTGTTTTCTACTCTTTTTTTTCTTTGCAAACACCCTACAATCTGAATGTATGAAGATTATAGATGACTCAATAAATTTTTTTCCTCCTTATATTTACCAGATAACATATAGAACATAACAGAGATATAGAACATGTTTATACCAGAATTATTTCTCTCACGCAGCAGAAAATGGCTTTGGGAAAAAAAAAATCTTCAGACTATTTTTTTTTTCTAAAGAAAAAGCTTATTCTGCACATTACCCCTGTAAACAATACAGTGGTCATGGTACTGTACTTATTTCCCCCCATGTCATTCCTTTCACTGTGATTTGCTAAAACTCTTAATATGTGTTTAACTGTTTTACTGTCAAACTGTCTTTTGTTGTCAATTGTTCTCTTTGCAATGCTTCACACATTCAGCAGTCTTAATATTTATATTGCCAGCGACACAAACCAGCACCAGAACTCTGCCTGTTGAACTAAGAGAACCACTTGACACATAGGCATATGTACAGGAGCAATAAGGCTAGCTATTCTGGACCTATAGTTAAAGTGAAAGAAACACATCAATATTGAAAGGACAATATACAGGATCTGATCTTGGGTAAGCCCCTGTAGCTAATGATATGAGACCAGATGACTTTTGAAATAGAACAAAAGGCCCAAATCCCCAAATCACTGAAATGAACCCACTTGGCATCTGTCAGGAGTACTCAGTGCCTCACAGAATGGACTGGCATGATCTGAAAAGCTAAAAATAAAATTACTTGAAAACTTAAAGTTACTTCCTATAGAGATAACACGTCAATGCTTTGTGAGGTGTCTGATAAAGAAATGAATCAGCTTACAACCTTTGCACTTTGGAAAACACAAGAAATGGCATTCCCATCATGTGCTTTTTCACTTCAATTGTCAGGCAATTTTAGATGTAATTCCCAGAACCATTACACCTGACACTACGTGAAAGCTATGTAAAGTAAGTGCTCAGGAAAGCAATACCTACCAGGATAAGAACATGCAGGCACCCAGGCAACTGGCTGTTGAAAATTTGAAAAATGCTTGTTGAGGTATTTGTACTGGGATAGAAACAAAGTAATGGCATTATTTATTTATTTATTTATTGTTCTCATTCCCTTTGGTGACCAGTATACCCGAGTTTTGCCCTGCAATCCCTTCTGCTAATTTATCAGTATTGTTTCTTTCTAAGTGAAACTTGCTACTTTTTTTCCTGGGGGCAATTAAGTTTTTTCTTGTTTGGTTTGTGTTTAAATAAGCTATTGATTTTATTTTCAAGGTAATTTAAGTTGGGAATACAGTTCTTATTTGATAACGAGCAACCTAATGTACTTTGAGTAAACAAACGTTATGGTTTCAATTTGTTATTTTTGTCATCAAAATCAACCAAGCAGCAACTATGGCTCACGTGGTTGGATTTGGAGTCTGAACATTATGTGAAGCAATAAGTAACATTAATAATTCAGTAAAGCGTTACCCATGGCTAAATAATTAGAAAAGATGGGACACAACACACCACTATAGTGGTATAAGAAGCTTGTCATTCAAATATATCCAGGTGACAATACGGTAGCTGCATAAACAAAATTAAATACCATAAATTTTTAGAGGCCATACTTTTATTACATTTCTGCTACAGGTGCTGTCTGAGGAGTCCACCTGAATGACATGATAATGTTGCCGTCAGCTGCTGGATTGCTCAGAAATCAGAAATAGTTTGTACGGTCTGTCCTTTCCAGCCCCTGAAGACAATCATACCCAAAAAAGGGTGTAGACAGACAAACTATCACTATGCACATTTTTAACATCCATCTTTTCTACAAGTTTAGAGGTTTAAACTGTCCACATTCTTGGGATAGGTACTCCTAATATCCATGTCTGTCTCTAGAGCACATATTAAAAACGTATTACCAATTCTAGGATAGGTCTCTCAAACTGCCTGAAGCTTTTACGTGTTATAGAATGAAAATTAACACCCTTCCCCATACCAGACTCCCATTTCGAAAGAGAGTAAAATTTCTTTAGTCCGTCTTTAACAACATGTTGCTCATTTTTTCAATGGAAAACAGTATAATCCTGTATTTCTTGACACTAAAGCCTGGACTAAAACAAACACCACTAAGCATTTTCAAATGCTGTACTCGTAAATATTCTCTCATAAAATAATGTTATTCTGAATATTCATAATTTAGAATTAGAGCATCCACAGTAATAGTTGGTATTTTTTCAGTGTAAAATGTTGAAAGGCCTATGAAGAATCAGTAAATAACAAGTAAAATACTGACTGCAAAGGGTTGGGCATATGATTAAGACAGGGAGACAGCTTCATGGCTAAGGAGTAGACAGAGAGATAACTTCCAGGAAACCTTTACAGGTTTCAGTATGAAAAATGAACAGGAAAAATGTATCTTCAGAAAAAAGAAACAGTGGCAAATTGTGGCCAGAGCCATCTATTAACAGCAATAATGAATTAGTACTTACTATTCAGGTATACCACTTCATTTTCTTTAAAGATCAATATGTCACTGCATATCTTTTTCAACTAATTGTTTTCTTATCCTGCGTTATGAAAAAGAAAAGGACCTTGAGAATAGAAATCTTAAACAAGACCAACTAGATCTTGAAAATGTTATTGCAATGCATTGATAGTACATGATTCCCTTTCTGTTATGAAGCACATAATCAACAGTCTGCATTTGTCTAAATGTAAAACCAAAAACTATCCAGGGGCTGAATGCAAAAGGAAGAGACAAGGCTTGTTTTCAATGTTGAATGCAACTGAGCTTCTATTGCTAAAAAGGTCATTTGGCAAATTGGGGCGGGGGGGAAGAAGGGAGGCAGAGAGAGGAAGGTCAGTTGCTAAAATATAAATATTTGAATTGTATAGCACCTAGAAAACTCCACAGGATTCAAATCCTGCTTCTAGTGCCAGCTACTGGAAATAACTCCCATGGAGTTTGATTTTTGTAGCTCTTACTAACAAAACCGCTACTAGAGACTCTGGGAAAGGCAGGGCTTATCAATTACTGTTCTCAGATTACAAGCCTGTCCTCGAGGCCTACTGCTGAATAAAAGCCTGCATGATACTGCTTAGCTATTGGGTATTGCATTGAAAGCCTGGAAGAAAAAGTTGTATAAGCAGCTCTCTTTTCCTTCTCCTTGTGCCTTTAAATGACATTACTAACACAGGCCAGACCCCTGCACCATGCTCTTCCACAGTGCTGCCAGTTTATTCCATACCAAGTCAATACCATGCTTCTGAGATTTCCAATTCTTAGAATCATGCACTTACTGAGAGTCTCTATCTTTTAAAAATTTTCCTTCCTATAGAGTTGAAGGAAAAAGCATAATGAGGGAGATTCCAAATATTTAACTCATATAATGCAAATGAAAAATTCTAGTTTTGCTTGTTTTTTAAATCTTCTGGCTTTGGGGAGAGAATAAGTGGGTATACTCATGAATTTTCAAGATTTGAAGTTAGCAATACTGCCACTTTCACTTTACTTTAGTGTTTCATACTAAACTCCTCACACACATTTAGAAAATGAAAAAGCTATTCGAAAAGAGAAAAGAATATCCTTTACAGAAAAATCTCAAACTTTTGAAATAAAAAGGATGTTATACTGCAAACTAATTACTGTATTCTGATACTGCAATTTGACTAGTCAGAAACTTAAAATATGACATCATTGTAAATAAATGCATTAAAATGTCAGCTGAGAAACACAGTCGGCTACAAATCTGAAAGTGGTAATGAAAATGAAATGAAAAATGATGCATGATGAGGAGGAATTTGGAGATGAGGCAAAATTCTAAAGCTCCATTAAAATTCACTCTGCCAACAATTTTAGATGAAAGTGACCTCCAAGGATTATAAAATCTCTCCCCTCAGATGCTTGACATTTATCAGCAGGTGAGATTTTTTCATACTGAAAAGAAAAGAATGTAGTCATTATGTCTGCTTTTTAAAAGAAAAAGGCAAGGAATTTGCCACTTTATGTGGAAAGGAAAAGATTAAATAAGTTGCAAAGCATAAGAAGAATGCAAACTCTTCAGGTGAAGTGCAGAGTTTCAATAAAAAAGAAATACCCATGATACAGCAGTAAAACACTAGGTCACTGGAACTGGCTAAATTGAGACATTCAATTTAGGTGATGTAACTCAGCTGACTATGTCTGAATTGGAGGTGACTGGTCCCACAGTGCAGTTTGTAAAAAAATATTTCAGGTGAAGATGTCTTTCTATGTCTGCACAAAGAGACCTGCCATTTTATTTAGATGTTGCCTTCAAGTTAATAGGCCAAGATAGTCACAGAAGCTGGTAACATGGACAGGTGGAAAGACACTGACCACTAGATTTATGGAGATGCAGTGTTACCAACACAGTAAACCAAGCTGTAGCAGACATAGCTTTGCTGCACCTTAGTCAGAGTTGGTAACTTTTATTAAATAAACTGAAAAGCAAAAAGAAAGAGAAAGCTTTCTGAAGACGTAGTTGTTCATTTCATTGTCCTTTGATAATAAATAACCGAGATAGAATAAAATTTTGATTTTGTGGAGATTGATCTTATCATCATCTTCCCCCTACCTGACACTTGTCTGGAAGAATAAAATGCCTGAACTATAAGTAAATCTGCATGCTCATATGTGTGCCTCCTTTCAGGAGAAAATTCTTCTCCCTCACAACATTTCTTCCTTTTATTTGTAACAACAAAAAAAAAGCAGTAGAACTTTATAATCATACAGTAAAATTTTAGAATCATTTCAATAACTATCTTTGCCTTAAAAAAAAAAGAAAAGCCTTCAGTAGGGTCACTGACATTTAATGAATTATGAAGTGGTTCTTTCAGAGCATCCCAATCTGGTTATCTTGCTAGCCTCACTAAGATTTTTCCATCTAGAATACCAAGCCTTTGATAATATCTACTTAGTCTTCTTTTCCATCTGACAGCCGTCACAGAGGAATGAATGCAATATTTTAAGATCTTTACTGGAGACAATTTTCTTCACATCATTTTGGTGACACTACATGATATGTTGGGTAAATCCTATGCTCACTGGGTTCTTTAAGAGAGATCCTCCTCTGATGCAGCCCCTGTAAGCATGCTATGAATGAGCTAATGTAATTATTCTACAGTGTTTCTGAAGACCAGATCTTCTGCCTAACACTGTATACTGCATACAGCTCATCATCAGACATAAAACTGGAATAGTTCTTCGTTACATACTATGCTGCCAGCAGTCATCCAGAGGATTTTATTGAGTTTAATTTATTCATTGTCCTTATATGTAAATATAATATAAAAGTTAGAATATAGATGGTAGCTAAGTTCACAGTACATGGCAAGAACACTGAAACATCCTGCTTACAAGGACATCTACAGCCATCAAATTATACTTTGCTGTAATCCACTGCTCAACCCCTATCAGCCTGAGGCATACAGATCTATGTAACAGTTTCAAGAAAATAAGTGCAAATTTACTAAAAGCACGGCCATTGGGAATCACAGTTCCTTCTTCTGCAAATGTCTCACTCCAAATGTTTACAATCATTTTGTAAATTCCATCAATACCAAACTCGTCTTTATACACTTACATAAATACAAGCATTGCATACATTCACACATCCCAAACTCACACTTTCTAGTGAAAGTGCAGCTGCTCTAGCTGAAAACTGTAAGTCCAAATCAGTTTACAGTAAAACTGCAAGAATTACATATTTTTGCAGTTGGTATGCTAAAGAAAGAGTTGAACAACATCCTCATGCCTCAGAGAGACAGGGCAACGCACTGTGTGAACCTGGAAAGCAGTAAGGAAGAAAATCAAGACAACTGTGGATTGTGGTTTCCTTCCAGCACTCAGGTTTTGACAACAGAAAAGGGCTTGTTTTAAAATGCAGTTTGCTGGGAATTCTGCCTAAACAAGAAACAACGCGTAGGCTGAGGTTCATCTGTCATGGAATTGGTAAAAACTGCACAGAACAAAAAATCCAGTTCCTTCAAATAAGGTCAAAGAATGAATTAACTATTAATGAGTGGAATGTTGCAAAGCCAATTATTTTAAAAACCTATAATTTGAAATGAAAACTTTCAAATTTGTTCAGTGCTGACCTACCCTTGGTTTCATAATGTATCAGTTCAGTTTGGATGAAATAAAGCAAACTGACCACTTCTGAACTTTTCGGACTGATTTTCTTAAAAGTAAGGTTTTTCTGTTGACTGTCAAATAGAGTTACCAGAGTTCTAACTTTAATAGTATTGTCTTCATAATTCCCTGGACTTTTATGTACGTGCATGCTTTTAATTTTTCTCTGGTATACAAGTGCATATTCTTTCATTTATTATTTGTAGATATTCTAAACAATCACAAAGAGGTGTGGAAAGACCACAACCTATGGCTGTCTATTTTACCAAGGAATGTACCGGTTATAAATCACATTTATAATGTTGATGATGCAGTCTTGAAAATGTTGTTCAGATGGTAGCCATTCTTATTCAGGAGACTATTGAAGTCACTGCAAAGACAACTAACAGCATCAGGTAGTTCTGACTTTATCTATATTAATTCTCCTAACAGGCTTTAGTTGAGAGGAGAAGTAAGCAAAGGACAAACAGCAAACTTAGTGTAGAAAGTCTAGCTAGGCATACTTCTCTAGGTATTCAAAACCATAAGCTCCCTCTACTGGTACAGCTGAATTATGAGATACTGATAATGGTCCTAGATTCTGCAGTTCCAGCCCAAGCACATAACACTATTGCTTCTGCACTGTCACGGGCAACATTAACTTTTCACTTCTACAGTATCCTTTTAATCCGACTAATAAAAAATAACTAGATGTAAGGTCATACAAATTTTAAATCTGTTTCCTTAAAAGACCCATAAACATTCAACATGTGGGCTAGCTATCAATTTTTAAAAAAATATTATTCACGGGACTTTTCAAAATGCTTGCAATTAATAAGACAGGTATTTGTTATTAACAGTACTATTGAAAACCAGTATCTCATCCAAATATGCCATAGCACAAGAAGCTGATAAAGGGTAGCATATGCGATTAATTCTGGTCATTAAAGTTGGTGAAACATTATTCAAGCCAAAGGGCAAAAGTACCAATTAAAATAATCTGTAAAAAGCTCAGGCAGTATCTTATATTCATAGGTGTATATTGCACAATGATCAGTCAACCTTAAATCAAATGTTTCTCCAAACTTTGTCCCCTACAGCCAGTCAAGCAATTCATTCACATAGAGGGGAAAAAACACACACTTTATAAAAATAACTTCTCGCAGTACTTTTTGCTAAATATTCTACATTTTTACCCGTAAGTGCTCTGGTCCACTCTTGTTAACTTTACACTTTCAAAAGCATTTCTAAATTTATCTTTTACTCCATATAACAAGAGATGTAAAGGCTATAATATGATTGATCCTAAAATTTATGCCTGAAGTCTTTTGGGAACTAATGTGAATGATCATATAAAAAGATGTATGTACAGTTTCTATAGGAGAGCCATGTTAATTTGATCAGCTATCTTATTTTCTACATATAGCCCAAAGAACAGTGACTGAAGATCTCATTCTTTATAAACAACTTTAAGTTTCATTTTACTAAGAATTAGCTGAACTGAGCAGTATGCCAGTTCTCCTTCTAAAGATTAAATCTCCAGATGCAATAATTATTGTATCCCAAAAAGCATCTTTACAAATTACAAGGGGTATGACAGGTCTGCTATATTGTAACAGTCAAAAATCAAGACACCAGTACAAGTATCTTATCAGGCATCAATAAATCATGAGTTAGGAAGAAAACTTTGAACGTGCTAGGTGAGCTGCACATCAAGAGTCAAAAAGCACAGGAGCTATTGTGTGGTACAACAGACTCGGAATAGCAAGGAGGTTCTGTAGACATAGATCCGATCTGGTTTTGTTTGGGTTTTTTAGCCTGTTTTGACATGTCAGAGCTGGGTCCATTTTGAGTATATTTCTATAAAACCCTTTGGTAATGTCATTTGGACTTCACTGTGATCTCTGCACAGCTCCTGTCTGGGAGCCCATTAAATGGAAAGAAGTTAATAACCTATCCTCACACTAGCAAAAGCACAATTAAGTGTTTCACCTCAGGATGTTAAAAGAGAGGCTCCTACCAAGTAGTGTGTGCTCAGTGATGAAATGCAAGTCTGGAAACAACACCAGAATATATTTATTGAGGTCTAAATAATCTCATCTCAAGAGGCTTCACTTAAGTGAAATTTGCTAGCGAGAATATTTTCAGAGCAATGCAATTTTGTCTGTTCAAAATGCCCTTTGGATATCCCTTGTATGGCACAGGCACAACACATGAGCATAAGGAGCGTTGCAGAACAGAAAGTGGTAAGAACATTGCCATTTTATATATCAATGAAAGTGAGCTCTGCAAGATGCGAACATACTACCTCAAATGCAATACACATAGATGAGACATGAACAAGATAGTGCTTTGGCCCTCAAATGCCTGTATATGATTTGACAATTACCACAATCCATTTTGACAAAAAAGCAGTGGAGCTGAATGGAATTAAGCTTCTGTACAATCAGAAGCAAGTGAAAAATCATAAAGAATTATATAGTTTTTGGCCCCAACTGAAGTCAGTTTTACAGCTCTTCCAAACCTCTCCTGAGCAGCATATCCGGCATCCAAAGGCCCCACTTAACAATGCAACACACAAAAAAATTCTAGAAAAGCATGAGATAGCAACAAGTTTAGGTGGTGGATACAATAGTCACTCCAGATGCAGCAGGACAGGACCTGCTATCAGTGCTCAGAAAACCTTCCACAGACTACACAAAAGGAAGAGCTAAAATATAGCAAAGCATTCTTTAGGAAAGCATAAAGGAAGCATTCAGATCCTTCAGTAAACACATACGCACATTGCTTCCCATGGCCTTATGATAAACACAGCCTGATTATAGGACTTTGGCAATGAGTGGTGCCCTGCATCAGCGTTCTCTACTGAGGTGGTTTTCATACTAAGTGAATTCTTCCCAGTGCCCACAACAGAATGGCTAGGAAGGACTTGCCTGACACTATAGCAGTATTTAATGCCATGTTGAAGACCACTAAATGTGTAAAGCTATTATTTTTTAAATAGTTACTTTATTCCCTAGAAACATAATTTCTGAAATACAACTCATGTTAGAAGTGATTTCCTAACTATAGAAGTTTTACACAAAATGTTTCCTGTATGGATCCCTTTGTGGCATGCTAGCTAGAGCTTATGGTCATGTCCTAAGCTTTCATCTGAAAGAGAGATGAAATCCAGGGTTTTTTTTCTTCTTAAAGATAATGACAAGTAGGATTTGCACATGTTTAATCACTGGTTACAAGCATTTCTTTACAGAGGATATTTGCCCGCTTCAGGTATCACAGTAACAAAAGACCCCCACAACACTTTCCTCCATATTGTAGTACAGAAATGATAAGGAGTGTTTACTACATGCCTTAGTGATAATGAATTCAATTTTAGTGTGGAAAAGCAAAGCATTTAAAGGTGAAATTACTTTTCCAAGATTGCACAGCGAATTACTAGCATAACCAGAATTAAGATTGAGAAGAAATTTTTCACTCCTAACCCTCTAGACCATGCCCTTTTGTGGTAAATTGTGTGACTGTACAGCTGCATAGCTCACTGGTAATGTAACAATCTTCATTTACATGCAGCATTATTGGCAGGAAAAGACTATGCATCTGCAGCCCATTTCACTGGACTTTGTAAATAAGCAAATAAAAATATGGTAACTTTAACTGCATTGGGAATGAAATTCTTAGACAATCAGTATTCATGAATTTTGAGAGCCTGACAGTATATTTTTAAGCAATTCCAACTAATGCTAACACTATTGTATAAGCTGTTCTGTCTGTAATTTACTAAAACTTATAACTATAGATAGTAAAATTAACTAAGTAAAAACAATCCAAAAAAACCCTTTCAGGCAAATACGAATCTAGCAGCCTTTCTACTCTCAAGAAATTCTATTTCAATCATATTAGAATAGCTGGACAAAAGGATCCACATGCAGTAGAACACAGTATTTTGGTTACAAATGCAAACCTACCTAAGCTAGAGTAGCAACCACCATTTCTTACCCTCTAAAACACAGACTGAAGCACCATCCCAAATAAATAAGATGTCTTTCTAGATATCATAGATAGAGCCACAGCTGAAGCAAGCCTTTAGCACCAACAGATACATTTCCTCAGACTTTAATCAAGGATCTAGCTCATGACATTTAGCAAATAATTTTCTCAGTGATACAATGCATTTTAAAATCCAGACTGCATATCTGAAACAGACTTCTGACACACAATAATTGCGAGACTTTCTATAGTTTCTGTGTTCCTTTCAAACACTAAAAATGTCAGACAAATGGAGAGTGAATGCTATGGTTATGAATAGAAATCTGAAAGAAAAAGGCATATAATCAGTAGCCTTAATGATGACAACCACATCCTTTGGGAATCAAAACCAGAGCTCCTATACATACCCTTGACACTTTTCCAACCATGAATCTGAGGCTGTGGTTTAAACAGCAATGTTCCCTAGAGGATACTTATGTGAAACAGAGATCACCAGCATCCTACAGGGAAAATAAAATAGTGCATTAACTCTCCTTGGTAATCACACACAGACTGATGCAGCAAATAGATGCTGCTCATTTACTTCATAGTGTAAAGGGTAGTTGGGATTGACAGAATAATGCAAAACTCTTGGCATTATATTGCCTCTTTGATAGCATGATATTGCCAATCAGGTTATAGCTGGGGCAAAAATAGCAGAAAGGCTTAATTTTGCAATTATGTGTATCAGAGCAGAAGGTCAATTGTCAGGGTAGAAGGTAAGTGTATGACTAGAAAGGCATGGAGAAAGCAGCAAAGAACAGAGGGCTCATGCTCTAAACCATAGTGAGTGAGCCCTGAAAGAAGCAGAAAGAATGATGAAGCAGAAGAAATAGAATGACCTCAAAAGGTCATGCAGAGGATCTGCATTCACCATGGGTTCTGCCTATGGCCATTGGTGGTGACACAGATTTGAGGTGCAAGGGAAAGGAGAAGAATGCCTGAATTCCATTAGTGCAACAGTATAAAGGATCCCTAAGGTTTCTGAGCAAGGGAGATGTTGAGATGAGCAGATCTGATGCTAATCTTCCTGAACACTGGGAACTTCTGAAAAATTGTTTCGCTCAAAGGCAGATCAGAGTGCTATAAATTTACTAACTACTGATTGTTCCCTCTTCCACTTGACACTCCAGACTGGCCAGAATCTGGACCTAATGATGTTTGAATTGTCAGTCTCCAGTTATATCTTCTTTTCAATGTCCAAAAAGATGTAAGGAAAAAAGTAATCCTCAGAGTTTTTTCATTCACAAATGAATTCTCAAGACAAAGAAAAAATGATGCAATTATATAGTGCCCAACGTATGACTTAAATTATGTGTTCACAGCCTACAGAACACTTCTGACCAGCTTTTCCCAATAGAGGAGGGAACAAATCTTCTCAAATATGCAATGTCCAATTCACAGAGTTCAAATAAGTATAGAATACAAAATTAATGTAATTACAAAATAAATGCATAATATACATCTAATATATGTATATGTGTGTGTGTTTATAAATGAACCAAGTAATCATTCCGGAATATTTCAGAATTTCTTTGTGATGGCTGGAACGCTTATTTAACATGCACTCAATGCTAGAATGTTTTTTCTCCACAGTCACACACAAAAATTCTACTATTTGGAAAATACTGTTTTCATTTGTAGTAGAGGTTATGAGGTTCATCCTTGCAGTTTCCTTTCAATGGAGTAACTCAATGGACCCTGAAACAGAGTCATCAGTTAAGGGATTTAGCAGCAGCTCTTTCAAACAAAACTAAACATGGGTGGATATAGAAAAAACACTCTGGGCTGAAATTTCTATTTCACTGAATTTCACTAAAATGGGCTGAAATTTCTATTTGTTTATAAAATTCTTATTCTGCCCTCTGGATTTAATAAAAATCCACTATTAGCAGCATAAGTTTCATATCTACTGACATGCATAGCAATGTTGCACTAATCACCCACTTTTCTAACTTGGAAATCAACTAAAAAAAATTATGGTCATTATTACATATTGTGTTATAGTTGCACATACTGTCCCTATTCTGGTAAAATCTTACATTTATTAATATTATGATGAAAGTTGTGACCTCATTATACTACACAATATAAAGGGCAAAAAATCGCAGGTGTCAGAATTTTCACAACACTGTACATCAATTCCCTCACATTCCTTAAATCATGACTGAGAACATTACTTGAATCCTGTGAGGAAAACTGTTTTTAGTTTCACAACAAAATGCCTTCCTGAATGTCACTGTAATACCATGCACGACTCTGCAGAAATGCTTGAATGAGGTCAGGTGCTAAAGCTAGCAACACTGCACTGCATACAGATTATCTACCTCTGCTGAAAAGCTGGAAAAATGTCTGATTTGTCCAATATTAGCGAAATATGACAGCAGTCTCTAATATGCTAACTATTCCCAGACATATCAAGTGAAAAATTTAGTCACTAATGAGAACATCATAAATTACATGTGTGATATCACTTTATTGCAATGACGAAGCCAATGATGTATGTAAAATGTAAACTTAATTGTATTTTAGAAGTAACAAAAATTTCTTCAGTTTGAGCTGTGCTGCATAAGCCTATAGAGTAAATCTAGTGTGCAACAGCTTAAGGTGGAGGCCATAAAAGAACCTCCTTCTTCAGAATATATTTTGAAAGACATCAAGAATATAAACTAAAAGTAAAAATCTTTAAGAAAAAACAAAAAGCAACACAGCCCTTTTGACAGCCCTGCTGACTGTACCAGCTGAAGCTTACCCACAAAATTAAAATAATAAACTTGTGTAAGACTTCAAGATGCCACATATTTTCTTATCACTTAACATAATGTGGTATGGCACTGATACCCTGAAAATACCTTAAGCTAGTAAGGAAAGAGTTATTGTTATTTCTTAAATTATGAGAACTTATAACAGCAGGTAACGTATGAGTGATAGAACTGCTTTTCCAACCTTTTAGCAGAAAGCAAAGATAAGGAATTCAAATGAGACAGCTGCATCTCAGCCACTGAAAAAGAAAGGAGCAGAAATACCAGCATTTGATTCCGAGTAGGCCAAGATCTTTAACTGCATTGGCTAATATTTATTAGTTAACAACTGCAAAAGCCAAGCAGTTCTTCAAAGTTTACTCTTCTGATCATATATCACAACAAGTTAAGCTGTGGTATGAAGTATGGCTTGATAGTATTACCCCGAGTTTTTCACTTTTCCTATTGATTTAGTGAATGAATTTGTCCAATATACTACATATATACACAGCACTGTCTATAAACTTTATGATAAATGCAAATGTTAAAGACATTAAAACCTCAGCTGCAGAGGCAGACATACATTTTCATTCCTTTTTTTTTTTCTATAGCTTTAAATGTGATTCAACAGTACGCAATACAATAAGACAAATTTCATCACTCACAAGGATCATTTCAAAGAGGTGAATGACATGAATCAACAAAAACTGACTTAGATGCCACACAGTTTTGTGGGGGACACCTGTCAGTAGGAAACATAGACTTTGTGGCAATACATAAGCAAGAAAACTCTGAGTATGGGTAAATAGGTGGAAGTTTCATTTCCATTGAAATAAAATATCAAAATAGTAAGGGAGAAGCTGTAACTGGTATTGCGCAAGTATCCTATTTGGAATGTATTCTACAAAGGTAGAACCTCGCAGTCACTTATAAATTTTTTGAAAGGCAACAGAAACATCAGCAAAATGACACTCGGGGTGGGTGGGAAGTAGAGAGACGCCCATTCATTAAAGAGCAAGAAGCAGTATTACTCAGATTTTTAGCGAAGCTACAGCTTGGCATGTCAGGTCTTCTGTTGACTTCAGCCAATATCCAGTTTCTTCTTGCCTAAAACTATACCATTGCAATCTTGACTTCTATGGTCTGGGCCATGTAAAGTTATAAACAAGATACTACTGCTGACTGTTTGGGGGGTTTTTTTGCTGGTAGATAGAGGTTATGATTCGTGTTTCCATTTTTCACATAGAAAAAGGTAAACAGATAAAAAAAAATCAAATGTATCACATTATCTGAGCAGAATGGTATGTAGTATGTAGTATTATGCTGATTATTATACAAGCATATAGCAAGACAAGATTATTGACCCAAGAAGATAAGAATCGAGTAGAGAATTAACAATATAATTTCAATATATGGTAACTTACTCAGGTGTTAGGACCAAATTGGAAGATCCAATCATGAAGTTCTCAGATTTGTTTTGTTTTCAAAATTATAAAGAATCTTCATCCTAAAGTCTGACATTATTTTATGGCAACAATCCAAAATGTTACAGTTTAATTTCTGAGTACTGTACACATCTGGGATGATTGCTAGAACATATTGTTATGCTTTGGGGGGATGGGAGATAAAGAGGTTAGGTCTGAGGGATTTGATTTAAAGGCTAGGGAAATGAATGAGGAGTAAACAGCAGATCAAGAATAATAATTTGTGTTTCTTTGCAATACTGCTTAAACTTTAAACTTATAAACTGTAATTTTAGTCATAATATTTCTGCTCCTGTTAGTAAAGTGTTAAATTGTAGTTTAATGTTATAAACTGAAGTAAATCAGCTGACATAAAAAAATATCTCTCAAAAAAAATACTACAGAAAATCAATCCTTTCAAATTAATTCCAGAAGAGTTTCAAACTGCATAACATCATATCTGGCAATTTCTTTCTAGACATTTAACCATCTTCCCAATATGATTCAGATCCTAACATTCCTTTTATGTCAGAAAATACGCTTACAGGCTACTTTTCCCTGGGTTAAACTGTCTCTTTTGCATTCTGAAGTTAATTTCAAACCTTAGATTGATAAATGCCTCTGCACTAAGTCAGTAGAATGGCAACAACAAAGCCTACAATTAAAGCATGGTTATTTGGTCTCGAGCTGCTAGCAGAACAGCAAAACTCAGCATATTTTTAACGAAATTTGAGAAAGTCACAAATGTAATCAAATAAACCTGAAACTTGTTCAGCATTCATCTTCTTGTCTATCCTTTGATGTTTTCACACAAAGGTATAAAGTCTCATTTCTCAAAATCTTTTCCAGCACAATGATGTCACCCGCTCCTTTAGTAGCTCTTGTACTGCATTAGCTGCTTTTTAAGCTTACACAGAGTTTTAGACACAAAGATATACACACATGCCATACACACAAGATGTCACTTGTACTTTGCATCATTCCTATTATGAATTTGGTAGATAATTTACAAACAAATGCTATAAATCTAAATATTTGGAGAAATTGAAAATCTATCTTGGACTTGTCTGGGACAAACACTTACACCAAAGGAATTACAGATGTAAATAGATATTTGCCAAATGAAAACTGAAATTTGATCAGCAAATAAATATTCCTGCACTCTTCTTTATCAAGCATACCAAATACATAATTTCATTACAGACTTTTTAAAACTAAACTTATGATTCTATTTAAACATGTACTTTTTTTTGGAAAGGAGTTCACATTCCATATACTAAATCCAATTAGTATATATGTCATCTGCTCAACAACATTTTGGCCATTGTGAACACTAGAGTTCAGTAAGCTCTAGCTACATCCCTGACACACATTTTTTTCCTTTGAAATAGAACAGAAGCAGTGCAGAGATAGCTTGATTCAGCTCTTAATTATATAGTAATTTTCCCAATAGTTTGTTTCCCAAAGATTACCAAATAGTAACAATCATCAGATGCAATCAGCTTGGGTCAAACTGATTTGATCCTACAGCCTCATGAACAATTCCATGCCACGTTCCCAACCTCTTGACCCACATATCGGGATTTTTTTTAAAACAACACAGATGATCTGTAGCTAGTATTAATCAAAAAATTCAGTCTTGCCTTTTCATTTTAATTTCTTCTCAAACAGCTTTGCAAACAGAATATAACAGGCTTCTGGCTGCCTAATTGTGAAGAATAATACACAGAATATAAAAACTTGACAAAGATGAAATGCACAGTGAAGTTACCCTTCTGGGTCCATTAGACAACATTTTAAACTATTTTAGTCATAAAGAGGACTATTTGGCTGGAATGTTAATGATAAATGTTTTAATGGATTGGGACATTTACAATCACCTTAAAACTACAAAGACATCTTTAATTTAAAAGACTGGCAGGAGATACTAAAGAGTAGGCCATGTCTTTATATGTGAAAAACAGAAGGCAGTAGAAAGAAAAACTTACCATTGCTCCCCTTTTTTCTACAGGTTTCTATGGGTTTTGACTGGTTAATTAAAAGAAGTTTATCTATGCCCACAATTAATATGTAATGATTTTTCAAATTTGGACCAGTACAAAAACTGATGAACACAAACATACCTATAGTGAACACTAAGAAGCCTTCCATTAAGTTGCTGGAAATGGGCCATATTAGCTTTAGCAGGGGTTACAAGGACTTCTCTGCATCATGTGCTGTCCCAGTTAATGGTAGAATATGCTCTTCCTGTCCGTGGAAATAATTATGAAAGTTCTAAAACACTCTGTACAAGAAGTTCAAATTTATTCCTTTTTTAAATGAGTATTTCTAAACAGGAGCACTCCCTTTTCCTGCCCTACGGCTCTCCTACAAAGTTATTCTAGACTGACATCTCTAAAAGATTTTTCTCTTTCACAACATCCAGATTTGGTCCCCGGCATTTTAGGTTTCACTTAACATGTCATTAAGGATAAGATGCCTCAGCGATTGGTAAGAATCGAAGAAATTTTTCACCTCCGTTACCAGAATACATTAAAGCCCAAAATCATAAGCAATAACATTACCAGTGTCTGAATTTAAGGTGGAATAGGAAAAAAAAAAAAAAAAAGAACAAACAACATAGATCAGGAAAAGGTATGTTGTATAAATGGAGCTACATCAACATTCAGGAGCTGAGAATGTGGTCCAAATGTCTCATGGTATAATGTGCCACAACCTTTCTACCTTTCACGTAGACACACCTACAGAACAAATTAGTTTATCCATGTTACAATGTAATAACATCATAAGATATTTATAGAACATAAGACACTAACATGCAAGTCCATTCTCAACAGTCTGGCCAGACTGGCCATCAGGGAGCAAGAAGTGTAATTAAATGGCTCAGCTGGGGATACTGAGAGATTAGTGGTAAACCACTAACCTAAAAGCTAGGATAGAGTACAGTAATGCCAGGGGCTCAATTCTGAAAGAAAAAGCTGGTAATTCCAAGTTAAATTATTTGAACTGAAATTTATCTCTACCATACCTGCAGCGACCAAATTTAGCTCTAGCGCTACTACGGTGCCAATGCTGTACCATCAGAAAAATTCTTAGTGTTGTTCTAACACATTGATGCAGAGTCACTACTGAACATCCCCATGGCACTGAAGCGGCTCTCGATATGACATCAGGATGGCAAGCGAAACCTGGAGGCTATTTGGAATGTTTCTAAGGAATGTATTAATCTAGTAAATAAGTGTAGTTTAGAAAACCCGTTTAGAGAGCTCTTATTTGGGGATGATCTAAAGTTGGGAATTTTCTCCATTACTATCTCCTTGCTGGAGGGACACAGGACTTCACTTACAAAGGGGAGAGATTTCACAACAGATGGTACTTGAAAATGCCACCTCAAAATGTCTTTTGAATCTCAATGGCAAACATATGCAAACACTTGAAATTCTTACATTTGTTGGTAACTTAACAGTGACATAGCAATTTGCTTACACATACTTAGATTGACTGCTGTTGGTAAAATAAAAGTGCTTAATGGTTGTCAGGTTCAAATATCAAAGAAGCTTTAAAACAAAACTGTATGTATTGAAAGATAACAAACAATTATGTTCTTTATGTCAAAACAGGAAGCAATTATAAAAGATAAATTACATACTATTATGTAACCAGTTGTTGCAATCTTTTACTCATTATCTGTTGTAACGATGACTCCTTTTACATATATAGCAGCAAACTCATGAACTCTAATGTGTTTTCAGCTTCTCACATAAGATATTAATAATAGAAGTTTCTACCTGGAATCAGCAGAAATTTTCCCAAAGGAAATGTACCCAGTTTCTTCATAGTAGTAGTCAATCACTCACAAAAAGGGAGAAATGACTCTTCACAAAAAGGAAAGATAAATACTCTAAAGAAATGTAACCTATTAAATGCTGCAAAATCACAATGCTGCTGGAAAAGTCCTTTTATATGCACAGCATATGAACACATGCTTAGGACATACACAGAGGGAGAAGATGAGCCATGAAGATTCAGACCTAGTTTAAAAAAATAGTGCAAGCCTCTGTACTTCTATGGGAGGTTCAATTTTCAAGGACAATATTCCATATCTCTTTCTTAATACCAGTTGGCACAGATGGAAGCCAAGATGGCTGCAAGCCAGCTTTACCTCAGCAAGGGATTCCCTCTTGCAGGAGAAATCTCAGCTGCCAACTCAGGAAAGCTTTGTAGATCCTTTTAGTGCAAAGAAGCCAGCACACAGTCCAGGATACGGCTTAATTATTCTTTTTTTCCTATTAAAGTAAATTTTATGGCAGTTAGTAACTATAGAAGACCCTTGCCAAAAAACAGGCTGTTAAAAGACTGAGTCCCATATTCAGCAATTTATCTGGAGCTTAATTTTCCACCCCCAATTCAATGTAAGCAGAAATGTTATCACTTAGCGTTTCGTTCACAGTTTGCAGTGACCTTGCATAAATGTAGATAATGACATTACATGGTAGGAAAGGAATAAGCAAATTTAAAGATTCTATTTCCTTTGACAGACTTTCTCATTTTTTGTCCCCCTCATTCCTATTTTGCTTTTCTTCTGTCCTTCCATGCCATTCTTTTTGTACTGAGTTTTGTATTCTATGCTTTTTCAGCGTCTCTCACATCAACAGGTACCTATAAAGGCTAGAATGAATGAGTAAAATGGAACATGAATATCCAAATAAATCCATTGAAAATCAGTTCATCCCCCCTCCAGAAGAAAATGTGCCTAAACTGTTTTAAAGCATCAGAAAGTGTTGTCTCCAGGGAAGACTTAAAGGAGTCTGATGATTTTTACAGGTAACAAAGAAAACACATTTCTCGGATTACAATGCTGTCTTATATGTTCATTGTTTATACAGCAGCATAAACTTGTGAACAACAAAAGGATCCTCTTGCATACTGGGGATAAACAAAAACTTGGGGAAGCAAGAGAAAGAAATGAAAATCCTACAAAAATTTTATTTTTCTAACACAGATGAACATACACAAGTTCTCCAACAGAAAATCCCTGTTGTTTAGTACAACTGGGGTTTCTCCTTTAACCTTATCTGAAATATAAAGAACTTGACTTTATTATAAGGAATAAACAAGATGTAAATTAAACAAATAGAGCTTGTCTTGGATTGATCAAGTCTTAAATGTCATGGCAAAATTGAGGGAAAGCCCCTAAGAAATTTTTGGCAGTTAGTTATACTGAGCCTTTGTTACTATCAAAGGACTACATTCAGATAAATACATAAATCATAAAGCTGTGAGTAACAGAGTAACTGGGAGATAAGACATATGAACTCTAGAGTGAAGCGGACTTAAAACCAACATACAGTCAATAAAGCTGTGTTGCTCTTCTCCAGAAAATCTGTAATGTCATCTGTCAAACTCTGTATTACCAAACCTTAAAAGGGCATCCCACGTGTTGCACAAAAAACAGAAGAATTGACTTCTAGATTCATTCCTCAAAGAATAAAACAGAGTAATCTAAAAATGCATATGCAACCAGACATAATCCATATTTTCTGGTTTTACAACCAGGTCAGCTGATTGCAGTTCTTAGAAACCCCCACTGCAGCCTCACACTAACAGCAGTTGATAAAAACAGAGAGCTGACTTTTGAGTTTTACAATCGAACAGAAGGTATATGTGCTTATTCTGTTTTGTTCACAGCAAGTTTTGCCTGTTGCAACCACAAAGTGAGAAACACAACAGATTCAAATTAAAAAGAATGTAATATAATTTATAAGCAATTTTGCTTCGCATTCAGTTCTCTCATGCCTTCTGCTAAGAAATAGGTTAAATAACCATATAACCAGCGTGCTCAGGCAGTGGGATGAAAGTTCAAATGATAACTAGCTCTCAGCAGGATTAAAATACAAAATGGATTAGGAATTTTATTTTTAATGATGCTTCCTACATGCAACTTTCCTGCAAAATTACCTGTCACAAATGAAAATGTTTCATTTGGGAAGTATTATGATTTATTGTTTATGCTAAAAAAATTATGCTAAAAAAATTTCAGGAAATCATCACAAATGTCACAACTCAAAAAAATCAAACCCAGATATAAATCCACCCACCCAGTGGCAGGAATTAGTTTGAATTTTCTTTCTAAATTCTTACTGCTTTAGATAATGTTACTATTTGAAATCCCTTTGCAGTGCATTTGCTCATTGTCTTCTATGATTCAGTAGCCAGAACACCACGATTTATGTATTTTCGGACCAAACTTGAACTTGTGGATTTCAAAGCTCTGTTCCCATACAGATTTTGGTTGCAAAGAGCATGAGACAATTTTATATTTTCTGCAGTTATTTGTAGTTATACTATCACAGCAGACAAATAAATATTATTACAAATAATTATAAATGTTTAAGCTTACATTCTGCCTGTAGAGATCATGATCTCTACAGCTGCTGTGCTAGGCATATTAAACAACTTGCTATATAACTTTTGGGGATATAAGAATACTGTTTGGTATACTGTATGACACCATATATTGAAAAAGAATACTATCTGGTAAAATCCTTTTAATAAAAAATGCCTCTGCTCCAATGGATTTTCCAAACAAAACTTTGATCCTTCTGCAAAAAAACAAAACAGTTTTTTTTCACTCTGGGAAACTCCAACTTACTTTAATAGGATTTCATCTGAGTTAGGAATGGGTTAAAAACTAAACAATGGCCTGGGCGTTTATCCCACAATGTAGTTTCCTTCATTAGAACCATATAGTGAAAACCTCTGGATGGGTGTCTCATTTGCTGCTCCTGCTTCCTAGAAGCTGCACAGCTCAGTCCCTTCCCCCTTCATATACACATTCAGTTTTCTCTGCTCTGACAATACAAAATTAAAAGGCAAAACCTGAGGATTCATACAATTAGGGGTTGCAGCATATGATGTCACAGGAGCAGAAACTTCTTTAATCAGAATTTCCTTATATAACAAGAAAACTATTGAAATCATTTATTATTTCTGATGCTTTATATCAACATGCCAAGCAGTGAGAAGGGCACAGCATGGGACTGTACACTTGCTATCTGTCTAAAGAAAGGGTATGTGCAAAAAAGGATGTGTTATAGTGATGTCTTGTTTGTGCCAAATACCTGTTTTACACTTGGCAATCCACCTTATATCTAAAGCTGTTTGACTTCACACCAACACTTGCCCATCCTTCAGTAAAAGACATGTTTATACAGACAAACATTGTCCCAGAAAAACTGTTATCTATACACAAATTTACAACATAAAGACAGTATATGTATATAAAGACATTATTTATATTTATGCATATATCTGAG
The DNA here is from genome assembly GCA_028565335.1 of Limnodromus scolopaceus. Lineage (NCBI taxonomy): Eukaryota > Metazoa > Chordata > Aves > Charadriiformes > Scolopacidae > Limnodromus > Limnodromus scolopaceus. The sequence goes on from JAOXNO010000005.1 coordinate 9,974,905, forward strand.
AAGAGTAAAATTGAAAAGAAATTCTGCTTTTGCATATATTGTCTGTTCCCTAGCATAAGCAAATACCTTCAAGTCATCTACCCCTGAGACCCTGGAGATTCCAAATATGGCTTCATACATATTGAGATGTATCTCACACATGCAGGTCTGGTTCGAGTCTAGATATTAAGTCAAAAAAGGAAAATCCCAATTTTTTTAGAGGTTTTGAAGTAGCAAACGCTAGCAGCTAAATCCAGGTGTGACTGTGGTTCAAACTGCATGCCCCAAAGGTCAGGGAGTGTTTGATTTTAAGGCTCAATACATAGAAACCCACATGGCATATGTATGTAACATACTGCCTAACAGTATCTGTACATTGAGCAGTTATCACAGTAGAGACAGTGATAACCAGTGAAGCTGGAAAGATTTGCTGTCTAACCAAAAAGCCTAGATGTCAGAAGATCAACAGTTCCTGCTTTTCTTAATATCTAGGAACCTATGCTTGTGAGGCCTAGCCAATAGCTGTGCTGTTTATTTTATTGTATCTTAGATCTCAAACAGGTTGCGTGAAGAAAATGTTTAAATACAGCACGCGAGTTAACCTGTGTGATTGAATACAGTATTAGACCAGTGCTTGCTGCTGGTGAAAAGTGAAATTTGAAACTGACTTAAAGTCCTAAAGAATACATACCTTTCTGTTCTTCATCCGCAAATTGCAGATCCACTGATTAATATACAGGTGCAGTAGTATTGTATATGTGAAATACAACTTCCAAACATCATAAGAAAAAATTCCCAGTGATAACCATGTTCAATTCCTCAAGCATTTTCTAAGAATGCAGAAATAGCATTTTTGTTGATTGGTATTACTTTAGAAATTAACAAATAATATGAAAGATCTGTGAACTTATGACCAGAAAAGATGCCACGTGCACATTCAACCCATACCACATTTAAGTATTAGATATATGCATAAATCTGTATATGTAACAGTAATTTCAGAGATTCCCTGTGCTCTCAGGCTCATTTTTAATTTGCCTTGTTCAAAATGAAATCATCAATCATGAGACCTGTAGCATATTTTATGGAATTATTTGATCTTTCCCATTAAAAATACAATTAAAGCGTGTCACTCCTCTATACACATTGCATATGTACGCACAGGCATGATCTATTGGTACAATCACAACTTTCTGACTTTGGTGAAATTGCAAAGCTTCATTAGAAAGGAAGAGACAGAGAGCCCTGGCAGTTTTCAGATCTTTAGAGGGTCATTTATTGTTATAATAAATTTCATTTTTCCATCTGAAGGGTAGAGTCTAAACACTGTAATAGAGTAATATTGAGGTATTTATTTTACCTCGTTTTTTCTTCAGCTGAAATGCTGGCAAGGGAGCATTTTTCAGCTTGGCAGGCAGCCAGCCATTTCTCAGTAAATAATGTGAACCCTGTCCTGCAGTGTAAGGCTGTACATCTTTTCAAAAATGTTCAGTCCCCTGCTAGAGTCCAAGGAATCTTTGCTTACAAAGTGTGTCTGCAGAAGCTTCTATAGCAAGCAACTTGGCAGAGATTTCTAAACTGTATAAAGTTCTTTCTCCCTCTGTCTCTCATGAGTTCATGTATTCCTCCTCCTTAAGATGCTTTTCCTCAACATACTGGGGATAGGAAAAAAAGAAATCTTCTTTAGTCTAGCTAAGGTGTCTCAGGCTTCTGTCTTCCCCCAAACGCTGAAAAAATTTGCTTTGTAATGTCTAGTGCCAGATTCACTACTGTATCAAAGCAGACATGCAATACATGTAATTGTTCAGACAGCATCATTGGCAGGGCTCCATTATAACTATGTAAGCTTGAAGCACATATTGAATGTACTATGCATTTCAAATTAAAAAATTTGGTTTAGTTGCCAGTAGCTGCTGTTGTAAACAGACTCTTAAAAGAGTAACTTTTGGATTTATATAATTCAGATCACTCAGGCTACCACCTGACAAAAAGGCAGGATCAGTGTTCTTAGACAGAAGCTGTAGAAGGTACAAAGCCAGAGTGCCTTTCTTACCTGAAGTGAAGGGAGTGAATGCAAGTGAATGCATCCAGACAGGTTTATCTTAATGAACTGGACTGAAAAGGGAAACTTCACATTATAAAGGGATTGTGACTAAAATTAAATCCATTGTAGGTTAAATGTAGAAACCAATACAATAAGTTTGTGTTTGCACACGTAGAAAGTCAGAAAACAGAAGTAATGTGTGAGCACATATGGGTAGCAGAAGGAACTTGATGATTGTTATCCTTGTGTCAGCGCAGTAACCTGGCTTTACGTGTAACACATCAAAGAGGAATCCTAACTTGTGGAAAGAGATAATGAGGCTTTTTTTACCTCTGTGTATCACCTGGCACCTCAAGAAAGGAAAAGATTTACAGCCACTGTTAAACACATTCCTTGTAGCTGCCCAAACGGCATGCCTTCAGCAGCTATCACTCCAGTATTGCCCCTCCACACGTGCTCACTCACCCAACCTCACAGCACAGTTCAGGCTTTAAAAGCCATAACAAAGCCCAACTGCTTAGTGGAAGGATTGCATGCTTCCTCAGAAATGAACACAGAACAGATTAATTAATCAATGTTTGCAAAGGCCTTTGAAACAGAAAAGTGTTCTAGAAGCTACAAATTGTTACTGCTGAACGCTTCCGTGTTAGCACTGGAGTTATAATCCATTTCCCTTAATGTGTTCTGAGTAAGGGCATAGGAAACATGAGATTGCAGTTACCAATTACCGCAGTTACCAAAGAACATTCCAAAAGTCACAGTTTTGATAGCTGTCTTTACATGGAAAGGCTAAACTTGGTGTCAAATAGAGAACTTTCTATCTTCTGAAGTTTAGATAGCTGTTTCTTTATGTACTTGTACCTTTTGTAGCTATTGTTGTTTTTCTTTTTTTCCCCTTCCCCTACGAGGTACAGTTGTTTGCCAGCAGAAGACACGGCCTTGTGGGGTAGGAACAACACTTCACTTACCATCCGCTGGCATTTTCAGTGGTTGGCACTGTCCATCCATGCTTTTATTTTCTCAGTAGAGCCAGCATCTGAGTGACACTCCAAACGGTTTCAGTTCTGCAGCTTCTGAGATTAATTTGCTTGTTTAGGTAAATATGTTATACTATCTAAATCTAGACTAGGTCTTGCAACGTTTGAAATAGCACATTCATTTTCGTAACAGTTCCTGAGTCATGACTGGCACATAACCAAAATAAAACAACCCCCAGCTTTCGACAGTTTATAAAAAGTGGCAGCATTCCCACAAATCTGCTTTGTCTTTATAACAAAGCAACTTCTTTATGACTAAGGCTCTAAGGTATGTTTCTGATTAGTTTATTCAATCCTGAGGGTTTTTTTTTTCCACTGGGAACTTAAAATATTCATGCGGAAAGAAAAAGAGGGTTTAAAATTCAAACTTTGCCTTTTCTCTCACATGCTGAGTTCCACTCTCATGGTTTTTGCTGGTCACTTCAGAGAATATCCTGCTCCAAGATCTGGAACTAAATCAGTGGCCCAGGTTTGCACTATTTGGATCTTTGGGTTTGTTTTTACATTCACACTAGTATTTAATTACTGATGCTATTATTGTAACTTGATATATCTTTATTTGGAAAAGGGTAGTTGGCAAGCACAATCAGATGTGTTGGATTGATTAAGGTTAATGGATCTCCTAAGACATTAGGGATTTTAAAAATTTGATTATTGCAACTAATGCATATCAATATTTTTAACTCTACTGAAAGCATCAGCCTAACAAATGGCATTTTGCTCAACTTTGCATAAAGAAAAGATGTGGGAAGAAAGTTAAAGGGTAGCTATATGTAACATGCACACACAATCTCTTGTTGGAAGTGACTTGAAAGCAGCCACTAAAACCAAAATTCTTAGTGCAAACACGTAGTGTGGGAACGGCAAGAGATGTTGTTTTCTGAGCTTACTGCAGTGATGAACACCTGCTGCACATGGAACCCACACCAAAATAGTTTCTGAATAGTTTTCTTGGAGGTACCAGGCCCTAGTCTCATTGAACTCCTATAATTAGGGACTGCAATCTTTTTTTCATGAAGAAAACATAAAGCTTTTCAGGGATACAGTGCTCTTTATCGTGAACTCTGTGGAAAACTGTTCATTCTCCCTGTCTTTGGTCTCCTGAATGATAATTGCTTGCAGCTTTACCTCTGCACACACTGTTAATGCACTGCTTGACCAATTAGAAAAATAGGCTTATTCTTTAAAAGACTTTCACACAGGATCTTTGATGAATTTAAGTTGTTTGCTATGATATTTGACAAAAAATACTGCCTAGATATTAAATCTCATCTTGAGCACTATAGACTGCCAAGTATATGCCACTTAGAATGAAGCAAAAGAAACTCCCGTTACGATAGATGCCTATATTCAAAGATGTTATTTACTAGTTCATTTGTTATAGATAAATAAATTCACAAAATATCAGTACTAAAAAAGTGCCACTTTTCCAAGTAGGACTATCCTAGATCTCACAGACGAAAGAATGATTCACAGGCAAGTTCAACAAATTACCCACGGTCACATACCAAGATAGTAGCAAGTAAAAATACAGAAGAAAACCCCTGAATTAATGGCATCTTGTTGGTCTGTTTGAATCTTGCCCTAATCACATTCATGACATACACAATACTGACAGTGTATGCATGCAGAATTTGTCATCTTTTTAATCTATACAATTAAGTAATAAAAACCGTAATGAGCAAAGGGAAAGAATACCTATTTTAAAATAAAATAAGCAACTGCCTTTGCAGTAGTTGTTTTGCTTGTGAAATAAAAGACTTCCTAGAGAAACATTCTTTTGATATTTAAGGCATAGTTTTTTTATATTTAACAGCAGTGCTTATTACAGCAGTGGACTGAGACACCACTCACCTCCATGTGCTTTTGGATTCTGCCAGGATTTCTTGTACCACTGAACAAGTTATTTACATTTTCACTGTTTCCGACAGCCTGTGGATTGTTCTATTTCCAACCATCCTTTGACTTCTATATATGATGACAGCATGCGAAGTACTCAAGCGAAGAGCATCTTTATATGCATATATTTGGTACCTAGGACAATTGGTTTAAGTTGTTAGATGGAATTTCTACGCACTAATAAATTCAATAATAACAACATTCTTACAGCAGTAAGGCAAAACCTTGTAGCAATGTTAAAAACAGTATCTCACAAAGTTATTATGATGAGCCTTGATTAGAATATATATGGGAATAACTTAGGTTTGAGAATAGCTTAGTAAGATTAATGGAGGATTCACTATCTAATTTGTCATTCTAGTAATTATAACTATATAGAAACCATTCCTTAAAAATATCTTGCAATGACAAATTCTCCCTTCTGATTTATAGGCATTTCACATGCATACATGAGGGTGAAATTTCATCCATCTGAAGCCTCACCAAAAAAATCCAAATCATTCAATTTTGAGTCTTTTTGAGACTAAGCTGTATTGAGATGCTTAAATGCAAAGATAAAGCCTTCCTAGTGTCTTCAAATGTGTCTATTTGGAGTAACACATTGTACCACTTATAAGCCATTTTATAACAGCATATATTCCATTGGTATGAAATACAGGTGGTTGACTTTATTTCCAGAAATCATTTTTTTTTTAATAAGAAAAGGACCTATGATTAACTTATTCACAAGACTATCCAGCTACAGATAACATACATGACAATGAGAAAAGATAACCTTAAAATGTGTGTAATAATATATCTCAAGTCCTGCAAATCTTATCTAGTCCATGCTTTGCTTTTAAATCCACAATTTAATGACAATGCTTTGGTGAGAAATAAGAATCTGACAGTTTCAAAAAATGACAAAAATTTCTTTAGAACTTGTGTTAACACATGCTACAAATGTACATTTTCTTCTTTCCACAGAACACATCTCAAGACTGTTTTGTTAACTTGAAGTTGTTGAAAAGAATTTGCCTCATTTTCTTGACACATCTTCATAAAAATATTATCCTGGAACCTGTTGGAATAAAGTTAGCTTCTCTTTCCCTGGGTTTTCTGTGGAGAATCATCTGATAATATATTGACCTGATTAAAAAAGCATGATCAGGGAGGTCTGTAACAAGGAAATTATTAATATAAAAAGAGAAGTAAAGCAGGAACTATGGCTCTGTTTTCTGTAAAGTTTACGTATGCACTGCAAATATCACCTGGGGTGGAGACAGGGATCCAAAATAAGGCACTCTGCGCATAGGCTGTCCTCATGTTCATGGAAAACCCTTCAAATTAGGAACACGAAAGGCTGAAACTCAAAACCAATAAATAGTGAAAGACACTTTTGACTCTTTTGGAACAGCTTCTCCACAGGAGATATTTAAGAAGTCTAAACACAGAAAGATTTTAGCCCTGGTTTATGCCTGTCGAAGCAGGACGAGGCACATCCCTCTGCGCAATACCACCGCCGGCCTCCTGCCACCCGGTTATTAAGTAGGAAGTACAGAAGTTTTAACAGGTCAGGTCTTTATCCCCACCAACCCGAGGAGGATTAGACCCCACACGCGCTTCTTTTTCCCGCATTGACACCACCACCCCCCTCACACACACCCTCGCTGCCCCACCTGGCACTCCTAAATGGGGGGCTGCTTGGGGCGGTGCCGGAGCTCTCTCAGAGCACCCTCTTCCCTCACCCCACAGCGGTGGAGGGGGCCTGCAGGAAGGTGCCTGCCCAGCAGGGAGGGTGATGTGCGAGGAAAAAAGCAGAGGGTGCGGAGAGGAGAGCGCTGAGGTGAGGGGCGCCAGCCCTGAGGGGGCGGCGATCCTGAGGGGAGTGGGGGAGGGGAGGCGGGTAACAGCCTCCCTGTCAGGCGGCCCCTGAAGGCGCGGAGGGCAAAGAGCTCCTGGGGGGGGGTGTGAAACGGGCTAAATATTCCTCCTGGCTCCCCACCTCCTCGGCGGGGTTCTCGGGCGGGAGCCCCCCGACAAGGGAGGCGGCAGCGCTTGGAGGAGGCGCCTCGCAACAGATGGTTAAAGCCGGCTGCTCGCCGCGGCCCGCATTGGCCGGCGGCGCGAGCCGGGCGGGAGGAAGGGCGGGAGGGAGCCGGCCCCGCGCAGGGAGGGCGACGGCAGCGGCCCCGCGGTTGGGAGCGGAGCGCGGCGCCCCGGCCCCAGTCTGCTGAGGTGACCTCCTCCCCGGGAAGTCGGTCGCTCCTCAGCCCCGGATCGCCGGCGGCTCCGGGCCACCTGTGAGTTTTCCGCCTGGCGGGTGCTGTAAGTAAACGCCGCCTCCGTGCGCAGCCGGGCTGGGGCCGCCGGGAGGGCTCTGGCTGTGGGGGTGGGAGGCCCGGAGGGCTCGGCTCGGCTCGGCTCCCCCGGCTGCTGGGAGCGCTTAGGGCGGGCGAGCCGGAGCCGCCGGCTTCTCCTCCGGTTTAACCCGTACAGTAGGGAAGCAGGGAAGGTGTGTGGGGAGATCTTCCCTCGGGCGGGAGGCTGAATCAGTGTCGGGGAGATTTTTATCACCTGTAAGCGAGGAAACCCCCACTCCCATTTTCCCCCCACCCTCTTTTCTACTCCAGCTTTGCCGGTGCAGAGTCGCTTGTGGTAGATAATTACCGGGTTTTCTTTCTGAGTGCTTTGTGGAGAGGGAGACTGTCAGGTGGGGAGCCGAGATGCAGGGGAAGTGACTTGCCCAAGGTCAGTCAGCGAGGCAGCGGCTGCGCTGGAAAATAGCACGCGGTGGGCTCAAAACTTCTGGTTCCTAGTCCTGTGGACTAGTCTGTGTGGCTGTTGAACAGCACTGCAAGGCTGCAGGGCTCCAGGCATAGACGTGGTAAAGTTGTAGGTAGGTCTTTAATTAGCTGCTTTTTTTTTTTCTTTTTTTTTTCTTCTCCTTTTGAAGCTTTTTGTATGGACGTGGAACCGTGCAGAGGTGTAGTGTCCGTGTCATCTCCTTTGCTTTCTGCAGCCTGCAAGATGTGAATGCATGTATGCTCTTGCTTTTCTGTGACTAATGTTAAATTCCATAGATTAAAACCAGAAATTCTTCATGAAAGCATGTTTTTTCTTCACTTTTGCTATGGCAGTAAGTAATGTCTTGGCTATTAACGGTGAATGTCTTTTTATGCCATCAGATAGTTGTTGTGAAAAGCCCCTTAAGTGGTTAGGTTTCAGCTGCATTCCAAAATTAATCTGCAGTGCAATAGCTGTTATGCTCAATGCATGTGAGAGATGTAAAGCATTGTGGGCCATTCTTTAAGAATTTATGCACTAGAGTATAATGTAATTAAGAGTTCTCTAAAGGATGTAACTGGAGTAATTGTTTTAGTGCTAGCTATATGCATAACGATACTCTCTCCTTCCCTCTCTTCAAATATAACTTTAATGAGTTTACATAAAGTTATTCTTCTGTAGTATGTCCCTGCTAATGTCCAGTGTTTCTCTTGAGTTTCTCATTATGTAGAAGTAAAACTGACACGTGTAAGCGTTGTTGTTTTGATTAAACATATTATGAGAGTCCTCTGAGTCAATCCTCTTCCTAGAATTTGATCCTTGCATTTTATGACGTCCTACAGCAGTGAAACTTAAATGTTTAAGTGTGCTGTTCAAAAAGTAAGCAAACACCCCTACTGTCTTTCTCAACTTTGCTTTAACTGTTCTGCTTGGTTTTGGAGGGTAGGGAAATGAAATATGAGAGAGGAAAATACTCAAAATGTTTGTGTAAATAGGACAGCTTTATTTTTAATCTGGGTGTTCAGGTGAACTCTGGACTCTCTTCAGCACAAATCATGGAATTCAAGGCAAGGTTCTTGGCATGGTGGGGTTTTCCTATTATAGATGTTTTGTTGTTTGAATGTGGACCCAAATGGTGCATGGGGAGAAATTCTGCAATGATAAGGTGAGTTTGACAAGGGAGGTTTTAAACTAATTAGTGGTTGACCTCTGTAGGAGGAGAAAAGATGTGTAATGTTTTGGAATTCCATAAAAATGTTACTTCAGACTTGTTTCGATTCTAGATATAACTATGCCTTTCCAGAAATGTAGATGCTACAAGTGTAGAGGTCTTCAGCAAGAAGCAGTGTCCAAATAAGCGTTGCTTCTGAGGCAGTAAGAATGTCTCAGAAAACAGAAATTTTTATCTTCCCTCTTATAAGGACTTGTGGTTGAGTTCTAGTGTTGTAGTAATATGTGAAATGTACACTAGTATTGTACAGGTGCCCTGGGATCCTTCATGCACAGATTTATGTGATCTTTGCATGTTAGTATCTGCAGTGGTCTGTATCACAGTGAAATGCAAACTTCTGTTTTCTGTATTAGCACAGTTGTGTATACACTTGGGTAAGGCTCTTTTTTTTTTTTTTTTTTTTTAAGTGAGTGCAATAGATCTACAGTGTAACCCAGACTCATCTCTGTGTGTGTTTATGTATGTACGCGTGTGTAAAAAATACAGCAATATGTATCTGTGTTCTTGTTTTCCAAATCCTGGTGAGCAAAATTTCCACTTAAAGTGTTGGAAATAATGTTGTCTTTCTGCTCTTTGGCTGTAGTAGGAAAGCTGTTTTGGTGCTCAGACTGGAATGACACTGAAGAAAATTAACTAGTGTGAAAGATCCAACAACAGAATCTAGGAAACTTTGTTCAAGTGAAACTGTGTAAATCTGAATGAGATCCATAAAGCAGGTATGACTTTATTTAGTTTTGCAACACTTTATTCTATGCTTGGAATCTTTATAGCACAGAGATAGTTCATACATCAGATGTTTTTACTATCTAAACTTATGCACAGTGAACTGGAGTAGCTAAATGGTGATTTGATGATAAATATATACCGTGGCATGTTGGCATCTGTAACCTGGTCTTGTTAGAGCATTGATATTTTTTTCTCCCCTTTGAACAACATAGAAGTGTTTTATGTAGTGCTCACTTGCAATGAGCTTATTCTAGATTTTATTTTGTTATTTCATATTTCTGTCTATATTTTCTAGCATTATTTCACCTTCCACAGTAAAATCAGGATAGCTGCTCACAGTTCAGTGAGTTTAAGCGGTTTGTGGTATTCTAAAATTGAAGGTAATAACTCTATTATCCTAAAATGAAGGCAATAACTTTGTGGTGATAGGGAAACAAATGTAAATATCAATACCTCACAAGAAACGACACAAATAATGGATGAAGTCTTATTGCTCCAGAATGACATGTGCAATTTAGAAATAGGCAGCACCTTATTTCAAGCTCCTAAAAAGAAAGCAATTGAATCGCTCTCCTTATTTGAAGACCTTGGACAGGCAGCAATCGTTGTGAAAGGCTGAAATTACTGATCCCTGAAGTAGGAAGCATTGTCAACAGTGGTTCTGCTGTGATCTGGCAGTTCTGACTATCTCTGTGACTAAGTCATGGACAATGACTACCCAGGTTAATTAGATGGATTCAGTGTATTTAAGAACTTGCGCTTTCTAGTAACATGTGGGAAAGGAAGACTTTGGATGCTGAAATGTGTCAGAAGCTGATGTTACAATCTGGAAACTGAATATAGAAAACTTCATGTAGGTTTTTGGGATTGCAAGTCCTGATCAATTGACCTATTGTATAGATTTTCTTCGATCTGCTTATAGATTTAATATTTTTCTTCTGGATTCTGTCGTCTTTGTGGTTAAAGTTTTAATAATATGAAACTCTCTTTGTGCATCCTTCTTTGCAGTGTTATCCCTGCATGTTATCCCAGAGTTATTGCCGTTCAGTGGAGGGGAAGAACATAAGTGAAAAAGACAGAAGTGTGTTTTAGGGTGGGGTTTTTGTTTTGTTGGTTTTATAGCTTTAATATAAGAATCCTAACCCAACACATTTTACTGTATGTGGTCTTGGAAATTGTAGCTTGCTTCTAAGGAAAGTTGAAATACTGAAACTGTAAAGCTCATTACACACCTGAGAACTAAAGTTCTGATCTTTCTCCTACAGCAGATACTTGATCGACTCTTGAAAAATGATGGATTTAATATCAGCGCATCTTCACAAAGCCTTGTTGTTCAGTTTCCTTTCTTCCTTTTCCACTGCTTCCTTTTTGTCTTAGTTAAAAGTAATAACAAGTTTATGTTACATTGTTACAATAGTCTTAATTTTCAACTGAGTTGTGAAGTTATCTCATGCCAAAAGTAATAATGAAATGTATGGAATTTCTCTTTTTTTTTTTTTTTAGATATAATCACAAGATCCTGTCATCTGAATTTGAGTAGTGAAAAAGGTAGTATTAAATGTCCATATCTGTCTTGTCTTTTGCAAGAAAAATCTTTGTGCTCTGCTAATAAGTCATATACCTGCAACTTCCAGTGACTTTGTAGAGCGCTGCTGGCAGGAGTATGAATGATCATCTTTATTTGTCTCCTAATAGTATTTAAATGGGCATTTCAATACATGGTTGTGTATAGTACCCGCTTTCTTCCATTTCTAGGTTATCTGGGGAATAAGTCTCTTTAATCCTAAAATCACTTCTGATGACTCTAGTAACATCTAGTTTATATTGTGGAACTTGATCCAGGAAATAATATTACTGGTTTGGGGAAAAAATGCATATTAGTTGGTATAAAAAAGTAAAACTTAAAAATGGATATACTTTGAAAAATTAGGATTTTCTTCCTGGTACAACTTGTTACTTTTGCCTAAATTATCCTAGGGACCTGAGGAAACGTCTCAGGTATTTGAGGAAGTTGGGGTTTTACGTATGTGTACAGCAAATTGAGAGCTTTTTAAGGTGCAGACAGTTTCTAGATTGTGCTGTGTCAGGAACATTTTTCTTTCATTATACTGGGATTTGAATCCTTTTAATACTGTAGACTTCCAAATCTCACTGTGCCTGGCATGTGCCTTGAATGTCAGTTGTTGGGAATTTGAGTATTTCTAAGGATTCATTACTTTGGGAGAGGTAAAGTCTCTCTCAGAGAAAGGTGCACGATAAGAAAAAGATTAACACAAAACTAGACGGGTTACCTAATGGACTGTTTGCTTTCTTTGGCTCAGAGCTCAGTTTAGGGTGTTCTGAAGAAGCTGTACAAGTTAGTTTCTTGTGATATTGATGTGTTTAAATTAAGGGATTTCACTGTGGTTTGTATGTATTAAAATAAAAGCTATAATGGATCTACTTAGGTGAGTAAAACAGGGCAAAATCTAAAATTATTTTCTCTGCACTGATGAGATACTCAGCCAGCTTGGTCAGATAAGAGTTCAAACAAGTTCAATAAAGCAAGTTCTGAATGGTTATCACGGCTTAGTAGTGCCTTGGTTCCAGAGCATTTTTTTGTGATTATTTTTTTTTTTGTGTCTTTGGGGTTTGTTTCTTTTTTCCCCCCTAACTTTACTACACAGTGAATCAAATTCATCACCAGTTTTCACCATCCCTGTGTTCGTGCAACTGATATACAGTGTGTGTGTTTGGTTAGGGAAAGGACAAAAAGCCGTCTATTTTGCTGACTGTGATGTTTAGAATTATTAACTTGGTTTTCTAATTAAAAATGTTATATGTATCTATTACTAACCAGAAGAAGGGGAATATATGTTATTGAAAAATGCCTGATGATCATCCTGAAGTTACCAGCTCCTGTTGCAAATGAATTGCTTTGCTATTCCCTTTTCCCACCCTTATTTTTGGACACATTACATGCACAAATGTGTTATTAATTCTGTTTAAAATAACTTACCTTTCAGTCTTCATCAAGTTTTATTTTCCACTATGTTCCAGCATTTGAAGGACTTCCTAAAGAATCTGGCTCCTTTATGTCATCCTCTCTTTGTCAGAGGAAATGTGTAGATAACTTTAGTGGCTTAGAGAAAAATATGGTTTTGCTCTTAGAAAGCTTTTTTTATAGGTAATACATTTTGTGAAGTAATTTGTCCCTGCACGTAACTCAGTTGTGCATAGAGAAGGGTGAAAAGGCGTAGTTGCAACTGGAGACAACACTGCAATGTGTCTTCTGCCATCTAATTAGTTGGGTAAATCTTTGGATCATCTTGTACGTCTAGAAATGCCATGATGCAATGGTTTCTGTGATTCACTTGGATTCATTTCTGAGTGCTCCAAATCCTAGCACACAGATAAAAGTGGAGGCAGCTGTAAGAGTGTAGATAAGTGAGTTCCAATTAGTGCCTTTAAATCTCTATCAAATGATCTGTCTTTAGTCACACTTGTCTGGTAGTCTAACTACAGAATCAAAGCAATCTTTGAATTTCCTTGCATGTGATGTTTGCATGGGTTACCTTCTTGGTGCTGTCTGCTGGAGAACAGACTTGCAACCAGTAGAGCTTAGCCATGATACAAGACCCTGTAGTTTCTGTAGCTGTTCACAGTGTGACATTAATGGTGTTAAATTAGCAACATCAGCGATATTAACTAATTTCCTCATTCAGACTGTGACATTTGTTTGGTAAAAGGATCATTAAACATATGCAAACATCCTATGTGCAGTAAAAGGTCTTTGGACCCTGACAAATGATAAATGAGAAAATTACAGGTTGTAGGAAAATGTAAATATCATTCTTTGGAAATCTGTCCTCTGGCAAGGCGAAAACGTTCCCCTCTAAGCAATGAAGAATTCATTATGTTCTTTTCACATCCGTAAGGAATGCTGGAGATTATTTTACATACTTAACACAGATCTTGATGTCTCTTCCTTTCTTTCAGGCACTGCTGTTGAGTTGGGATTTGTCCTGGTTTTGTTAAGCAAGTACTCCAGCACTGTGCTATAGAAAAGTGCTACAGCCTCAGTTAACTCCTATAATCCGTCTGGATAATTTTGAATGTTTTTCTTATTAATAGCTTTAGGTCACTTTTTTTTAATCAGTTGTTATGCAAGGGAATGAAGTAGGTGCTCACATAGTAAGTCCCTTTCCATCAGATGGCTACATGTAATACAAACTTGGATGTTAACTGATGAATGCATTTACCGTGGCTTTAGGGAAAGGATTAATCTAGTTTCATGTGATCCTTGTGACTTTCTTACTCTTCCTGTCTCTAGCTGTATACGGATTTGTAGTGTCAGGTTAGAGTACTAATGTTACTAGCTTCAGAACATGAAAGCTTCAACAATATGATGCGTTTGCAGTAGCTTATTACCTAATACAATTCATGAGTAAATTTTCTAGCTTCCGCATCAATGTTCTGAAGTGTGACAGAATAGTACTTCAGCCACTGCTGTTTATCTCATTAAAGCTATGGCTGAAGTTGCTGTGCTATCAAACAAACAATAAAACTAAATTGTGAGTTCATCCTGCTTTTTATCTTACATAATATCACTGCAGTTTAAAAAGAACCAGACAGACTTGATGGTTTATTGTCATTTTCAAAATGACAAAAATAATTTTCAGAGACTTCAAAGATTTTTTGCCAATCTTTGCCAGAGTGGAGATGTTACAAGCAATTAAAATAAGTTGTATTAAATTTTAAAAGCTTAAAAATGCCTGAAAAATTTAACTTTTGATTAGCTAGAAACAACATTTTTTTTCCTAGATTTGGAAATAGTAACCCTGTAAGATTATTAAAGACCTATTAAAAAAACCAAAACACAAACAAAACACAACACAAAATAAGAATTCCTCTTTTTTTTTTTTCCAAAATTGAACCAATCAATTCCGTTGACTAGAATGTCTGATACCTCTGGTTTTGAATGCTAATTTTTCTAGGATATGATTCCCAAGCTATTAAGGCATGTAATTCGATGTATGCTAAGATAACTAATAACTAAGCACAATCTGATATGTTCATGGTTATTTGGATGCATCTGAGATGTACCACTGTATACCAAACTTTGTGAGTCTGATTCAGAAACAAATGTTTTAAGCAAAAAAACATTCTTCAGCACAGCAGAATCTTCAAAAAAGTGAATACTGATTTTCAAGCAAACACTTGCTGAACTGTGGAAAGGGAGAAGAGGGAATGGGAATAGAGCCTGAATTTGGCAAGTTTTGTGCAGGGAAGTGTTGTATATACCCCATAGTGTTTTGGTACCAGGAGATGAACAGAGCACCTTGGCACCTGTAATGCTTAAAGCTGAACCTGAAATGAAACACTTCCTTCTTTTAAGTCTTTTGCTAGATTTCTAGCTATTGAGGATCTGGTTTTCATCCCATATTGTTGGGAGCTGTCAAATATCAGCATTTTTTCCTAAGTATCTATCCTGAAAACATAACACAGAAACTCCCTAAGAGGAATCTAGAGGAAAGGAGTCAAATGATCTAAAATAATTATTACCCCAATAAGGGAAGACTGAGTTGTTTTCCTTAAACTAGAGAATCTACGATTGACAAAAACAGGTCAGCTTTGCACGTACTGTGGATAAGACAAGGTAGACAAGGAGCAAAATTGTAGCCAAGTGAGGTTTTGGGAAAGCATGGGACATTTTTGAGATAAAATTTCAGACATTCAACCTGTTCAGAGAGGCTGAAAGAAAACTCTATCCCAGTTGGCAGATGGTGTTTTGTGATGGCTTTTTATTTCATAATTTCATGCATCATGGCTTTTACTAGTTGTGTGCTGGAACTAGTTGTTGTTCCCTTTGGTGTGTAACTCTGCTTCTGTTGGACTCTCTGCCACTCTGTAATAGAGATGAAACCTTGAGCACTGGAGGGCAGGCAGAGGATTTGGATATTTTTTTTTTTAAAGGCAGATCACATTCGTGCTTTTGTGTAAACTGACTGCCAGATTTGAGACGGAGAGAATACTGCTTCTGTGTCAGTTGGCACAGACTGTGGACAAAAGGGTAACATTATTACATGATAGAAATATGTAATATCCATGTTCCTGGAATTCAATGATAAGCCAAACAGAACTCCTTTTTTCTTTGGGGCCAAAGATTTTGAGAGAGCCTGTGGTTTCTCTTCTATCCTCTTACAAGGTAGTATATTATTTGTTTCTAGTGACCTTGAACAGGGGGTCCTTGATAAGCTTATACTATTTCATAGCTTGCAGTATGGGCTTGATGGTTAAAAATAATCAGGTGTTGCATTTCTATCACTTGATGGCTTATTTAAAATAATTTTGAGGCTCTTGCATTCATTGAATAATTATGTTTGTATGTTAAGATTAATCCGGTGCTATAAATTCAATGCTCTAACACTGAAAGCATTTTTGCCTCACAAGTTTACCTGTAGGAAAACTTTCTGTTTTTTCTCAAGGCATTAAAACTTGTATTTCTGCTATGGTTCTGAGGAACTATAGGTGGGCTGAGTTCCAGGTAACTTCTGAGGTTCTTATACCCATTGCACTGATTTAAAAATATATGCATTGTTCATGAGGATGTATGTGTACATCATGTATCTCAGCAGGAGTGCAGCTTTGGAGATTGTCTTAAAATCAGCCACCTTTCCGTGTGTTCTAGTCTCTTAGAGACTAAACTACCTGCTTCTTGGTGCTAATAAAATAAATTCTTCAATGCAGAAAACCCTAAACCCCTTAATTAATGGGAAAACTTAATATATGCCTAAAGGCTATAGTGAGTTTCAGCGCACTGCTTCTATGGATGCAGAACTGTTGCCAGAAAGAGTCCAGTTCAGCTGTATGCAAATCTTACAACATAGAAGACTCTAACTTACCTAGGATGAAATGGAACTTAAGTGCACAGGCACCTGAAGGATAAGTGGTACCCACTTTGCAAGAAGTTCTTTGATTCTGTTTTCTGTCAAATATAATGTAATTTAGCATTGTTCACCTTCCAAAAACCCCTTGCCACAGGCAAAGTCAACTCTACCAAAGGCAAAGAAAGTGAATATCTCCAGATTGTGTTTGATGAAGTTTATTTCTTTGCAAGAATTCAGCGTAATGCCAGTTTTCTTAGTTTCATCCATGAGCAGAGGGAAATATTTACACTCGGTCAGTCAGCTGTCTGATTTGCAGAGATGACATCTGCCCATCAAGTATCAACATTAATTCCATTAGGAATTGGGACTCTAAACCTCTAGAGTTCTAGGGTAGGCTTTCCTTGCCTAAAGTCTTTAAGACTTCTGTGCGGTAAGGCAGTTATTTCTGAGCACTGACTGTTTTAAGCCTCATGCTGAACAGCGAGGCTTTTTCCTCCCCTTCCTGTCACTGATACTTTTACTTGGATTTGTTAGGGTGGGTTCAGAGCCAGCAGCAGAATTTGACTGAATTAAGAGTGACAGGTGTCTGGTTCTTGGGTTTTCTATTATTCAAATACTTCTAAAATAATTACCTCTAGGCCATATGCTTGGCTATTTCTAGTCCCCTGCCATTCCTATTTTGCTTTAAGGCAAGAACCAAGGGGTTCCCTTGCATAGAAAACTCTAGCATAGATATAATGCTATATGTCTGTGTTGGATCTACTGCCTCAAGTCCTGTTTCCTTATTTGCCACAAGATGCATTGGAGTATCTTGGGGAAGGGACAAAAATGCTGTGTGTTTTGGTGATGCTGTCTGCTAAAAAGTCCAGTTAATGAGGAGGACATCAGCACCATTTTCAATTATAATGTGTCCCCCTGCTATTTTTTTGTGTGCATCTCTCCACCCTGACTGTTGCTTGGATGCTCCTGGGAATCTAGCCTTGGATGCTCTTAGCCGTCTAGCCTCTGGATCTCCTGAGATACAGCTGCTCTGCATAATTCTGTACAACTAAGCTAGCTCTGAATGAGATTCTTTGAGTACTGGAAGCACTGTACCTATGTTAGTGACCTGTACAAAGCTCTGCATTTACCTTGTTTGGCAGACCTTAGTGCTAATGTGATTAAATTACTTGGAGCTAGTTTGAGCTGGTGCACCTCCCTGTGAAGACAGTCTGGAGAGTAGAAGCCTCCAGGGAGACCTTATAGTAGCCTTCCAGTACCTAATGGGAGCCTACAAGAAAGCTGAAAAGGTACTTTTTACGAGGGCAGGTAGCAATAAGACAAGGGGTAATAGCTCTAAATTGAAAGAGGGTAGAATTAGATTAGATATAAGGAAGAAATTCTTCACTCTGGGGGTGGTGAGACACTGGAACAGGTTGCCCAGAGAAGTTGTGGATGCCCTATCCCTGGAGGTGTTCAAAGCCAGGTTGGATGGGACTTTGAGCAACCTGGTCTAGTGGGAGGTGTCCCTGCCCATAGCAGGGGAGTTGGAACTAGATGATCTTTCCTTCCAAACTTTCCAATTCAAAACCTACTGGACTACCAGTGTAATATCTCTTTTTTTTCTATTAATAGTGTCTGAAGACTTTAAAAGATAACCAAATTAAAAATATGATGTCTGTAGTGTTCTGAAGAAATAAACCACTGTGAGGCTACTGACTTGAAACAGATTTATTTTTAAATTTGTCTTCAGATAACTAAAGATAAAATCGGTCTTTTCTACCACCACAATAAAATAGAAAACAAATTATTTTTTTGTGCGTAATGCAGTGTTGCAGTTGTTAACTGTTGACCCTGTCTTTACACAACAGGAATTTTTAGAACTATGAGTGAGCAGTCAAGCAGAAGCCAAGCCTAAAGCAAGAACTCTGATGAATGACATCTCAAAGCAGAAAGAATGTTTTTTAATAACTTAAGGCATTGCTGTAGGAAAGAAAAACAAAGGACTTGCAGTCTATTCACAATCTTAATTTCTGAAAGGCGGGGGGTGGTGCTGGTGTGCGTTACAGGTTTAAAGTTATTTAGAGAACTCAGAGAGAAAAGATGGTGAAGCTGGAAGTTCCAAGTCTTTCGATGTTTTCTGTGACTACAAAACTGTAGGGGATAAGGTAGGTTACTGGTTACTGCCTTGCTTTAGTTGCATGGGTGAAGAAGTTTTGTGTAGACTGAGTATGTGGCAAAGGAACTTTGTATGAAAAGCAGAGAAATTCTTGACACTAAATTTGACTTCTTGATTTACATATTAGCATATGGTAAACTGCTTCATCCTTCGTGAGCTAACGTGTGGTTAGATCCTATTCTACGTTACTAAATAATGCAATATAAGCAACCCTGTAGAGAAGATTGTTGGTGCCGAGCACCTGACATGCATACTGTGTGTTTGTAGTCTTTTTCTTTATACCAGTTCTAGTTTGGTTCTTTCAGCTGAATTTGAATTAACATTTGTGGTAGGTTTTAAATGGGCCTCTAAGGTACATCTTATAGCTCACTTTCATCTAAGAAGTGTCCTGTTTCTGTGCTTCGAGATGTCTCCACAGCATAAGCCAAAGCACAGTAAGTGGGGGCAGCTGGGAAGTTTGTTGTGCATGGCAGATACATATTCAACTGAGTTATCTAAGAATTTCCACTGTAATAAATTACATTTTTCATATATGTTCTTTTGCACTGAAAGCATTCCAGAATCGGTTTTGTTTTCTAAAGGAGCAGTGAAATCAAACCAGAAATAATGTTTTATAGAAGAATGTGATTTTTAAAAGTGAATGCAGTCAAGTGATGATATCATCAATAATGTGTTCAAAAACATTTCAGAAATGTTGCATTAAAAGTAGTTATGCTGCCAATATGGAGATAGTCTTTCAAATTTTTTTAGCAGCTTTGAGATGAGAGTAGCTGCTCAAATGTTGAAGGATAGAATAACAGAATAACTTTTTTTTTACCCCTTACTGTGGTGCTGAGGGGTCCTTTCTGCACACGTGGTGACGTGGCTTAAGTAAAAAGAATGCTCAAATGCCCTGAAAAATGTGACCTATGAGGAAAGACTAAAAATAGGTTTTTATTCTAGGAAGGGCAAGACAGAGGGTAGACGTGAGTTTTCAGTTGCATCAAATATTACTGTAAAGAGGAAGGGAATAATCTTTTCCTCATTCATTGGAAACAGAACAAGAAATAATGGCCTTAAGCTTCACTTAGAGATTAAGGCTAGATGGTTAGGAGAGCTGCTTATTTGCAAATATGGAATAGATTTTTGAAAGAGGTTTGAAACCTGTGGAGGTTTAAAGAATAGGTAAAAAGCAGGTGCCAGAATGGCTTGGTGTAGCTGGGCATGCCTGGGAGAGCTAGATGAATTGGATAACTTCTTGAGGAAACCCCTCTAGATTATTCAGTGACGGGTAATAAAACATTAGTCTGTCTTCTGAGAGCAGTGATCCATGCTTTTAACGGGCAGTGTGCAACAGAAACAGGGTGTGACTAAAATCTTAAAGAAGGGCATACTACAGGCAGGGTTCAGTCTAGTGAACTAAGAAGCTGATTCTTTTTTTTCTACTTCTGACAGGTTCCAGACTATTGAAAAGTGATGTTGGTTTAAAATAAATCTAAACCAAGGTCCAAATTTTCCAGTGTGCTGATTGTCCTTACAGATACGTGTTTGCCAGCCATGTAAATGTAAGTATCTTGTTGACACTGGTGCCTACCACGTACATCACAAATTTTAATGAATGCAGAAGTTATGTGGCATAGTATTGATTTCTAGTTATGCTTTTGAATTAAGAAAAAACCAACAAAACCCAAACCTGAAATAAAAATTGAAAGCTTCATAGGTAAAGACAGTTAACATGTCTTTCAAACATCTGGTGTCTTCTAAAATATATTCCAGAAGTTGAATTTAAAAAATACACTCTGTGGATTTGTCTTGGTGACTCAGTTCATTTGACTTTTTTTTTTTCCTGATGATATGGTCTCAGTTAGAATTAGCTAAACCAATTTGCAGAACAGGATTTACAATGAGCCACAATATGCCAATTTCTACGCTCTTGATTTCTCCTACTCCCCATCCCTTCCTTATATGCAAGGAGAAAATGATATGTCTAGTTTTGATTTATTTTGCACAACACAAACTAAGCCTGTTAAGTCCAAGTCAATTATAATGAAATGTTTGAGCATATGTCAGCTTCCCAGAAAATTGTATTGTGTAATCCAGCACTTCACTATTCTGACAAGCTGAAGAAATGTTTCCAGTAGAGGAATCAATCAGAAGAAATGAATCATCATCTGTGGGGAGAGGAGGGGGGGGAAGGCAAAAATATTGTCCTGTATGAATTAGACTTAATTTACTTTTGAGTGAACTCAGGCTACCTCTAGAAAGGTTATAACTGAGAATAGCCCATGACCCCATGACATTGCAAAACAATGTTCAAGTTGTTTGTTGTATTCACCTTCTGTATTTGGCTGACACAGAGGGAAAGATCAGCAGCTGAGGAAGTAACTTCCTCTGAACCTTTGATCCCAGATTCTGTTACTGCTCTTAGCCTTAGGAAGAGTAACTGTCAGACTTCTCATGCTTAAATGTATCTTTAGTGTTGCATCGTGTTCGGGTGGAAATAGTCCAAGTTTACTTATTCCATTGTATTATCTCTTGAAGAGAAAAATGTTGAACTTCTATATTATCCTCTTTCCTTTTGTAAGCATGTGTTCTGTAAGAACCGCTGATAGGAAAGTTATTGCACTTGAAGTGGAAACCACTGAAGATGATGTCAGCTGTTCTTTGTTGTAGAAACTTTAGAGTTCCAAGGTGAAATTATTTACTGTAGATATGAACTTGTAATTTAGTTTCTAAAATAGGATTTGATCACTAGATTACAGTAATCCTCTTTGTGTGTAAATTGTGGGAAATAAGGCTGAGCTCAGAATCACTTTCAGTACGATGTTGTTCACTACAAATTCTTCTGATATGTCAAGTTTTAGACTTCTACTTGAGTAACTTCACTTGCCTATACTTTAGAGTAACTTGTTGTGTGACAATGCCTAAGTAGTTGTTCTCTTCAAATGATAGTAAAAGAGGAAAGGTAGCTAGGAAAGTGGCTACTGCAGCATGTTATGTGCATATTTACGTAGCTGAGGACAGGGGAGGAACATTATCTATTTCTACCTTACTAAATTGGGCAATGATGTTGCGTAACTGTTTCAAGACTTTCTACTTTGGCATAGTTTTATAGGTAATACTATCATGCAGATACTGAAGGTGGTGATAACAAATTGAACAATGGAGTATCTCAGTTTGTTTCAACATAAACTGAAAAATAACTTGTCATGGATTTTATTGGTTCGCTTTAAAAATATCGTTTAGGAATCTCAAAAGTAAAAATAGTACTGGAGGCAGTGAAAATAAGTAAGACTGGTCTAACCCCATATTCTCATTCTCACAGCAAGGCAGTCACAAAGATCGGTCAAGCCCAGAGTTTCGTCTCTGGTTGCAGCCGATAATGGGCACTGCAGTGTGTAAGAAGACAAATGTAAAGAGGTCTGCTATTGGGAAGTCCCTCTGGCTCAGCAAGTTCTACAAGGTGTACTGTGCCTACACTGTTGCAATTAATAATACTTGATGTATTTTCTTTACTTATAAATGTATCTTTTTGCTGTTTTTAGCATTTTAACAATTTTTTGAGCATCTGTTTGGATTGTGCGTTTCACAAAGATTCCTGAAGCTTTCTTCTGGGTGGTAGTTCATAGTTCTGAGCCCTTCATTGAGTATGGGTCCGTAAGGTGATATGAAGAGAAGGGAACTAACTTCAAGATATTTGAGTAACTGATTAGAATAGGATTGTTTAGGAATACAGAAAGATAGCAGCTGAAAAAGAGAGGACATTCTTTGTTCTTGGCAGGTTGAAAGGTAACATTTCTGATGAAGGAAGAATCTTAAAGATTCTCTGTGGCTTATTTAAAAAAAAAAAAAGACTTGTTAATTTAAAAATATATTCCAAGTCTAATGTAAACCTTGTATTCAGAAGAAGCAGCATTTTAATTACTTTGTCTGATGATCTATGAATGTCTTTCCTATTTTGTGAACATTATTTTGTTCAAGTTGGAATCTGGTAAGGATTCTTTGACTCTTAGTAGGGAAAGGCCTGAAGCAGTTAATAAACTCATTTCCCAGAAAGCCTTTTTGTAAACTTTGTTAGCTTTTGTTCTTTGAGCTCTCTTTTGAGCTACAGTTGTGCAGGATAGAAATAAGTGATTCATGATACCAATTTTTTAAATCTTGGTTAATTTCTAGCAGGTGGATCTTTGAAAAAATCACCAAGCAGCAGTGCAGTCTCCACTTGTGATGATGTGAAAACCTCTCTGACACTAAGAATGGCTGCTCTCTAATACTGGACTATGCTTCATAGCTTTATTTTTTTGAGCAGTTGTTTGTTAATGTATCAGCTGTGCAGACATTTTATTGTGCAAAACATCATCTTACATCCGTATGCAGGCAAGTTTTTTCTCTAGCAAATGGCACCTTTTGCTTTTTGCCTTCCAGTGTATACATCTTAGTGTTCTATTCATGGCCATACAAAGCTTTAAATAGTACTTGCTGCTTGTGTCTCTCATGAATCATGCATTCATCAGCATGTGGGCTAAATTATTAATCTTTAATCTGAGGATTCAAGTGTTGTCACTGAAAACATGCATCTTAGCCTATTTTAATATTACCAAGGCAGGAGAAAAATACCAAAATCATTCATTACACTTGTTTTTCTTATGAATGATTTAGATGAAAATCGAATTGCTCTGTTTATACTTTTGAAAGCTCATATACTGGGACACAGGTGGAAAACTAATCTTTAAGGAGGGAGGTGGGGTACACAGTGGCTTGATTTAAGATTGTTCTGCCCTTAAGAACTACCTGTCATTAGTTAAAGCTCATGCACTGAGACCATAAAGTGCAGCTTTTGTTTCTCTAGGTGTATTGTAAGCAATGCCAACTGTAAAAGGATGAGATTGTTCAAATTTTGGAAGCCTTAGTAGAACGTGTTATGGTGTACTGAACTGTAATAATGTCTGCTGGATTTAATGTGATTTTTGTTGAGAGCAAAGATGTAGGAAAAGAAATGCCAGAAGCTACAAAATGTCTACAAAACTTCCAAGAAGTTGTCCAGGCTCTTTCTAACTGTGATTTTTGTTTAGTTTTCTCGTCTAAGGCAATGAGTTAAAGAGAAATAAAAATTAGTTTGTTTCATTATGAAGTTATGTGTGGCCACTTGGACATTTTATAAGCTGGATCGAGGTTCAGCTTGATTCTGATTCAGTTTAACTTTGTTTTAATTTCTTCCTTTTTTCAATGTTTACAAGGTAGTCTTTTTTAAAAACAGACAAACACAAAAAACCCCCAAAAAAACCTCCAACAAACCCCCCCTATTATGTGTCCTAAGAAGCCCTATTTATGGCCAGTGGGTACTATGTAGGAAGAAAATAACTTCAAATTCAAAAGCAGTAATATAGCCACATTTTGCATGGTGCTAAGTGCCTTCTGTGAGTAGTTGTAACTTATTGCACTAAGAATTAGTTGAGATGCCTTAATTTTCAGGCAGATGTTTATATTCTGCAGGCTGATGATTTAGTGAAATTTAATAATGATAATTTAGGAATTCAGTGAAAAATAAATATAGAGAATCAAGTGGACACTTGATCATTCCAGAATCCAAATGCTACAGAATGGTAATGCTAGTACAGTGATAGGGAATAGAGAAGATACCATAGTGCCCAGTGGTGTAGTCGCTGTAATCAGACTATTGAAGTGTCTATTTTAAGATTCTTAAACACGTGCTATTGCAAAACAGAGTAACTTTTGGAGGTAAAACTAGAGAGATGTTTTAAAATCACTTTTGCAAGAAGTTAAAGGGAGAGAGGGGTAAAAGGACTTCAACAAAAAGCAAATTTTGAAGCTTTAGGTCTTTTCTGCTATTTGTACTGCTCTCAGTGCGTTGCTGTCTGCTGATCCTGTTCCAGGACTTCAGATTCTGACTTACAGTGCCTGCCTCCCGCTAAGGCTATAGTCTGAATTCAAGGAGTTATAACATTAGAGGTCAATATATTGAAGTTAAGTGTTTGAGGTGTGTGCTTGTGTGGGATTCCTATGTAGGGGGAGTTGCTGGAGATTTGCAAAGGTGGGGGAGAAATAATCTTGTTGGTGTGGGAAATACCTGGGATATTCAGCTGAAAGGGAGCTGGGAGAACATCTCCAGCCAAAGTAGTAGCTGCTGTAAATGGAAATGGCTGTTCAGACAGCTACAAGGAGATGGAATGACTGGAGGACCAAATAGATTTGTTCCAATGCTTGGTTGGGGTTGCAGAAACCATTCCTCTGGCTGTTGAACAGGATGTGTTTTGAAACCTCGATATTAAAGGTAATAGAGGATTTTCTCCTCGCCCTCTTCAGTTAACACTTCCTAAACAAGAGGAAGTCTTGTGTTTATGTACAAAAATGCCTTGTTTGGACAAATGGAACTGCTGCTTTCTCATTCTGTAATTCAGGTCTTAATTCATTGTATGCAGTTTTAAAAATGCAATTTAGATAAAGCTACAATATTCAAGCAGAATTGTTTAATTCTCAAGGCATTCTTGGTAAAGAAATACTTACCTTGTGATTTGCTGATGTACTTTAAATTATTTGCTGGGTGCTGGGGTCACTAGATACTGGCCTGAATCAAAATACAGTACCTGTGTTGCCAACTTATTCTCGTCTAGCACTGATTTCACTTTGACATATTTTTCACATTAACTTTGGATTTTAGACTGAGTAGGAGTTCACTGATGCTAGATCCTGCTTGTTACTTTTATTGAAAAGGTAATATTTCAGATTAAGATGGCCTCTGAAAGAAACCAGTCAGCTCATCTCTAGCTGAAAGTTTTACTTCCACATTACACCTAAAATTTTCATCCACACACTCCCATCATTCAGGGTGTTTGTTTTCTTTGTGTAATTACTAGTGCATCTTGTCTGCAGACACTTCTGATGTTTTTTTGGTTACACAGCAACAAAAGAGGAGAAAGTGTGAACAACAGGAAACTATCTACAAACATGACACAGCCATGGGACTTGTGTTCGTACTCCTAACAGACTGAGTTGGTAATCTCTTTATTACTCCCGATGTAATAATAATGTCTTCATAATTCATGCAGTCTTTCTGAACCCTCTTCTTTAGTGCAGACTTTCCTAAAATGATGCAAATATATTGGATACAAACCAGTCCTAAATGCTTAATATCACTGCCAATTCTTGCAATGTTTGGGTTATTGGGCTCTTCCTATTACAGCTATCAAGGTATTTTGTTCAGAAAAGACTATATTGAGGCAAAATACTTATAGATGTCTTATTTAGGTCCTGATCAAACTCTCATTAAAACCTAATGTTTTGGTCTTTTTCTTAACCCATATAACACTTTTTAGTCTTATGTATTAATTGCTTCCTTGCTAACCCTGTTTTGTGAGGGAAAGCTTACTTAAATATTCCCCAGTATTTAAAAGGGGAAAAAAAAAAGGGGGTGGGGAGTGGGGGGAGCAGACTGTGTACAGTGTGAAATATTCTGTATTTTTGTGTGCCTGCATACTTGCATTCTAAACCATTTAAATTGTATGCGTGTGTGTATACAGTATACTTTGTTTCATCAAAATAATGTGAAATTAGTTAAAAGTGGTATGAATCATAATGACAGACTTGGTGCCTTGGTATCCAAGATACGTTAACATGCTGATAAGTTACTTGTTTTCCTGCTGTGAGAACTGGTTGCTGTATTTGATTCTTTAGCTGAATACAAACTAAATTAAATCTGCAGTGACCTATATTGTGCTCTAGCTAATGACCCAGTTAACCTCTGGTTAATTTTCTGTCTCTTGGTGTCCTGGGAACAGGGACATGTTTACTTCAGTTGCCACAAACCTTTAGAAATGTGCCACTGGCATTTATTATTCTAGAGCTGTGTGTTTTAATAGAAATTAGCTAATGGGCCATAGGGGTCTGCAGAAGTTGTAGAATGCCAATGAGGAGTTCTCTTTCATTTTTCCTCCACCCTGATTTACATGACTAAGCTTTTAGCTTTTCTTGGGTTTGTTTTTGTTTCTTGAGTATTGATCTGTCTCCTGTGGAGGAAACAAACTATTTGCTTAACGTGCAGGAGGACATTATTGTTGGCAGCTTCCCAGGGACTCCCCTCTTCTGCATTCTTTAAATTAAACTAGAACCAGTACAGACATTGTTGGGGAAGTTTGCATCTAATGCAATTTTATTATTGCATGGCTATGTTATGCAAGTAAATCTGAATATAACCATAAAATAATAATAATGAAGATCTTGTATAAGGGTGAATCTGAATATCACTTTTCTGATGCAAATAGGATTCTCTGGCAACTGGGTGGGCTCATCTATGGAGTATATGTTCTTTTTCAGGAAATGAAGTTATACTGATACCACAACCGGCACAGCAAGGCAGAATTATTATCCATACCCTTTTGTAGTAACAGTCTATATTGTCTGATTGTCTGTGTCACTACTCTATTAAGTAATGCATAGTCCAAAACAACCTCAACCTTTTCTGACACGTAGACTATCTAGTGCTTACAGGTTGAGGCCTTGAGAAACAGGTGTTGTAGAGCCAATCCTTTCTGCTGTGTTTGTTCCTTGAAGTTTTGACCACAAATTTCCTTTGGAGATGAAATCTTTATTTTTTGTTTTGCCCATACCAGCAACAAGAACAGGTAGAAAGAGCTCAGCCTTATGCTGTAGTATAGCTGCTCTGGAAAGAGCAAATGGAAACAGTTCTATAGGAATCCTGGATCCTGTGTTGGCCATGTAGGCAGATGGGTTTGGAGGGTGAGTGAGGAAGCTTGGGCTGTTTTGCTGAGCTACCAGACCCTTGTTTCAGATACTTGTTAGTTTTATTTTGGGACTTTTTATGACCTAAGAATGACTATTTGATAATGACACGTTAAAAATATGCAGTGCTGAGAGGGAGAGGAGAATTCTCCAAGAACATATTCTTGGGAGCTTGCTCTGTTCAGCCAGGTGGCTTAGAGCACCACACAAAATAAGCAGTGTCTGTGCTGTGTGTGTGCCATGGGTATTTTCTGCAATTTTGCTGGAGACTAGCTACTTCCAACAGCTGAGGAGAACTGACATTCCTTTTTATATGTTCTCATTTCCTTGTTACCTGTGAAAAACATTAAACATGAAGAAACATTCCCGAGACAACTGTGCAAGCTTTATCACTTGCTGTGAAACCACTGCCATCCAAATAGGACTTTGCATATTCTACCGGGTGGTTAAACCAATTTCTTCCTAAGAGCCAACCCCCTATAAAGGGTCTACCACATTGTATCCTGCTGGGCACTGCAAGGCTTCACCTTCTTATTGGAAGTGGGGGGAAATTACTTAACTCAGTAGAAATAAAACTGAAGTTGTGGTTTGTTATGTTGTTACAAAGTGGCTTTGTGCCTGAACTTAAATGATTGAAAAGTGTCCTGTATTTTCCTCGGCTTGCTTGTTTATGACGGAGGAAGCAGCAGAATATCAACCTCTGTTGTTTCGTTTTTCTTGAAAATTAAGTTTAAACAAAAGGAATTTTGAGTTGCAAGATATTAAATCCCTCCCTCTTTACTGACTGAAGCATCTTGAAAACTTTTTCTGTCAGTCATGAGAGAGTACAGGGAATTCTATGCTATGTACAGAGGGAGCTACAGTGCCCCACAGCTTAGTCCCTGGTCTTTTCTGTTTATGAGCTTATTCTGTCAGGGTCTGTTAGTTTTGGTATTGTTAGTGGTTTAACAGGATTTCAGACTTGGTGGTCTCCATGGGTCCTTTCCCTGTTTCACCTCTGACTATTCCTACTGCTAGAGGAAAAAAACAACTGTGACTGAGAAGATTGGAATTACACACAGTGTAATTCCCTTATTCATAAATTTATAAGGGAATTGCTTCTCTTGGTTAGTGGTTGAGAGGAACTGAATCACAATCTTTTGTAAGAGAGGGAATATACTTTTCAGATATTTCAAATGCTAAGCTCAGTATTTCTCTTTACTGTCTTCTCTTGTGTTTAAAAAGAAATCCATAAGAGAAGTTATTCCTGTGTAGATATATGTGATGTTTCTATTTATTTGCACAAATCTGCAGCCAGTGCTATTGAGGCACTGTAAGGAGAAAAACTTTTTCAGATTAAGACCTAACCTGAGTTCTTTCAGAACTAGAAAAATAGCTTGAGTATATAACACTGTGCTCTGGATAATGTTCTCAGGTGGTATGTGTTCAGATTAAGTTTTGTGATTAAAAATAGCTTTGCCCTCTTGTTGAAGGGGCAATCTGACATCAGGTATTCATCCATCACGAGTAGTTTCAAAATGTGATGCAGTGCAATGAATTGTGAAACTTTAAAAGATGAAGGTATGGAAGCATAAGAAAGATGAAGGAAAAGGCTAAAACACTCCTAAAATAGCATTTCAGAAAGAAACTTCAGAAACGGTGTTCACTGAATATGACTTCCATTGCATGTCTATTTGCAAAGAGGGAGAAGGTATTTTTAAAATATTTTTAATGATCACAAGAGATTTTATGTAATACTTGATGAATAAAATAATAAATAATCTCTATGAACTGTTTTTGTTTCTAGAAAAGAAATTGCCTTTCTCATGGTTCTATATTTGAAATACTTAACTGAACTTTTCAGAGCTTCTGCTCTTGTGTTTGATTTCCTTCTTCAGTGCACTTTTACGTTGACACCTACAGGAAACTTAAATGACGCTGCTTACAGGGTGGATATTTAAGGAGAATTTAGATACTACCTCTCTTTGTCTCAAAGGACTGAAAATCTTTGCATAAGTATTCTGTAGTATAGGTATGGTATGAAGAAGCTCATCTTGCATATTTGTACTTGAAATTAATTCTTTTTGAAGTGTAAACACTGTAATGGAAAAAATAGTACATTATTTTGGGACAATTTTTTTTATTTAAAGACAGATGTTTAAAAAAACCAAACCACCGAAAACCAAACAAATGAAAAAAGAATTGGGTTTTGATCTTGCAAACAGGACTGTAAATGGTCTGTTAATGACATTCATGAATCTGCTTGTTTAGCTTGATGGATAGAATTTCAAAAACCTTATTTCCAGAGTTTAAAATGTAAATTGCCATGTAGCTCTAGGGATAAGGAATACAAGATGTTAGTGCTGGCTGTTTATGGATACTGATTGCATTACTGTCCCCAGGATTTAAATACCTGTTTACTGTATCAAAACCTATCCTGTTACAGTTTTCTTTTCTTTTTAACAATATACCTAAAAGCTCTGAAACAAGATATCAAGCTTTTAATTACCTCTTTTCTCTTCTTGGTGCTCCCAAATTATTGTGAGCAGGACAACAGTTCATTTGCCAAATAGTTTTCAAACCAAGTGTGGAATCCAAGTAACTTCTGGTAGGCTACTTTTCTTCAAGGTAGAATTTAACAAGACCTCCAGGTAAAGCAGATGCTCAAGATAACACTGATTAAGGAAACATGTTTGAATGTACAGTGTTTTCCTGAACCACAGTGCTGCTCAAATGTTTATAGAAAGAATAAAGCATAACTGTGTCAAATTTTGTTGAATTAGTTTTTCTAGTTTCAGCCCTTGAATATATATAGAATAGTTTGAATCTTTTCCCCCATCCAACTGACTTGAAGTCTGCAAATGTCACTTGACACCTGACTGTCAGAGCAAAATTCAGCAAATAGAAAAGAAGAGCTATGGGAAAATATTCTTAGTTTGGAAGGTGGCAGGGAGAGGTAGCTGTTAAGTCCATGAGTTTAATACCAAATCTAATCTCTTATTTATGCCACATTCTGTTCTTGCCCTGGTATTAATTTGGAGTCAAGTGACTTCAGTACAGTTGCACTAGAATACTTCAATATGAAAAGGCACTTACTCTTACCTCTTTAGACCACTTCTCTTTGAAAATGTCTTGGTTATTATTTAGGAAAAAAGTTGGCATTTAGGTACATATACTCTCTTTTATTTGTTGTTGATGCTTCTACCACAATCCTGTGTTTCTTTGCATGGGGTCTTTTGGAGTTTTGTGTATTTCACATTATTTCCATTCAAATCATGAGCATTAAGCCATCCAATAAGGGTGAATACGCCACACATCAAGCCATGGGGGATATATCAGAGCTACTCTGAAAGGCCTTCTAAAACGGTGCCCGGTAGATCCAGGAGGTGCACTGCTCCCTTGCTGCTGCCCAGTGCTGTGGCTGCTTTTGTTCTCAGATGTAGTTTTTCAGATACAGCTGGTAAATTTTCTGAACAGCCTAGGAAAGGAGAGGCTGTGATGGACTGTAAATGGGAGGTCTGGGAAGCCTTTGCTTTTAGCTCTGTAGCCACTGGGCCAGGATGTGTGACTGAGCCACAAGTGAATGTGTGCCTGTGTTCTTGGCATTTAACTACGGCATACTAAGTGGAGGGAATAGCCTTGTTAGTCTTTCAGTGTTGCTCCAGCTGTGGTCATTTGTCCAAGGGACCCATATGTTTCAGAGCAATGATATGTGTTATGGAAATTTGGAATTCATTATTTTAAATTTACTGTGGAGTGTTATTAAATGAGTGCACGAAGCCTATAAACAAATGCTGATCATTCACTTGCATGTTGAACTTCAAGTTTTAACTCTACCTTCTGCATTTTTTTCTGATGTTGGCTGCAAATAGAACTCAAAGATGTTTCCAGAATTTTATTGAAACATTAAATCAGAAACATTTTTAGACTTGTGGATCTTCCCCAGTGCTTACTTCAGATATGACCTTGCCACAGCTAAGGTATTAGATACACACCGATAGAGAGAAAAGAGCTCCACGTTCAATATAAATGTAAAAAAGCTTTAGGCGCTGCTGATTATCTGTTGCTTTGCATGAATAACTACAGCAGCTTGCAAATACGTAGGATTTGGCAAAGAGACCAAAATTGCAAATCCTTTGCAATAGCATTGCACTCAGATTAACTTCCTGTGAAATCTTTCCTCAGTCACTAATTTCACACTCTAGGGATGGAACCATGAACAGTTTATACCATATAAATCTTTTAATAACGGCTTCCTTGAGCTTTAAAATGTTTTTAGGAATTGTTGCTTCTTGATAAGGAAATAGTACATAATGCCTTGAAGTAAATATTGTAGATTGTTAGATGGTTTGTTTTATAATTGTGGCATCTATGACAACTTCGAGAATGTTGGGAGAGTGAGGCCCAAAACATATTATTCTAACACTGCAAATTCTATTTACTGTGGCAGTTACGAGTGGGAATAACACTTAAAGTAGCTTATTAACATCTGCTTTATCTTTATTTGGAAAATAAAACTTGATTTTGCAACATTGTTTTATATGCATTGGGAAAAGAATGTAAAATGAGTGAAGTAGTTTGTGAAAACTTACACCAATTTTTGATGTGCGTGTTTTTATGTAATTGTCATGAACCTTCTGTATCCTTTTGTTTGGAAAGGAAGTCTTCTGTGGTAAGACAGAACGCCTGTCCAGAACCCAGAAAGTTGGTAAGGGCTATTGTAGCATGGAATAGCAGCCATACAGGGGAGGAAGAGGAAGCAAACCACTTAACTGGTATGTGAGGGAATGATAGAACTAAAACTGAAAACTTTTTTCCCCATGTTAAGTATTTGCCACATCAATTTGGTATTAGGGGGTGTATTTGACACCTCACACCCCTTGTTACCCAGCAACTCTTGCTCTCCTCCCATTCCCCTGCCTAGAAGGTCTTGGTTTTATTTTAATATGACTGATTCTGAAGTCAATGTGACATGAAGTCAGTATGATACAATAAGATGGACAGGAAAAATGCTTCCTGGGAAGCCCTGAAAATGATGCCATGTGAAACCTGATGTGGTCTGTTTGGGTTACTATGCAAAGAACATTGTAAACAGGAACCATGTTGGACTGACACATTTTGCAGCTGTGTTTGAGAGTTCCCCAGTGTTTACCTAATGTGATTAAGATTAGATTTGTTGAATAATTATAGGTTTTACTAAGTATAAATCTTTGGGAGAAAAAACAGTGTTTTCTTGATTATGAAGTATAAATCTACAACTAAAAATATTTGGAAACAAGGAAATAAATGTACCTGGAAAACTGGGTTTGTATTTCATTTTAGTGAACAGAAGTTCACTAAATTTCATTCTTCTATCCTAAAAACACAACAATATGTTTTTCAAAGGCAACAAACTTTTCTTACTTTCAGACATCCAGTTGACCTTGATTTCAGTCAATGAAAAATCCAGCTCTGGCTTCTTACTTCACTTGTTACAAAGTGAGCAAATGTAAGCAGAAGTTCATATTCAACATTACTTATCAGGTGGTTGCCTTTTGGACTGATGCTGTGGCCTTTTACTGGTTTGAATCTGTCTCTCATCTCCTGCTGCCTGGGCTGGAGGTGTAGATGTGAGAAGTAAACAGTACTTAAGCTTCTTGTAGTATGTAGCTACTAGGAGAGACTGGTGAAGTTAGAGACACCAAACTGGCTCATAATCCTATGAGACTCAGGTTGATGAGTTGAAGAAGTGGCATCATGGAACTGAATGATCTGGACTGTCTGTATTTACCGTTTTGGAACAATGTTTAATTTAGCCCCCAATCTGTGTTTTATGGGCTGCTTTCTTCAGCTTTTCTTTTGCCTTTTTATTTTTTACTTTTGTGCTGCACATTTATTTTAGGAAAATATTCTGTCTAAACCAGCCAAAAAACTGGCAGCAGACTTCAACTCTCACTTCTGAGGGTTGCAGGACCGTGGTCTGTTCTCTGATGTGGTACATGGCTGATAAATGTTAATGTTACTTCTGTTAGTAGATGTTAGATGGGGAAGGATCTTCTAGGGAACTAGATGTTGAAGTAGATGTGCTCTTAATGTTAACGGCTAGGCATAAATTACTTGTCTATGAAATAAATCCTTCTCAGTCTGCCTTGATGTATTTACATGGATTTTAAATAGAGGGAAATTTACTTTTTTTTTTTTATTTGTCTAGTCTGAGCATTTAATGTTAGGAAGTGATGATGTCTAAGAATGAGGAAATAAATATAGGACTAGACTTTTGTACAATGTACTTCTTGCTGTTTATTATTTTGCTAATAGTATTAGGAATGTGTGTGTGTGGAGGGGGTTGGTTGTGTGGGTTTTATGTTGTGTTTTTTTTTTTTTATTCCAACAGTTCCTCATCTCCCCAGTATATAATAATAGATATGTGGTTTTCATTGCATGTTTATTGCTGGGTAGAGCACTTTGAGTTAAAATACCTTAACTGTATAAAGATTGCCTTACTGCATTCTCTTCGAGCATTCATGTTCATTAGAAATATGAAATCTAAGATACTTTCATGGTAAATTCAGAAATGTGCTTTAGCTGTTTGTCTCGTAGTATAGGCTCTGCCTACATGTATGTAGTTAAAAACAAAGATGAATCAGATTAACAGAGAAATGACATCAAGGAATACAAATCGTTATAAAATAAATAAAAATGTCCAGGTTACTTTGTATTTTACATACTGCCAGGCAAATGCCTGGCAGAGGGCGTGATTGTATACACTGAATTGGGTTTTTCATCATACATGGAACACTGTAAATGAGTTGTACTGATTTCTATTTACTTATTATTTTAATTATTATCACATGGCTCTTAAACCTCCTCTTTTTTTAAAAACAGTAGTATTGCAGATGCATACTGTTTGTATGGTAGTGCTCCAGCTTAAAGTGTCTAAAGTACAAGTATGCTTTTAAGACAATTCTTTTAAAATCTGTTACTTTAAACGGACCGAGCACCAACATTTTTATGCAGAGATGAATGCCAATTTAATCTACATATTCTACAGATGATACCTTCTTTATATCTCAAAATGCAATAGACATTTTGATTACTTGATGTGAAATTGTTTTGTGAAGTTGCCATAACTGTGACGGTATTTGTGACAATTATTTATTCCTATGCGAGTCTGTGCTGATGGCAAAGTTCAGGTGAGGAGCTTGGATCAAGTATGGCTAGAAAATTGTTAGTCTTCAGCAGTAGCTGTGATTCAGTTTTGTGCTGCCAAAGTAGCCCTCAACTAAAAAGCAAGAATGTTTCAATTTTAAGGTATCTCTTTCAACTAGAGATTTATTTTCACCTGTTTCATCTGATGAGTCTATGACAGTTTTGATTCTGCTTTACTCCAAATGGCTATGTAGAAATACAGAGAGCTTCTTTCGTGTAAGAAGCTAGGATATACTGGTTTCTATTTGCAATGAAATTCTTAACAGGAGCAGTATTTACTTCTTAGTAAAATCCTGAAGCAAACTCCATCTGTAAATTTGTGATGCCACCTTATAGTAAAGGAAACTGCAGTGACGTGTTTGTGCCTGAACTCTGTTCTTTTTAATGCCAATTCTTCATGTTTCTCCAAACCTTGCCTAATGTGTGTCGTGTATGATGAATTACGAGAGTCTGAATGAGCTATGCTTCAAATTTATGCAGTTAATTAAGCACACCTTAAAAATGTAAGAGATTGGAGAAGCCTTCTACTTACACACCAGATCTCTTCAGAATTCCTACTGAACGTTCTTGTAATGCTATAGAAATCGTTTGAAATTCAGTGACAATTAATAGTTTTGTTTGGAAATAAGATGCAATAGATTCTGCTTTGTGTAGCTTTACGTGCACAAAATACTTAGTGCTTGTGTTGTGCTGTACATAACATCACAACAAAAAACTTCTGATTTTTGTGGTGAACTGAAATCTTACATGGTACTTTTTGGCTATGCTTTTCTGTCATAAAATAATTTAAGCTAGAAGGTCATTTAATAATAATTTAAGCTGTGGAGGTCATTTAGTTGAATTCCTTCCAAGCAGGAGATGACTTCAAAATTAAATTGTAATTCATTGCTCCTGTCTTTTGCTTAAATATGGACTGTGCCCTTCTGAGTGAAGTGCAGCTGCAGTAGTATTATGTCTGACCTATTAATTCCACCCAGTCAGCCTCTGTTATGAAGATGGGTATCTCTGATGTCTCTGCTAATGCAGAGTGCAAGAGAGATACCTGACTGCAATGGAGAGATGCCTTCATTACACGTGAGTTGGAGAAGCTACTAGGGAAAAATCTAGAGCATTTCCCAACTTTTTGTACAACAAAGTGCTCCACAACAAAGATGCTGCAAATATCATCCACTCACCAAAGCATGTGCTAAAGAGAATGAGGAGACAATGTGGCTTATGTGGAGATCTGTGCTGTTACAACTACTCAATTTTTACCAGATCGTGTTGCTCCTCTCTCAGGGGCGGCCTGTGTAATAGCCTGACTTATGACAGAGCCATTTTCTGTATGTTATTACCTATCCTGAAAAGAGCAAGGAAGCTGAACTAAATACAGCAAAGGATGTGAAACGGGTACTGTGAGCTCCTGGGTTTGTTGTGGCTGGATGGTAGTTATTTACTAGTTGAGGGGATCAAACTGAGCCATCCTGTCATCTGTAACTGGAAGGAAGATGCTTAAGGTGGTTTGGGCTGTCTGAGTCAATAGTAATGTTTAAACTAGGGTTACCCACAGGCTGCAGACTATTTTATCCACTTTGTCCTTGCTTGAACTTATGTGCTGTTTCCTTTATAACTCCTTTTCTCCTCCACTAGTGTTGCTTCAGCCTTTGCTGGGGTCAGTGAGAGCCTGTTCTTATTGGAACTTTATTTTGTACTTAGCTAATATAGCCATCAAACATATTTCATCCTGGGGGCTAAAAAAGGAGTTACAGCTGAAAATTGTTGGCAAGGAAAAGAGATTAAAGACCAGGATAATGTCTTTTCTCTTCAGTTATTCATATAGAACGGATGTGATGATTGGAATTAAGTTATTGGTGGTGGAAGTTTGTGTGTTGTATTTTATACCCTTACTGGTTCTCGTGCATATAGCCTAGATTATACCTCTGTTCTTTCATATTTGAGTAAATCAGCAATTCTTTTGACGGTAACAACAAAAATGAGAAACTACAAATGATCTGTTCTGCCTTTCACTGATAGCTTATTGCAGAGAATACTGTATTCCAAGTGATCCCTAAAATGTTTACAAAAATGTGATTCACTGTCTTATCTTCTTCAAATGTTATGTTATCTAGGCCATAAAATAAAATAGCTATGTACAGAAGTTATCATCAAGCTCTTGAGAGCTCTGCATTGGATCTTATAATATTAGGCACATTCCAGTTTAAACTGAAACTTTGCAGAAACATATTAAGGACAAATAGCAGACAGTGTTCTGTAGAAAAATACCTCTAACTGGCCTTCTATTTTGGGAGACAAACGTTTATTTAAATTGTTACAACTTGTGGAAAATATGAATTATGCTTGTTAATGTCCATGGAATAATTATGAATTATTTCCCCCCTAATGAACCTTTTTCCTTAAGGGATTTTTCACAATAAAAATATCATACTCTGTAATACACATTTATATGAAAATCAATATACAAAGCATTGGATTAAAAGACAAGCACAGTTGGTATTTGAACATGAGTTTTAATTGAGGCTGTTCCTACGTTCTGTACACTTCAAGGAAATTAATGGCAGTGTTGCAGTCCTTCAAGAAAAATTAATTATCCCTGCTGATTCCTAGTTCCTGTGCTTCCTTCTTAACCCTGTTTTCTGATAGCCCAGCAGGTTTGGAGAGGCACTGTTTATTTATACAGAATATTTCATTGCTTTGAGGGGAGGGTGTCAGCATTTAAAAATTTACCAGCTGTTTCAGGTCACTTACAGCTTGAGCAGCTCTTTCGTTTTGAATGATTTATTTAGTTGGCCTCTCATTGAGTTGTCAGCAGTTTGCAGAGACTGTAACCATGTGAAGAAAAGATCCTAATTTGTCAGCTTGAGAGAAGGGGAGTTATTTGTAGTCAGAGAGAAAAAGGAATTAGTTCATTTTGTGGGTCTGACATGTTGGCTATCCCCAGATGCGGTACTGGAAGAAAGGTGGCTGTCAGCCATGCATTTGTGATGAGACATTGAGAAGAGGAGGGGTGTACGTGTGAGGTTAAAGGAAGGTAGCAGAGATTAGAATAGGATATTTCTTCTTCTGAAAGAAAAGAATGTACACATGTGCACGTTTTATGCTTCAGAGGGAAAACGAGGAGTTGTCAGAACTAAGAGCAAATATGAACAAGGAGGGGAGCTTTCCCTCAGCTTGAGAATAAGATAGTATATGACGCTAAAAAGAAATAACTGCGGAATATTAAATAAGATATGACTGTGAAGTATATACCTCCTAACTGACTCATCTGCTATGGCAGTTCATGACAGTAGGAAGTTTGTCAGATGTATGGCACAGTTGCTTTAAAAAATAATAATTTGATAATAGTGCTGAAGTAATTTGAGGCAAGCCTCCTGCTGCAGATGTAAATTTGTAAATTGAGAATTTCTAGAAATGAAAAAAGAATGTTGCATGTCATCTGTGTAAATTGGCATGCTTTGGCTAAACGTATATTGTCAGGGTGATAGTTTCACCTTTTTCTGAGATCACATCTTGGCACTTGGAAGGAGTAGGACAAGAGCAGGATTAGGAGATGGTGATCCCATTGACATAATGCTTTTTTAAAAGCGTATCCAGAAACTGGTTACATTTCAAGTTGATGATGCTGGTCCCAATGGATAACAGTAGGTATTGTTGGTATACTTGTAGAACCTGATTTAAGCAATGCTATTGATAGATGTCTGCAGTTACTATTTGTATAAAATTATATTTAATAATACTACTGTTCCTTAATTATATTATTGACCCAATTAAGTGTCTTTTTATAAATGTCTGATTTTCTTGCATCTACAATGCTTTATGTAGAATCAATTTGGAACTAATAATGCAGACCATATTCTGCAGACCTAAACCACATTTTGCAACCAAACTTTTTACTGTCTGTTTACTCTTGCATTATGGGAAGATGTTGGGACTTCTGAACAGCTGTCCTTTGACTGTATTGTGTCCACAACTTAGTGCTAGAAGGTTCAGGTTCTTTTACCCACGGACTTTTACTATAGCCTAAACTCTCAAAATTTGTGTTGTATATTTTGTGGATGTTATGTACGTGCAGATAATTATTCGCAGAGGCAAATGGTATTGAGGATCTAGAATGGATATAGATATAATCTGTCAGATCCCAGTTGTGCATGTGTGCATATATATTTTAATAGATTGGTTTACCATAGTAACAGATTAAAAACAGAAGTTTTGGGGATGTTTTTCTTCAGATGTGTTTAACTTTGTCTTTCTGTGCTCATATCACATTGACCTCTGCTAATATGTCTTTCTTATGGGTATTGGCAGCTTCATATACAGTATTTAAAATTATTTTTATTAGTGATATATGCATAGCTCTCTGTTTATAGCCTGCTTAAATGAGTGAATCTGTATTTAAGACACGTAGAAGTTAAGCTTGACTTAATTTTGACAACTTCAGATACCCATTCACTAAAATTAATCTAGCAAGATTGTTCTGTATTAGATGTGTAAGAATTATATTGTTGGTTGCTTGGCTTGAGTAAATATTCTGTTGGTCCCTGCTATGTAATGTATTTTGGTCTCTTTAGATGCCTGCCTTTTGTTCTTCTATTTCAGTCTGTTTAGTGTGTTTTTTCCTGCACAGCACTGCTCTGTTTGCAAAATATGTTTCAAAATTGAGAAGGGACCCTTTAGGTCTGAATTAATTGGTATTTTTGGCTTGTAACAGGAAGATTTATAGCAAATATTATATTCCTTGCAGTAATATGCAAAATACCATGGTAATATATACAATTGTGTTCCATCAGAGTGACTGAAAGCTTAGAAAGATGTTTTCCTTTGCCTGTAGGTAGCATGTGAGAGACATCATCAGTCACTATCAGAAACTTGCACCTCATACACACCTCTGAATGCCTGCTTTCTTGGGTGCGTAAGAACTGGAGAGTGTTTCATTCATGAGTTGTTTTTCTTTATATTTTTGTACAAGGAAATGGTTTCTTGCATGCTTATAGGTGATAGTACGGGAGACAAAGACAACAATCTCAACTTTTGTGAATGATGGCACGTGTCACAATGTACAAAAAAGGACAAGGAAGGGAAAACAAACCAATGTGTAGAAAGATAAGTTGAGAGCATCACCAATTAAATACTGTTTCATCTCTGAAAATATTCTAATATCAAGGAAAATGCAGCTGTCCTCAGATATAAGTAGTATTTTTTTCACCAGAAACAGTATTATTTTTTTTTTTAGTAGTACGGCTAAACTAAATGTCTTGGAATAGCCAAAATACAACGGATGTAAATAGCTTTCTTTAGTGTTGCAATGACCGCAAAAAAAGCCCAGTCCTGTGTGGAAGTTTGTTTTAATGTAGATTCCGGCTCAAACCATTTTCAGTGAAAGGAGAATCTAGAAAAGATATGTACTCTTTTAACAAATGAAAAATAACTGGTAGGTTTATTGTTTCTAAAGGAAAATATTTTTGAAATCAAAATATAGCACAAGTGTCAAGGATTGTCTCCACGTGGGCCTGATGTGAACATTTCTCAATAGGACACAGTGAAGAAATTTGTTTCCAGCAGGACTTTTTTTGTATAAATGAAAAGGGGTCAGAGTTTCTTTTTAATAAATATTAAAAACTAAATTCAGGCTGTACGGAGTAATGGAGAGTATTAGGTTCTGTGTATATAAATAATTGTGCTTACTTTAAGTCTCAAGTGGAGTTACAGAGTGCACATTCTGAAATGTGCACAGAGATATCTCTAGCTCTTGGGACTGAATTCTGCAGTGCTATGGTAGTATAACACACCTGCAACTGTGGAAGTAAGGCCTTTGTTAAGGAAGTGCTGACTTTGTTCTTCTCTTGGCTCTGTGTTTTACTATAGTTAGTGTTAAACTACTGTATTCCTGTTGTTGGAGTAATGGAATGTTTTCGCTCTGATTAGATGTGCTATTTTCCCTTTTCTCTTAACGTCTTGCTGATCTTTTCTTCTTTGATTAGAAGCTTATGTATTTGCTCCTGCATTCTTTTCCAGTTTCAAGTATAATTTTTCTCTCTTCATTCCTCCTTCCCTTCTCCCTATCAGCCCTTCTGTTCCAAAAAGTGAAGACCAGTGCATATGCCTGTTAATTTTCCTGTTCTGGCTCGGTTCCTGGGTGTGTGCCCAGCAGCCCTTCTTTCCTGACTAAACTCACAGCCACAATCTGGCTCTACTTGATGTGCTCAGACCGATACTGCTTAACCAACAACCTTTGCTTCACAGAAGTGGCAGGGAAAACTGGGATCAGTAGCAAGGTTTCAAAGTCCCTGCTTACTGCATCTAATCTTCAATTTTGCAGTGGTACCTGACAGCTTAGGAAGGGACAAGAAATGTTTCTTCCCTTCCATCATCCTTAAAAAGAGTCTTTAAAGGTATCATTTGATGGAGTTGTTTCTCAGATGATGCCTATCTTGCATTTCACATACTGTATATAAAAATACATATATTTCAGTAAATAGGTTAAAGTTTGTTATATACAATATAGGTCTGACTCTTTTCTTCCAAGTATAGCTGTTTTGGATTCAAGAAAAGTACATCTGACCTTGCATCAGGACAAATGAAAGGGAATTTGATTCTTATATCCAGAAACTGAAGAATCTTAAGTTTCTTCTTCCTTTTCTTTTGCTAGCATGTATGAAAGCCATCAATAAGTATTTCTTTTCCTAAAGCAGAGGATTGGTACCCCTTTGGCAATGTATTACTGTACAGTATCAAACCTTGGGGACGTTATGAAGGCAAGATTCTAGCTTCTCCATAATTTTTGTGATCTAATAAAAATAACTTTAGAGGGATAGATATATTGGCTGTAAACATATGTATTTTTGGAATACCGTGGGTGGGCAGGTCAGATAAGTGTCTTGTTTCAGGGAAAAGCTTGAGGTAAACGCTTTGGCTGAACAATTTTTTTTTCTGTTAGTCAATTTTTGTCAATCTGTTTATGTATTAATCGATTAGTGCAAACACAGGTTGGAATCATGTGAAATGCTTGTTGGTTGAGTTTCAA
Organism: Limnodromus scolopaceus; assembly: GCA_028565335.1. Classification (NCBI taxonomy): domain Eukaryota; kingdom Metazoa; phylum Chordata; class Aves; order Charadriiformes; family Scolopacidae; genus Limnodromus; species Limnodromus scolopaceus. The sequence goes on from JAOXNO010000005.1 coordinate 10,016,532, forward strand.
CGTGTGGAAACTTAGGTGGAGTTGGGACCAGGGCTGAGGAAGTGACGTGTTGCAGGGAGCCATTTATGAATGAAAGGAGAGAAGGGGGTTGTGTTTGGTTGTACCAGGCAAAATCACATGTAAATGAAGTTAGTAAATTTAACGCCTTACAAAAGAAGTTGTTTTGTAGGAGAACTTAAGTGCTAGACATGTAAACAGCACTAATGAGAACTACTTAAAAACAAAACCTGGCTTTGCAGACATAAGGTCGTCATTCAATATATGTGATTAAATCCTGTCACGTCACACGTTTCCAAACTAACTTTGTAAAGGATCCCCTCATCATTCGTGTGAATTAGTGAATTTCCTTTGCTGTGTCTGGCATAATGGAAAAGTGGAGTCATGTAGAGATGCAAAGAAGAAAATGTTAAAAACTTCAGAAGGTGATCACTCTAGAGCTGGTATTTAGTAATTGCCATATAGATATAGCCAGCCATTCATAACTGCAATGAGCAGCCATTCCATTCCAGCCATATGGCAAATAATAAGCCATTATGGTAATAGTAGGAGATATAGATAAGTTCTTCAGGTGTAACGCATCTAATTGTAGAATGAATTATGAATGTAATAACTGTAACAACAATTTTTGTAGGTGTGTGTTCATTGTGTTGCTGTGAATATATCCTGGCTTGTAAAAAAAGCAAAATGTTCGCTTGCCTCTTCTCTCTTCCTTGAGGTTTTTCCTATGCATATATAATATTGCTGTGCTTGTATCGTGTCAGCATTCTGTGATGAAATTCTGGGGTAAAGACACTTACCAACTATATAAAGTAACAAGTGGTAGTTGCTGAGATTTAATCTTGAGGTGAATATGCAGAGACAATGATTCAGAATAGAGTTTCAAATCTGAAAACATTTTTCATTTGTGGCCACGCGAATGACAAGTATTTGTCATGCCTCTATCTTGCCTTCGTGCAAACTAATCACATAAGATATGAAGGGAGGTATGCATTTAATTACTTCTTTCTGCCAAGTCTTCTGTAAAAGATAGTGTGTAACCTTAAAACTATCAGCCAGTTGCTGAGAGAGGTTTGCTCACCTGCCAGAGAATCCCTGATGTTTTAAAGAAATAAAAATGATCAAGGGTTCTATCAGAAAAACAAAATTCAAGTTCCCTAGTCCTGCACCCATTACTCTGGTGAGAAGATTTAATCGAACCTTATTCAATTTATAAAAGTTAGTAGCATGTTTCTTCTTCATCATAAATGTGATCTGCATAAACAATTTCTAGTGTGCTGCAGAGAATCTATCTTTGGAATTAGTATGCCATACAAAGTAGTTCTGGGGCAATCAACTACAGCAGTTCAATTACTGGCTGTTGAATTTTTCATATTTTCTCAAATCTCAGCCATATATATAAACTTTATTTCTCAAGTTCCATAGATAAGACATTTAACTCTGGGTATGCAGAATAATATAGTTTTCTGTGAATTAAAAAAAAGATTCCTTGTAAAAGGAAAAACAAAAAAAATCAAATTTAGACTCTCCAACAAATACAAGAAAATATTTTCTCTTGGGGGAAAATGTGAATACTGATATTTTCATCAAACTTCCTTCTTTTCAGAATTATGTAGGACTTGGCAGTGGAAATGTTGACCCTTGTGCAGATTTCTTGGTGTTTCAATAAAGCCTGGGTTTTATCTATTTGGGTCTCACATAGACTTTGGTTTCATCAAGTTTTTTAGTTTGAGCAGAATTGTAAAAAGGTGAAGGACAGTAAGTGTTTCTCAGTGCTAGATGAATCCTGACTTTCCGATGTCATATGAATTTCCAATAAAAAGATTATCTGAAAGGAAAAAAAAATGCTTCTCAATAATCTCAACTACAGTATTTTTACTAGAGAAAGCTTTTAATTGTAGTGTCATAAATAGGAAGAAGCAGGATTCCTGAGATGTCTGCCTGGTTGACAACTTTAGATGGCATGGCAAAACGTAGGAATTACTTTTCCTCTGTGAAGAAGAAAGGGGTGCTTTTCAAACCAGCTAGGAGGCAGAAGCCTTGTGACTCATCAATATCTCAATTTAATATTTAATAAATAGCATCAAAGAGCTATGTTGATTCTGGTGACAAGGAAACTGATAGGATGTTTTTGAAGTTGGGCTGTTTTGGTACCAACCTACTACAGCACTAAAGTTTTGAATAAATGTTGTCATTTTGACAGGAGTGCCATAAATTAACATTCCTTAATGACAGCATGTTTCACTTCATGAAGGACCATTTAAGAAACAGTTTATTGGAACTTCCCATTTGTAATGCTTCCCTCGCCAGGACTATGAGGATCACAGAGGGCAAGCAAATAAAGACATGCTAGCAGATTGTCTAGGAGACGTCTTATTTTCTTTTATTTAGATTTTTTGTGTGGTATAATTAGTATGACTACTTAAGACTAAGGTATCAAGCAAAATTACTAAATTCTAATAAAGTTTGTCTAATCTCAGAGTCATCTGAAGATTGCTAGGAAGAACAATGATTCAGTGCTATTAGAGCTACAGAAATGGAGGAGATCTGGGTATTTATAATTCAAAGCAACATTTTTTGAGATGGATGTCAGCATGGGCTGTCAAACTGAAAAAAAATTATTGCTGAATGAATACAGAATTCTAGAAGCATGCTTGAATTTGAATTTCCTGTGATTATTCAAGAGCACAGTAAATCTGTTTCACAAAGTATGCAATAGTCCTATACTGTGGTCAGTAAATTGTATGAGAATCTTAATCCATGACACAAACCAGTCTTTTGAACTCCGGGAAAACCGAAACTCTTGGTAAGCTCAAGCTCTCCAGTATTCTGGGTTATTGTGGTGCTTCTTGAGTAAACTGGCGGTATAATCCTCAACTACGACAGTAAGCCAGGAAGGCAAAGCTGCAATGTGGACTGAAAACTTAATGATATAATTAATGTGTAACTACTGCAGCACCTTTCTTAGTGTCTAATCAGTCTCTAGCCTCAGTCCCTTTCCTCCATGAGGAGTGCATCGGCACTGTGGAGGTATGTGTTTGACCAGTGTTTTCTGCACTTTGTGGACTGTTAACTTACAGTTCCTGTTTCTTGGTGAGCTTGTCATGGACTTCAGAGGTCAAGGCTGGATCTAGCTCTAGTTAAAACCATCCATGGCTGTTTTCTTAAAGAGGCTGACAGTGTTTGTTATCCTTTAACATACCCTTATTTGTTTGCTTAACTATATCAGTTAAGCAATTAACCTCATTGGTTGGCTTGTAATTACTACTGCAAAGGAAGTTTCCTCTTTTTAGATAATTTTTCTTGTGACATTAATTCAGGTGGTGTTTATGGTATCATCACATTAGGCAAAAGACTTGCTGCGGTTTATACTTAATGAAACTATTCATGTGTCTAAACTGCTTATCAGTGTATGTGAAGCATTCATGGTTCAGTTCACCAGTAATCATTTCAGGTAACTTCTTGCCTGATTTAATCATCTCTACCAAAAATGGTACATACTTTCACTTGTAAAGCTCGACTGAGAAAATAAAACATATGGAGAAATTATACCTTAGCAAATGGCTTCCAGCTTTATTTTGACAGGGAGCTAGGCATTCTACCACTCAAACAAGTGCTGGAAAGTCTTTAAAATGTTCCTGTCAGGTATTGATAAATCCATTGGTGAGGGAGAGTTGTGAAACAATATTCTGCTGTAGCATTTTAGCAAGCTGTCAGAAATAAACAGCTGCAAATATCAAGATGCTTGCACCATCAAAGTACCCTGGTTTTAAAGCTGACAACAACATGCTCTACTCAGAGTATCAATGCCTACGGGAATAAGGGATTATGGTAAAGTATAAGGATGTGGAAGTCTAACACTGAGGAAACAAAAATGAAGCAGTAAGAGTTAACAATGGTATCTAACCAAGTTATCAGGTATTGAAATCACAGACTGCATGATTACTTCACAAAGAATATTCTTGTAGTAATAGTTGCATCAGGTAAATTAAATATCCAGGCTGGAATTATGCTTTTTCCTCTACTGAAATTTGGCTTCTAAATTAGTGGTCCTGAGTTACTTTCTGGAGAAACCCATCTTTATTTTATTTCCTGTACACTGAATGCAGTATCATACTTTGGACATCTAAAGAGGAGGGCTGATGTAGTATAATAAATATGTCCCCACACTTCTTAATATTGGATTCCTGAAGTTATTTTGTCCGAATTTTCCCTTTTTTTGGCAAAAAGATTCAAGAAGTTCATTATCTGGAACAGATAGTATCAGTACATTTCAAAGCATTTGACCCTTTTTTGCATTTAAATATTTTAAGTAATACAGCTTTTATGTAGCAGTAGTTTCTCTAGTCTCGGTTATGAGATGCATTGTTATTCAGCTTTCTTATCAAAAGTCTTTTTTCAGTTTATGAATTGGTACTAGTTATGATCAATGTACGACAGGTTTGAGTGCTGATCACAGTCTGTGATGTGTCTTCTGTAACTTTTGGAAGTACAGCCTAAAAACTTAGATGGAAAATTTCACTTTAATGCAAAAGCACTGCTTTATACATCTTCAAAGACACACAAAAAAGCAGCTCTCTGAAGATTCATGAAACAAAAGGAGGTTTAGAACTGAACTTAATTGCATTAACACTCTTTGAATGTTAATAGTTGCCGTCTTCAGATCTCACCTTATCTTGTAATAAAGAATATTGTTGGAGAATAAAGATCACAAGAAACTTTGGCTTTATTATGAACTGCTTAATTTTTTAAGCTGTTAACTGTTTAATTTCTGTATCTTAAAGAATGCAAGCTAAAAGGTAGTTAACTTTTTTCTTGGTCTAATTCTGAATTAACATTAGGAAGAGTTCTTAGTGCTTCTTGCTGGAATGACTTAGCCTCCTTTGCCTGTATACAATCGTGTGTGATTTTCTCAGCTATGCTTTTTCCTTTCCCCAAACCAGTTATTAATCTGAGAAGACTATCCTTTTTCATCTTGTCCCGGACTAGCTGCAGTTCCTGTTCTTACCACACATCACTGGTCTTATCTACGATCTTAGCTCTCATGGATCATGTGCAATATTTGCTTTTATCAGAGATGTCTTGGATGCAGGGATTACCAGAGAGTCTTCCTTGGAAATAAAACATCAGAAAGGAAAAATGGCTATTCTTCTTAGTTTTTTTCACTTCTGAATTATTTTAACATACACCGCCAAGTTGAAGGATGTGTAGATGCTATGCACTGTATTTGTCAGGGTGTTTTGGACATGGATTTGATAATTAATAGTAATTTTGAGATTCCACACAAAATACTTATTCTTCATGAGTGTTTTTCCTGATGTGAAGTTTGTACTCCTCTGTTTGTTTGCTTTCTATCTCTCATTATGTGTACCATTATAGAGAATCTAGAATTTCAAGACTTAAAACTAAATATACTTCCTACAAAGTGCAATTTGGATACCGTGTCCATATCCTTAGATTTCTGTACTGAAAGGTTTGTAAATGATATCTATTGTAGGAGGAAGATCTATTTGGAAAGCCGTGCTTATCCCTGAATAAGCATTATATATATATGCTGTATATGCATTATATATAAATATGCATTATATATATATATAATCTATATGTATATCTGTATAAAACTCATGAATAACATGAGTTATGTGTATAATTTAAGAATATGTGTCATGGAGAAAGTAAAAGAATATACATAACCACCTGGGTTTCTTTGCTGTAACACTTTCAGATACTGCATTGTGGCTCAGTGCTAATGGTGCTACTCCAGAGCTCCGTAATAAGAGTGATGAGCCTTTTGACCCTGAGCTGAAGAGCCTACAGATAATAAAAACTGAGAAAGCAGTGGTAAAGCTCGTGTACTCTCTTCATGAGTATAATGTAGTACACAAATGAGCTATCTCATATTCCGCTTTAGGAGTTATTAAATGAAAACTTTGGGGGATCTTGGATTTTGCAATAGAGCCATCAAATCTTTAAGAAGCAGGACATTATATTAATCTTCCCAGTTTACTATGCCATCTCTCTTGGTGCTGCAGTGATACCACAGCTGTGCATTGAGACAACTACAAACATTGTGTCATTCTGATCGAGTCAGATTCTTGATCCTCTGAGGCACCTTTAGCTTTTCTTCTGATGCTGAGGGACTAATGATAGCCTTGAGAAAGTCCTGGGAGAAAGGAAGTTGAAAGATTTGTAATTGCTCTGTAAAAATGCAGCTCAACAGGTTTGTGAGAATCCGTGAGTAACTGTAAACAAATGCATTTGGTTTTACTGTATTACTGAGAAAGCAGAGGGTTTTCTCTACCTATCTGCTGTTCCTTATTTTCAGAATGTCATCCTGTGAGGAATGAAGGCTGACCCCTGCTACTTGATTATTTTCTGCTGTATAGTTTTGCATGTTACCTTTTAAATCTCTTCTGGATTTGAAATTTAGAATCCAGAGTTATAGCAATATAATTTACATTGTGCTAACCCTATTTGCAAAGTGTGCAGAAACTCAAAATGCTACATGAATCTATTCAAAAGCTACTTGGGTTTCTGAAGCCCTGTAATTTTAAAATAAGTAAGTGATAGCCAGGGCTTCTTTGCTTATGACTAAAACAGAAATTGCTTCTTGTAACAAGCCCAGTTCTCTTAGGATATAGAAGAGATCATAATTTTCTTAGGGTGTTTACCTCACCATCATGCAATAGGTGCTTACTGTTGGACTTGCATTAATGTCAGGATAGAATTTAACTGTGCTTTTATTATCTAATTAATGACTTTCAGCCCTTTTTTCTTGGGCACCATATTCCTCCATCTAAACAAATGCTGATCACAAGCTGCTCCCTCGTCCAAGAAATTTAAAGGTGTAGGTGGCACAGGGCAAGACTATGGAAAATCAGTTTATCAGACTGTTTATACTTAAAATACTGTGACCTACATCATGCCTGGTAATTTCCAAGTGAAATGTATTTCTAAAACTGGTGACTTTTCTATGTACTGAAAAGGAAACGATATGAATCAGTGCAGAATGTGTTTAAAGCAGTATGAGTTCTGTTTGCCAGCATCACTGCTAAAAATGAGATCCTTACTTTATTCTTAGGACTCCTAATACACTGTACCCCAAAGTGCTTAGAGTTTTATTTTGGTGAGCTTTGCCACTGACATGTTAGAACAATTCCCTTGCAGAGTCGCAGAATCCAGCACTGAAGAGTCAAGAAGTTCCAGGATGGAAATTACTGCAGATGGTCTGAGCAGGTTACTCAATGCAGATTTCTCTCTAGAAATTTTTCGTCATTCCCATCAAATAGCACTGTAATGCTTCACAAGAATTAATAATTTTCCTAGTGCACTTTTTGAATGGAAAAGGTTATAGTTGTACTTCACAAGTGATGTATTGAGACAAAGATACAAGTGAAAAGTATCTTTTTTGAGTTTTTGTTGCTGCTGCTTTGGCAGGTGGAAGGCTGCTCAGTTGGGGTTTGTTTACTCTCATGCAGCATTTTCTACATTGCAAAGACACTGACTTCAGCCACAGTTCTAAGTTCTCAGCAACTTTTTAGAAGTCCCAGCTCAATCCTCCCTTTCCCCTTGCCTCTGTAGAGAAAATTAGGAGTGCACAATCATCAGCTGTGAAGAGTTTGCAGTTGGATTAATTAGCCCTGCTCAGATTCAGGGCTCATTAATTGTGTTTAGCAAAGTATTAGCATACTCATTGTGCTTGCATTTCTGAAACTAGCATATTACTGCACTGCACTGCTGTCTAAACACATCAACCCAATCTGACGTAGTGTATTGTACCAACCAAGTAGACATGTCACAGCTCCTCCTAAGACGTTTTTGCTGTTAAGTAAAAAACAAAACCAAAAAAAACCCCTAGCTGACAGAACTAGTAAGTTGTCATCCTCTATTAGAACTAGCAGTATAGGAGGATGAAATGCACACATTGCTATGAAGTCTGTCCTGTGCTGATGAGGGAATGGTGAGTCTCGGGAAGCGCAAGTTTGTTCTTTGCTTTTCTGTCAGGGCAGTTCAGCAGCAGACTATCCAAATCTAATGTAGTGTCTTGCTGTTGCCTCCTGCAGTGATTTACTATAGTAACAGCTGCGTAAATAGTGAAATACATTACTGTTGGACAAAAACTGTCAATAGAATTTACGGGCTAATCAATGTACTGTATGTTTTGTAATACTGTGAGAAAATAGCTGGATACAGTTTACCATATTGCTCATAAAAAGCTGTAAGTACACATAATAAAACAAAGAATACAAGTTGTATGAAAACTGGAATTTGGCTGTAAACTGTTTACATCTTTCTTTGATAGTTGAGGAAAGTTACTTAGCACATTATTTAGTTATTTATGTTTTTCAGTTACGACGTTCAACTTGTGATCTTGTTAAGACATAAGCGGTGACAGATTTATCAGTATAATGCTGTGATCATACACTCTAGAAAGAACTGCTTTTGGGAGACAAAGTGGATGCCAAAGGTCTTACCTATTTTGGGTTTAGGGTCTGCTGGTATTTGTCACTAGGATAGGACAAATTACATTGAAGTTCAACAAAATTTTACATAAATACTATAATTTCACCCCTCTCTCTCCCCCCCCACCCTCAAAACTTTTGCTAGTCTTCATTAAAATATTTGGTGTTGCTTTCTGCTGAAGATGTGATAGACATTTATTTCAGTCCTTACTGAAAGAACACAGCTGCAAATTCTTTGGGTTATTTTAAGATCCAAGTTCTTCGTAAATTGATATTTTTCTGAGGTTTTTTTTTTTCTGTGGACACATTATTATTAATGACGTAATAATATGAGTTAATTGTGTATTTCTTATTTTATCAGAAAACAGGAGTTGAGTGTAGAGATCCAGGCTGAGTAGTTCCCTGGATGTAGGGTTTATGCATTGAAACATGGAGCAGCGGTGGCAGTGGGTGACTGCGTAGGTGCAACATGTCTTAATCGGGATGAAAAAATACGATTTATAAAGGAAGCACACTATTTTTGGATACTTACGTTGACACGAATCCCTTGTGAATTAAATCATTTAATATACGAAATGGAAAAAATCCTTCTAATCTTCCTTTTGAATGAGCCATGAAATAGGATACATGAACAGCTTGACGTGTGAAGAGGTTACTATGGCTTGGTTCCAATATTTTTTATAAGATATTAAAAGATTTGCACTAGCCAGGAGCTTAAAGGAGAACTTATAATCTTCTATAGAAGAATGCAATATGTATCTGAAAATATGTCCATTTTTCTTGGCAAAAGCTTTCAGTGCTCTTTCTGAAAGTGATCTTGATGCTCCCTAGCAAATGTATAATGTACTTAACTGCAAAGTATCATTTTTGAGTAGAAAGTAGTTAAATAACTGTCTTTGCTGTCTGTAGCTGCACCTCTTTTTCAGGAAAAACCAATGCTCACATTTAATGTCTGCTGTAATAGACAATAGAGTGACTATAATTAAGAGATGTATGTGGTCAACTTAGTTTAAAAAAATCATTTCTCTCAAGTAAATTTTGATTAAAAGTCCTGAGTTGATGGTGCAAAAATCAAGACACCTGAATTGCTGGGATTTGTATCATAGTAAACTATTTTTGTAATGCATTGGTTTCTTAACACAGTGTCAATTTTTTAGCCTCTGTCCCTTAAAGCAGCATGTTTTGTCTGACATTAAGCTGTTGCTTCTGGTATGCAAATCAATAATATTGGCTGAATGGTAACTTTTACACTTTTCTTAATACTTGTTATTAAAAAAATTTAAACCTTCCTCTTCGCATGAGTAACCTATTCTTATCATGACTTGATTTAGACTTAGAAGCTAAAGCACAGCAGGTGAATAATATGAATCACAGTTGCTTCTTTGAACAGGTTTTTAATGATCCAGGCTTTTCTGCTGTGCTGACTATTTATAGCTCTACTTCCCCTATCTGCAGGTTTCACTCTTCAGCACTTCTGAAAATTAAGACTGTCTGAGAATTTGCTAAAATGGCAGTGTCTGTGTATACAGATACATTTGCTCTGCTGGTGCTATTGATGCTGCCGTGTCCTGGTGGGACCTATTTCTGCTTTCCTCAGGTTTATGCATGCAACACTACAACTAGTATAATTAGAAATAACTCCCTGTATTTTTGTCTATAACAGTAGAGATTAAAAATTCTATCTACATACCAGATCTGGAGGATATCCTAAGAGGGAAGAGTCTTAAGGAATACAAAATGTGTTAGGAGCAGACTTCTTGACTTGAAGAAATTGTGCTGTTGGCATGTGTCAGTCGCAGCCTGCAAGACTCCACACGCCCACCAGAGACTGCAAACTGTCCTGGTGAAGAATCTTTGTTTCCCAAGTTGTATTAATAATAACAACAAGTTGTAAGATTTGAATTCTCTTTGGAATCCCTAAGTATCACCAGTACCAAATGTAATTCCCATTCAGCGTCAGTGATAGAAGAACCTGGAAGGGAACAGAATAGATGATCAGTCCTTGTTTAATGCTGGTAGGACAACTGTATGTGGAAAGTGTGGCAGGAAACTAGTTAGTACTCTATACCTGGAAAAAAAGCACTTTTGTGTTTTGAGGGAGAAAAGAATGCTAGAGAGGTCAAAGTTAGGACCAGCATTTTCTAAAACTAGATCTATAAAAGGGAAATAACAGACCGCTTATGGATAGTTTTGCAAAACAGTGTGGTTTCTTTGGTATTGGTGTTCTCATCTTTGCTTGATGATTGGGCCAAAGAAATCAGTCATACCAGTATTTACTTAATGCGAGTTAATGGTTGCATGGAAGTGCTTCCCACAGGTGCTGTACAGAGTGCTCTTAGTAGCTTAATGGGTACAGTTTTTCATGTCCTGAATAAATCAGTACCTTAGAATGGGGAACGCAGCAAGAGTGTTATGCTGCCTCTTTGGAGGAAACCTCAAATTAATGTATTTGCCATGTATTCCAAAAGTCTGCTTTTAATGAGTGCACTGCTTTAGTTACATGTGTAAATAAAAGCAAAATTTTTCACACCAGTGAATCATTTACCAATTTGTTCATGGTAATATTTTACAGCTGCTGATGCTGGAAAGCTTGATTACTCACCTCAGTGTTCCTCTATAGAAGACCAGTTGCTGACCTTGTGAGTGTAAACCCTCTTGTACTATGTTAATTGCCTAGTCTCTGTGGCACTTAAAATTCACTCATATATTCCATGAGGACATTAGTAGACATGTTCAAAGTTTATTTACTGATGAGTAGTTTTGCCTGAGGAATAGAGCTTAAAGTTTCCTTTTTGTATGCAAAAATTAATTTAATTTCAGTTTCCAGGAAATCTCTTCTGCCAAATAATGGAAAGCAAGTATTTTCCTGACAGTTGAAAAATTGTCAAGTATTTTTCTGATGGTTGATCTTTACAGAAAGTGCTGCCTTTCTGAGAGAACTTGAAAAAAGTAAACATTATTGTAAATCATTGTAGTTATATTAAGCTTAGTAGATGTTTTGATTTCTGCAATTGATCTGGTGTGGGCAGGAGGGATTTAAAATTCTGAATATAGTTCATTGATGCTGTGGCTTCTCAATCACATAGTTTCATAGAGTTCAGAGTGCATTTTATTATCATCAGGTTTGTGGTTCCAGTGTTCTAAGTTGCTAAGATAATCTGCCAAGATACAAATTTTTTTTTTTTTTAACTATGTCGCATTTGCCTTCTACTGAAGAGTCCAGTATTCTACATGGAAGAGTGTATCTTTTTCATTTAGTTTCAGAAGAATATCTGTCCCAACTCAGTTTAAGACTTGTGGTCCAAATCTGAAACCAAGGCTGTGAGAGTCTGGCTGTACGTACCAGCGCAATGCCATGAAAATACAGTCCATCTTTCTCCTCTCTGATCTTCGCTGTTTGCACTAGATGGTGTTCTTACTGCGTACCTCGCTCTGGGAGTCAGTCAGCCTTGCTGGTAGATACCTGATTCCAGAAAGGATGTTACAAGAATGACTATTATGAATGAGATCGTTGCAGTACGTTGGTCCTAAATGCTGGTCTTCACAATAAATTCAGATGACAGATTGGTGTAATTAATATTATAGCTGAGCTCTTGGCCAGGTTGGAATCTTTAAAGCATGTCCTATTTAAAGATCAGTTCATTTACCTTTTATTGGAGCAAGGAAGCAAACATCTGTGCTGCTTTTTGCTAATTACCTCTGATGTTTCTGTTTAGACAAGCTGTTCCTATTTCCTCACTTCCATGCTGCTCGATTTCTCTCTCTTGTGTTTTGAGATCTCTTTTGTCTTTGTCACTCCCTGCTCATTGCTTTCTGAGTACTTTAAAATTCAATTTGGTATGTTTTCTCTTTCTGCCCTTTGCCCTCTCTTTCCACTCTTTATCCTGTTATTTTGCAATTACAGTTTTCAGCAAGGAGCTGGTATTTTCCTGTGATGCTAATGCAAAAAAACATGGTGCAGCGTTAATGTATGTAAGGAGGTAGAGGGGAGTAACCGCCAGTGGGTGGGAGTAACTGGCTTTGGGAGTTGTGCCATTGCCAGTCTGAAGATTTGGCCACCTATTTTTTCATGTCTGGAAGTGTTCTGTGATTGATAGTCCCCACAGAAGGAGAAGAGGAAGCTTTCTTATTAAGAAGTGACTAGATGAACTGCTCAGTATGGTATTCTCTCCCTTCTTTTCAATCAACCTGAAGAAGTTCTGGTCTGTACTTCCAAAATTATTCCAATAATTATATTTTAATTATTTTTTTAATATTTCACTTCATAGTAGCATCTATCTAATAAAGGACAAGATACACCCAAATTGAAATGCAGCCAGGCATTATTATTAGGGAATTTGGACTTTCTTGAATATGAGAGGTAGGGTTTTATTGCTCCATCGGTGCCATTATATGTATCTTTACCCCTTGTACAGAGGAACTTTGGTATAGAAAGTTTTTTATTATGCTTCTGTTTAGGGCATGACTGACAAATTACTTAAAATATTGATTAATTTGAATTTAGTGTCGCTTTCAGGATTCTAAATTGTAGAACATAGAGAATATTCTGTATTCTTTGTTTCAACTGAATGTGTGGTGTTAGCAATGCATACTTATTAATCTATTGCAGAGTCATTTTATGTCAGTTTATAAATAACAAATCTCTTCCCCAGTATTCAGTATAAACAGTTGCGGAGTGTGTTGGCAGTTGGATTTGTATTAATAGTTTTTTAACAAACACTGTCAGGCAGTCATAAAAACTGAGCAAACCCCTCTACTATTTTTTTTTTTAAAAAAAAAAAAGTTCTCCACTTCAAGAAGTGGAATAAAGATGAGGAAACTTTACCTTTCAAGACTTCTGTTTCACTGAATATTTTGCACAGCTTGTTATGTTGTAGACCAAGGAAGAAATTGCACAGCCTTTGAACCTGATTGTTCTGAAGTATATGGATAATGAAAAACACGAAAAAAGCTCTCTAATTAAAATAAAATTATTTACAACACCAACAGCTGCTAGTTGTAGTGGCTGCAAACTTCTTTATAGCTGTTCCAATCTTAGGAATTTGGAGCATGTAGGATTTAGCTTTACTACAATTTAAGCTTTTGGCAGTAATGTAGAGGCTATGCTCAATCCTTCAGAAGTTAAAGAAATACAACAAAGCAGATTTAAGGGGCTTTTTAGGTTTTGGACTTTTTTTTTTTCTTATATAAAGCAGTGTTAGGCATTTCCTTCGGTTGACATACTTATTACTGTTCCTAGTATGATACTGCAAGAGAGGAAGAAAAAATTGCTTAGCAGTTCACACGTGAGCTACTACAGAAATCTATTATAAGCTTAATTCTAAGTCATAGAGACACACCGCTCTGCTGACCTTGCTGTTGTGTGTGGCTTTCAGTAGAACTACATCTTTATTATAATTATTTTCTTCACTGTTCTAGGAATCTGGCTTTGTCTCCCTTTTTAGCGGGGAGATTTAATGGAAAGCACTGGTACATTTGGCTCCCATCCTTGATTTTTCTGCAGCCAGTAATGTTGCTAGGAAGAGTTACTCATGGAGAAATGTGCTGCTCTTGCATGCACAGATTCAATTTCATTATACTTGTGTATGCTCCTTGACTGTGTTTCAGCAGAGTGTATGGTCCTTAAAAGCTGCAAGCTTGTCTCTGCTTACTGCAAAATTAAGCTCAAAGGGGTGAGGGAGTGCAAACTGATTGGCACTGAAGAGCGGTTGATGAAAGAGATGAATGTCTTGATGTGAGAGTTGCAATTTTGAATTTGAACTGATTGTGAATGAGCATCACAACTGGTTTAACTGCTGAGGTTCTGCTGTAGTCAAATACTTAAGCACCCACCCACCTGCTTTTAAAATTAATTTTATGTCTGTAAAGTTGAGCACTTAAGTGTTCTTATAGTTTGGTCCCTTGCACAAGTATATTATCATTGTATGTGACCATGTCGTAAATGTTTGTTTTGATTTCCTCCGTTCAATATGCAGGACAGATGGATTTACTGCATCAGATAAGGTGAGCGTCAGGACGGTAAAAAGAAAGTGCAGCAGTTATCAGGCACTGTACAATAGTGAACCTGAACGTAGAATTATTAACTGTGCTGATTCTTTCACAGTGACTATCGACATAATATCTAAATACTTTGTGATTATTAGAGTAATTTTAAATCAACTATCATTACTGCCACCCTTTCAGACAAGG
>JAOXNO010000005.1:10031279-10054843 GCA_028565335.1 Limnodromus scolopaceus
TTAAGTGTTCTTATAGTTTGGTCCCTTGCACAAGTATATTATCATTGTATGTGACCATGTCGTAAATGTTTGTTTTGTTTTCCTCCGTTCAATATGCAGGACAGATGGATTTACTGCATCAGATAAGGTGAGCGTCAGGATGGTAAAAAGAAAGTGCAGCAGTTATCAGGCACTATACAATAGTGAACCTGAACGCAGAATTATTAACTGTGCTGATTCTTTCACAGTGACTATCAACATAATATCTAAATACTTTGTGATTATTAGAGTAATTTTAAATCAACTATCATTACTGCCACCCTTTCAGACAAGGGGAAGATACGTGCAATAATTTAGATTAAAAGTGATTATTTTAGGATTTTGTGAGAATGATTTATTTAGATGACTTTGCATTTTTATAGCATTTTAGTGCATAATTGTCATAAGTACATCTCTGGCTTCATTTGCAATTTAACATGTAAAATGCTTCTGAGATAGTCAGTTAAATACCCAGGAAATGGTGGCCATTGTAATCTAAGCTAATAACCGTGGAAAAGCCTTGCTTTAAATAATTTCTCAGACATTCCACAGAAGTCATTAATAGTTAAATGTTTGTGTAATCATTTACAGTTAAACATGCTTTTTGCAGTGGAGGATTGTTCAATTACTGCTTGACATACTTGGGTTTTGTTTTGTTTGCTTTTGCTGTTGTGTGGAAGATTTGTGCAGGCCAGTCTGTGAGAAGAGTGATGGAACCTCCAGGTTCACACCAAGCTGTACTACTTGATGGCTGTAGTAGGTGCTGTAGCTTGTTACCCTCCGCATATGAGCCAGCGGTGTGAAAGCACTGAGGCGCCTCCTGCCAGCAACCTAAATAGCTTTTTGCCAACTGAAAAGGGGCTTCAGTGACTGAGGGCTTCTAGGTGTGCTGTCCAGTTGTCTGGGAGGTAAGCAGGTGTAGTTAAATGACTGATACTGGTAGAGTCTCCCATTCCGTTCCACCCTACCTATTTCCATTGCCCTTCCACCTTTTTGGCTATTAAAAGTAATTAACAGCAAATGAGTACTTTAATAGAAGAAAGGAAATGGGTTAAAGATACGTGACAAGTTGGCTCTGTGCCAGTAAATTTATGGAGCATTTTAGATGTGTTCTGAGGATAGCATATAAGAATATAGTTCACTAGAGACTAGTTAAAGATGTATACTATTTCAAAGATTCATTAGTAGGCACTTGGAAGTTGAATGATGATAGATGCATTACAAGCTACAGTAAGTTTTGCTTTTCATTCTCTCTTTTGTTTAGTGATCTCATATATTTAAAAAGCAACACTGTGTTTGAAGGGAAAGGATCAATTAAAGATGACTGGAACAAATTACACTGTCTGTGTTACAAGTAAATTTATTTGACTGTTTAACAAGGTGCATATTGTGGAAGAATTATGGTTATTGCTGTGCTTGAGGGCAATAATTTTCATGGTTTTGTACCCTATAAAATATAGTACTTATATCAGTAACATAAATACCAAATCATGTCTTGGATCTTTAGTCCCATTCGGATACAACACCAAACCCAGGCAGGATTGAATACTTTTCAAGTAATCTGTAATAACGTTATGTTTTTGTGAACTCCAAATACATTATACCCAGTGTAAACAGTTTGCTACTGAGACAGCAGACAAGTTTGTCATTTGACATTCTTTTCATGGATTTCTAACCTTGTTGGTGTTGAACTTTTCATCTTTGGAAAAGGGTAAATATGATCTTGTCCAAAACTGCCATTTTTGTTATATTGGGTCTTCATTCACTGAGAACAGAAAGTATTCTGGTACAGTGGGAGACCAGATAAATTGAGTGGATTATACTGTGCATAGTTAAATGTACCTAGATACAGGTTGTAGGCTGTCTTTATAGTTTTGTGTACTTGGGAAGAGAAGTGGAGGCAACTGGCACAAGAAGCTTTATGGTTTTGACAAGGTAATAAGAGATGACAGTAAAACTAGGGAGGCTGAACTTCACAGGGCTGTGGATCAAAATAAACTATATTAAATGAAACACTGAGATATGATTTGTGAAGCATCCCTAATACTGGCAAGGGGGAGAACTGAATAATCTAATATGTAACAAACACAATTCATCATTATGCCCTTCAGTTTGGGCTGTCTGTAGAGCTGAGTAGAGATTGGTTATTACTGTCTTTTTTTTCCCTGCATTATTTTGTTTGTACCCATGAGCTTTGTAAACAGGTTTTAATAAAAGCTGAAGTTTGTTTTACACGTTGTCTTAAGGCTGTAGGTGAGTAACTAGCATGTTTATGCCGCAATATAATACTACCTCAAAGGTGTTATTCATATATTTCTGAGAATATCTGTGTAGCAGTATAGACCTCGCCCTATTGAAGAACTGCAGAACCTCTATCTTTGCTAATTTTAGGTGAATTTTTCCCTTTCAAAGTATCTGAGTATCTCCATAAAGCACTGTCTGTGAAGCTGTAATTAATTGTCAAAGCCCTGCCGGTGAAGTCCACTCTGCTCCAGAACATAAAAATGAGCTGTTTGTTACCTGTAATGTCATGACTTGTTTCCTTGAACAGTAATTGATGTCAATTGTGGATGATGTCTGTGAACTTGAAATTGTGTTGTTTATCTGCTAGGGACCTTGAGAGTGTGATCTTCTAGCTCAGTCACGGTGGTATAGATTACATCTGTAGTGCAAGTATTGTCTAGGGACAAAAATTACAGCAATTAAAATTAGCTAGAGGAGAGAGAATGATGCATTATTAATTGGTATAGTCATTAAAAGGCTGCAAAGAACCTAAAAGAGATACCATGTCAATACTCAAGCACTAAAAGTGACAGGCAGTGTGCAAAGACCAATGATTGTATTCAAAGCCTGAGGCCATTAAGACATGGGCAATTACATGGAATTTTATAACTGTGGGTTAAGATCACTCCAACATACTAACAATATGTTAAAATGGAAGTTTTTCAAGAATGTTAATATTCAGATGACTACTTTGAAGACTGGAGTAATGCAATTAATTTCTACCAAAAGAATTGTAGTAGTTTATTTTAAAGAAGTTGGAAGCAAGAAAGAACTGTAAGGAAATCCCATCAGCAATCTGGTGAATTTAAGCAGAAAATTACCTTTTTCAGCATTAAATATAATAATCTGAGCTCATATAAAGAAGGCGAAATCTTGGTACACTGAAGAATGAAGATTTAATTAAGAGTCTCTTTATACTATAGAAACAAAGTCTTGCCTGTGTCGTGCTGAGAAATATGGCAATCTGAGCAAGAGGCCCATGGTAATGCAGCTGTGTATCAGCTACTTAATTATTCATAAACCTGCTTGTCAGTGAGTTTCAGTGATTTACCTATCTCAGCTAATTTGCCTTATTGGAAATACTGCTTGTTTTATAAAATAGTTCATTTATAGTGCTATAAATGAGAAATAAATTCTGAAAAGGAAGTGTCTTTATGAGAGAGAAGTTTTAATAATTGATTTGCAAAGCAAAGTAAACTTTAAATACTGGAGGTGTTAGGACAGCAATGTATTTGTTTTGACAACTAATGGAAGAATGTATGTCTACTGGGCGGAGAGTTAAACCTCCAAAGCAAACATCTCGGTCTTTTCTTATCTAAGGGATCCTTGGAAAGTTTTGGCTTTTGAAATCTTCCCAATGCTTTGCTATTCTACTTGCTAAGAATTCAGATTTCTAATTCATCTCACTGTCTACCCCAAAGTTTAAACACTGAATGTGATTAGCTTTGCTGTGCAGATGCCAAATTGAATGGCCTCTGTTGATTCAGAGAAGCTGAGTAGTGTCAGAGTTCAGTTACTAGGCTTTCAGGAAGGCCTCCTGTTGCCAAAATGAGCTTTCTTTTTTCTTTTTCCAAACTGCATGCCAGAGTCTGCATCAGCATGCAACTGGACTCAAGAAAAGCATGTATGTATAGCCACTGAAAACGTAATACAAAAGTACAGCTACATCTTCTCTAAGAGCAGCCACCCACACATTAGCTGTTCTGTTAGTAAGTTAGGGGGGGCTCTTTTTTTCTCTGTATTAGATGTCTACATATTTGCTTAAATAAATGGTTTTGAGCAGTTAGTATCCTTCTGGGCACTGAGAACCAGATATACTGTGACTCTGGCTATTTATTCTTTGAGCTATGGTTAAAAGCTATCATGTCAGACAGCCTTTCTCCTCCTATCTCTAAGGTTACCCGTCTGTTAAGTGTGGTAGAAGAGTTTACTTGTTCCAAGTATAATGATTTAGCATTATCACACTGAAATGTGTCTGCTTTATTATATCCAGCACGGTATTATTTTGGCTTTAGATACTTTACTTCTGTGTTACATCCTCAAAACTCTGCATTGATTTGAATTAACTGCTTAGTAGTCAGAACAGGTATCATATGATGCAGTGTACTTCATCATTGGTTTTGTTCTCTCTAGATGTTTCTATGATTCAGTGCACGATGCCAACCAAGAACTGTGGAATTCAAGGTCTCTGGGGTCTAACTAACTAACAAGCTTCCATTATTCCATTCCTGGCTTCCATTAATTTTGCTGCTGCTCTTTTCAGACTTTCAGGCTGTGTGGGGAACTCATTGCTGGGAGCTATAATCATGTCAATCATTAGAATTGAACAGAATGGTGAATATTCATTGTAAGTCATATAGGCAAATAGGTTTGGCTTTTGTGTCCAAACAATGTTTGATGTTGAATGAAAGAAGTAAAGAAGATAAGCAACAGGGAAGCAAAGAATTAAGTCAGACAATTCAGAAGAGAGTTTTTCTGGAGTATAGCAGTTCCAGAGGCTCAGTGAATCACTGTTTGCGTGTTCAGCCACTGTGTAGAGATGGGCAACGTAGGATGATGATGTAAAAAAAAAAAGTGGTGGCAACAGGTTATTTGCTGTGGGACGGCAAGCAAGGGACCATAAACCTAAATGCTTTTGTTTGCTTAACACAGCATATTGCTGTTGCTATGGGTGAGTTTACCAGCGGTCACTCTAGTAGGCAGTAGTGAGCCAATTTGGGAAAATCCAGGGGTTGTCTTGGTATGGTGAAGATGAGTGTTACACACAACTGCTACCTGCCAGGGCTTTCAGCAGCGTGCGTGCTGGGCTGTTTCTGTCGTCTGAGCCAAGCTGTCAAAGTGTAATCAATTGTCAGGAACCTCGGCTCCGCTCAGGAGGCTCTTAACAACTTTGCAGAGATGAGGTTCCTGATCGGCATTTCATGAGTCACGTGAGTCGGCCCTGTCTGTCACTGGGGTAGCTGTGCTCTAGTCTTACAGAAAAAATAAAGTTGCCCATTCGAAAAGGAAATGTGTGTCCACAATCACAGCTGTGTTCCACTTGGTTCCTATGGCTCAGAATTTCTGCAATGCAACATAAAATGAAATGAATTGCACAACAACCAGCCAACCAAAAGGCTTTACCATTTATATATTTAAAAGTAACATTTTTTAAAATACAAAATAGTAGTCCAGATTAAACTGATTTTACTGAGATTTACTGCTGCTGATTGATGTGGGCACTGAGCATTTTGCTTTGACTTACTTAAATTATTAAATATAATAGGGAAATAATTGTGTTCTGTTGTTGCAGTGTAGTATACTCCACAAGGTCTGACTACAGTGAAATAGCAGTACTTTGCTACATAGTATCAGAAAAATAGTTATTGTAAGCATTGGCTCAGTCTGTTAGTGGGGAACTGAAAATCGTGCAGAATAAGAATTGATAGGATTATTAAGATGAAGACATTTTCATTTAAAAAATAAAATACATAAATGTAACCAATATGCTGTAGTGATTAGTGAGAAACATTTATACTATTTATATTCTTGTTTTTAACTGGGGGTGCGGGAGGAATAATATAAAAATAGAGCTTTCTTTTTCTCAGCCAGTGTTTGGTGAACAGTATCTTTATGATCAAGTTGCAAACAGCTGTGGAGGCAATTGGTACTTCCCTGCCATTTGCTCAAAACTCCTGCATTGAGGTTGGTCACAGCATTAGTATGAGCTAGTCTGACTGTCAGCCCAATTAAGAGAGCTCAGGAAATGACTTGATTGAAGTAAGTTTGGAAAGTGATGCTGAACTTTTGTGATGCCTGTCAGAACGGTTGCTTATCGCAGATACGTAGCGCCATATGTTTCCATTTGAGTAAACAGGAGGCCCTACTGCTCCGAATTGCTGTAAATAATAATACTTAAGAAGAAAGAGATATCAGATGAAGTCTTTGTACTACAAGCAAAACATGTCTTTTAAGTTATTTGAAAGCACAATTGTGATAACAATTATAGGACACTGTCTTACAATTCTTGATGACAGACTGCAGGAAATAGAACACACATTCTTGCTACAGAAGGAACAGGTAATATCTCTTATAACTACATTGCTCACCCTGCCTGAGCTTATAAGAACTTTGCAATATGTTAAGGTCTCTTTGGGCTTTTTCTGTCAGTTTGATACTGTTGAATTTTGAAGGAGGACTGTACAATTGCTTTCTAGGAAGAAAAGTTAAGAGAAACATGTCTTTTCCTTTTTTCATTATTTCTTTAGTATGTTAAAAACTGTTTTCATGGGACTGGGTTTGGCTTGAGGAGGTTGTGAGAACAATCTTTCTGATGTAATAGTCTTGCTCAAATAATGAAAATTAACAAAAACAATTATATGGTCAGAAGTTTAATTTGCATGTCTGGCAGCTCTCTTGGGGAGGGGGGCAGGAAAGAAACTCTGCCTATTTTCTAACTTCACAACAATAGTATTTCCTAAATTTAATTGCTTTCACTCTATATTTTTACTTTCCTTTTTGAAAGGGTTTTAATATAAGAGACTGTAAATTTTATTGATGCTCCTGTATTAGCAACACTGTAATTTTATTTTCCTATGTTATAAAGTTACTTGTTAATGCAGCAGATTGTGAGAAACTGGCAATGCAGAGAACCTGTAGATATAACTGGGCAAGCTTTGAAAATCTACTAGTAATTTGTGTCTACGGTATCATCTTAAAATACTCAATTTAAATTTTTTTTCTAGGGACCTTCTCTTCTTGAGAGTATCTTTTCCCAAATAAATGAAAACCTGGCCAGGCAAGTTACCCCACGCTGTTCGCACATATGCAAGCTTATGTGTACAATGTTTAAAGATTCATCATTATTGATTTTCCTTTCTTGAGTGTCTTGTGTCATTTATCACATTTTAAAAGATCAACTTCAATTTCGTGGACAGTTTATGATGTCTGTTCAATTAACATAGGAACAATAGTTCCCCTGCAATAGTGCCATCTTTCATACCACAACTACTTTCCCTGAATTATTTGAGCCAGATCAAAGTCATGCTGTGGACGACAAAATAAATTATACTAGGAAGTTTGTAGTGGTTGTTGCCAAAATGTAATGTATCCATCTCCAGTTGAAGATACTGGAGTGGTCACTGGCATGTGACCTGAAATACCTCCTGTAGACCAACCATAGCTTAAACAGTTATTGACAGGTGAGCGGTGGGGATGGAGGGTACAAGACTGACACTTTATGGGTGCAAAGCAATGACTTTCACTTCTTGCCAGTAACAAGGAGTAATTTTTTTAGAGTTATGAATAGGTATTTTTAATATATTTTTATATGCTAACTGATCACTGTCCCCGTACCCCTCTGCCTTGATTTATGGCAATTAGGTATAAAAGATGTGAGATCTGAACTAGTGAGGTGCTTGACAAAAAGGGGAGTTTTACTGACCATGTGTTTTGGTATCAAGAATATCTTTTGCTAGTATGTTATGCATTTTAATAATGCAATACGTGGGGAAAAAAAGGTCTTAAACATATTGCTTGATAATTTCATTCCATTTCCTCTGATTCTTATAAGTGGTCAAAAATTATTCACTCTTCACCTTCTCAATGCGTTTATAGATTTTTGTCATATACCCCATTATAGTTGCTATCTTTACCCCATTTTCACAAAATCTTGGTTTATGTCCTCCTACAGAAGACATTCCTTATCTTTCAGTATCTTTGTTTGTTCTTCTCTATATTCCTTCTAGGGGTACTAGGTTTTGAGAGGAGAAGAGAACTGCATATGCTATTCAGGATGTGGGCAAATTAAGGACCAATATGCTGACATAGTTGTGCCTTCTGTTTTGTTCCGTAGTCCGTTCCTATTAATATCTTCTGTTGTCTTGTTCACCATTGGTGGGCACTGGGATTACTTTTTCACAACGTGTCTATTCTTCAGGTGTTTTTGACTATCATAGCTTTGTTTAAATCAGATCGCTGAAATAATGTTCATTCCAGCCAAGGGTTTTTCTGCTGGGTGTTTGGGATGGCTTTAGCCATTTCCTTCTCTCCTCCTATTTTATTATTACTGCATAATTTGCTGCATATCATAGCAGAAGTCAAGGGTTTATCTGCACATTTTTTTCAAGGTATGAATGGAGTTCTTCTGACTTTCTTAAAATCTCAGTTTTCTGGTAAGCAGGAAATAAGTCAGCTATCAAAATATTACATTGTTTGTTATTCTTGTTGCATGCTTGCTAGTTGGGTACTGAAGTGATGCTCTATTTGAGGAAAAAGGTTTATAAGCAACTGAGAATACACTTCAGACAAATTACATTATCTGACACTTCTGTAACAGTACATGGCTTTGCATTTTTCTTATTGTGGGAACTTGAAGTTGTAAATCTTCCTGCTTAATCTTAGTCTCCCCTTTCCTAGAATGTGTTTGGCTAGGCAGAGGAGTGCTTTGTACTCTGTAGTCTCCTGGGGGTATCCACTTTAATTTTCAGTTTATTATAATTTGCCTTCTTTGTTGACTCTTAATTTCATTTCATCATAACTTGGCACATTGTTTAGCTGCTCTTTCCCAAGGTCTACAGCTCCCCTGCCCTGGTCATGTCGCTTTTGATTAAGCAGTTGCAAAGCCCTTTACCCAGCTTCTAAAGGGTAAAAGTCAAAAATCAATAATGTGCCAGTCCACCCCAAGTGCGGTAGCAGTCAGAGGTAAATGAATGATTAAACATGATGAATAACAGTGTAATGGAAGACGCAAAGTAGGGAAAAGTGCTCACTTTAGCCTAAACTCAGAGATTTATTGCTGAGTACTACAAATAATGGAATCATCAATCTTCCAAGGACTAAAAAAGGCATCCACTGCAGCCAGTTTAAAATGCAGTGAAAGAAATCTTTCCTCATCGTTGCCTGTTGTGGTCCAGTTATTCTGTAGTATCGAACACATGCTGCATATAAGGAAATTGGTATGTAAACTTTGTAGTTAAAATTGGGTGCTCCTTGTACAGTTTAAAGTTTTAACACTGTTTGGCAGAGGAGAAAAAAATAGCCAATTTCAATTACGATGAGTGTGTGTACAGGGATGCCAATATTCAAATGTTTAAATGGTACCAGATGACTGACACAGATTAGTTTTGTAAGATGGGACTGAGATGGTAATTACACTTACTAAAATGGGGGGGAAAGGAATTTTGCTTAAAGAGTGAAGAGAAACTTTTCAAGGACATAAGGCAAAGATGATAATTTAAAAGCTAGAGCTTCTGCAGAATGATGGGAGTAATTTAATGATAGATGCTCAACAATGCCTGGTGTTTCTAAGTTAATACTTTGCTTGGCTATTGACAAAGGAGAAGGCTAACTAGAGACTGAAAAGTTTTCCTTACCTACCTCACCAAAGAAGATGAAAGTATACAGAAATGGAGGGTGTGTCAGTATTGCATTATTAGAATAGGTTTGTTGGCTGTTTGTAGCTGTAGCCTCAGAGTTAGGAGTAGTCCATGCTAGAGAAGAAAACCTTCCAGGACAGCCCAGCTCCTGCAGGAAACATTGCTGTGGATTTCAATTGAAATCCTGTATTTTTAAGAGTTTTAAACTTGCAGCCTGGCAAAGAGTGTTGTGTAAAGTATCTTCAAGCCATCCCTACGTGCTGAAGTACGTCTGCATTGCTAAAAGTGTGTGGGTGTGAACAAGCTCAGAGAAGCACAGAAATCTTTTCTGGGGCAGACAGAACAGCAGGAAGTCCCTAAAGACTGTGTGGTGCAACACAGAGCAGCATCTCCATAGGTGGGGGGCTGCAGCCACCTCCTTCTGGGAAAAAATCTCTTCTGGCAAACTGAAGATGTTTAAAGGCTCTTCATTCAGTAGGGAAAATAGAACAGTGGTGAAGCTTCTGGTTTATTTCTTTCTACTTTTGAATAAACTAAAACCTGGTATTAGGACCTGTTCTGTCTTTGCTGTGAGAATTCTTGTGTAGCTTCAACTATTTTGAATTCAAGAACTCCTCATTATCTTAGTTTTCAGTACCAGCTTCTCACACAGTTATATCCTAGTTGCTTATATAATCCTGTGTTTTTTAATGGGATGCATCATCACTGTTCAGGGTTTCATTATCACCATCATGTCTCTTGTGTATACTTCTCTGCTTCTGCCCTATTAAAAAGTCCTGTAACTTTGAGATCTCTTCACTCTTTATGTTTCACATGACCTTCTTATACATATGTATGTCTTCCATAAATATATGGAATCCACTTATCTTATGCAGATCTCTTCTGGAGGATTCATGACTTCTCTGTGGAACTCAAGAGATGCTGTACATTTAATTTCATCTGGTGGTTCTGATATTTATTTCACTTTCACAGTGAGGTCAGGAAGTTGGTACAAAATGGCCTGCAGCCATCTTGGATCCCTAGTTCCCTTGCTCAGTGACACGTTTCAGCAGTCTGGCAGCAACCTCTTTTCATTTATTACACATACTATTAATTTGCCATGGGGTCTGATATTGATCTTTCAGTCCCATTAAAATCAGCTATTTTAATTTTAACCCTTTTTTCTTGGAAGAACATAACTTTTATCCTGAGGTGTTTCCCAATTACTGTCAAGTAGTTAATCCACCCCTTTTTCTTTAATATTCTTGACTGAACTGCACTGCAAGACATAAAAAGAAGCTTTCTGAAGAGCTTGAAAAAGCACTGTCAGAAACAGTATTCTACCAGTAAAGAGAAGGAAGACAAGCGCAAGCAAAGGCTGCGACTTATTTTTCTTCCTAATCCTGCTGAGTAGGGTGTTATCTGTGTTCCTGGGCAGTTCATTTGTGTTTGATATGATCAGTCAGGCTGCATCATTAAACTCCGAGGTCCATTTGAATGGGAACTGCACTGTATTAAATTTTATTACGTGCAGTCTGTTGTTTCTTGCTGGCTTTAATTCTCTGCTTGATTCTTTCTCTCTTTCTCATCTTTTCTGGCTTTTCTGCCTTTTGGAGCTATTTTGGGGAAAGGGATCTAAACAGATGGATTTATTTACTGTCTATATGGACAGTTTAGATTTATTTGATCCATCTTAATTATTGCTGTCTTTCTGCCAGTTTGGAACGTAGCTGGGACAAATATGTTCTGGCGGACACATTCTTGGGTTGACCTTTTCTCAGTCAGTGAACTACCACCAGGGATACTTTTGATGTAAGATTATTTAAAAAAAAAACCAAACAAAACAAAAAACCCAAAAAGCAAACAAACCCAAATTTAGATTTCTAATTTCAGAAAACACACTACAGCAGGATAACGCATGTTTTATCTCATCGTTCTTCTCTCATAGGTGTGGAATTTTGGAGGTGGACCTGTGTTCTTGCCAGAGTCTCTGGGACTGTGGCCCATGCTCCAGCTCAGGCCATCACATTTTCTGCCTTCAGCAGTGAGATAAATGAACTTCTCTCCACCATTTTGTCGTTTAACCTTTATTTGTTTTAGTGAGTAGTGACTTCTTATGTGAGCTTCCACCAATTTTCTTCTGAGGTGAGGAGTGACTAGAGAACTTTTTCTCCTTGTTCCATTTGGTCCATCACCTCTGTGACTCACTGTAGCAGCAGAGACGATGGGAAATCCTGGAGCCAAGTCAGAGTCTACGGGCTTCTAAGCTGGACACGTGTGGAATTCCTCAAGTCTCCTGAGAGCTGCAGCTTCATTCTTTGAGGCTTAACCTGGATGTGAAGATTCTCACAGAAAGCAAGGATAAGTCTGGTGATGTTGCAAGACAGACCTGTGCTGAGACAGACCAGTGCTGACAAGCGACATCAAAATTGGACAACAGACTCTATCTTCCTATTGTGAGGAAAGTGGATTTTTTTTTTTTGTGGATTTCTTTTCACAGCAGCTCTTTCACTGTTCTACATTAGGCACTGCCACAAATCTCACTTTTCACAAATGCTTGGACCACTTGTGGAAGCCAATATTGGGCTCTAACAGAACACTCTGACTTGCACTCCACAGACCCTTGCTTTGAGGGCATAGAGTCTATAGAGTCTGACCAAGCAAAAGGAATGTGTCTGTCTTTGCTCTCAATGGGCTTGCTCTGTATTAAAGTATAAAGACTGCTTCAGGCAATCTGTGACCAAATGAATGGCATATGAACTCTTTCTTCCCTATGCAGCTGAATCATCAGGGGATTAGACATATAAATAGGAAAACATTTCTTATGTTTTAGAGTGACTCTGATTTATGGGAGCTTGGGGGAATAGCATGCTGTCTGAAACTAGCCAGGGAGAATCCTGTATGCTGCCACAAGGGGTACACCCCTGCCCACCTCTTTCTGGAAAGGCTGTCAGTGCCTTACAAGGAACTCCTTAAAATGTAGAATCTTTTCCCTCAAGCATTAGAAAATAAAGGTTTTCTTATTCAACCTCCATTTGAGGCTTTCGCAATAGCTAAATGAAAATCTATGGTTTAAAAAAACCCCAAACTTCTATTAAAAAAAAAAGATTCATTGGCTTTTACTTTCCAAGTTTGATAAACAGAAAAAATACGGATTTTCTTTTCCTGAGGTCACACACTGGCTCAGTACAAACTGTCCCTCTCATACAGGCACTGGATAAGAATCACCACTTTACAGAGTTGACACAGAGAGGAAGAGAGCAGGTTAGAGGACTTTAATCCTCCAACTCTCATTCCTGCTCTGTGGTGCTGGTATTTCTGTGTGTTTAGTACAGGGCCACAGGTTGTCTTTAACCCTCTGACTCCGAGTGTCAGGTGTGGGGAGCTGGGCAGAGGCTGTGACACTCCACAAAGGACAGTGTGCTCGTCTCTGCCAGCAGCTCCATTTTGTGGGAGCATGTATCTGTTCTATGATGTGATGCACTGGAAGGGAGAGAGATCTTTTTCACCTTCATCCTCAGGCTGCTTCCACCCCTTTTTATGCATCTGAATTCAGAGGGGCAGAGGGAAGTTCAGGGAAGTATTAGCTAACAGTGCAGGCAGAGCTCAGCCTTCCCTGTCAAAGGCAGCACTGTGGGTTGCGTGTCTCTGCTCTCACTGAGGAGCATTGGGATGAAGCCACTATTTCACAGGGAGGTCAGCCCTGAGATCTAGCATCTATGGGAAACAGTAGCAGTAGCGACTGGGTTCTATTAACCTTCTCTGCATGAATAATTGCAGATCTGCAATGAAGCATGGGCATAGTTTTTCCTTGTGTTCCTTGGACAAACACACGTAGGATTGTCTCAGGTGTTGGTAAGTCAACCTACTAGATAAACTGTAGCAAACATTGTGATTATTGTTACTTTTGAAAGTTGAGTTTGATTCTTTCCTCTGTGTATATACAGTATAGTATGTATTTTGTCTACAGCAAATGTTGCTTGATAGCAACTTTTTGTCTCCTCAAGGCAAGTTCTTTCTGTTCTCCTCAAGGCAAGTTCTTGCATACTGGGAAATAGTTTCTCCATCATGTTAGAACCGTCACTGCTCATTTGGAAGGCTTGGCTTCATGGAATCTCAAACAACGTGGTAACCATGCCAATCATATCCTGTTCA
Organism: Limnodromus scolopaceus; assembly: GCA_028565335.1. Lineage (NCBI taxonomy): Eukaryota > Metazoa > Chordata > Aves > Charadriiformes > Scolopacidae > Limnodromus > Limnodromus scolopaceus. The sequence goes on from JAOXNO010000005.1 coordinate 10,045,070, forward strand.
TCTTGCTTCTCTCAAAATGTCTCAAAATTGCTGCAAGCAAGATATTAAAATCACTCAGCAATTGACATAGAGGACATCCTGGAAATTTCTTACGAAGTATGAAACAAATTTCCTTCCTCAAAGTCCCCTAGTGACATTCCTAGGAAAAAAAAAAAGCATGAGAGATATGTGATGATTTGGAAAGTAAGTGAAAGTTTGTCTGTGCTGGCATTTTTTTGTGCGGGAAGTTGCTATTGGATCAGTTCTGGCATCATTCTTCGCAGCCTTAATTGGTGGTTTATATGAAGGGTAGTGCTATACACAAGAGGAAGTTCAAAGAAAATTTGTTGAATAAGAAATTTCTCATTCTTTAAACATCCAGCTCATCTGGAATAAAACTTCTGGAACTTCTGATTGACAACGGTTTTAATGTACTTCTCTGTAGAGTGGAATGAGCGTTTGATCAGTTTATGCTGTTCTGTCCTCCTAGGCAATAACATTTTATTTACTCAGTAACTATTTATCTCATCTTATTAGAAGACTCTTGTTTTGTGTAGTCTTTATGAGCCAATTTCATTCCAGTTCATTATATTGTTTTACTGATTTGCACACACCTTAAAAACCAGGGAGAGAGTTGCAGTTTCAAGCTAGATGCCTTTTGCTATTCAACGTCAACTGCATCTTCACTCCTGTTTGTCTCCCAGGAGCTGCTTCAGGAGTTCCGAGTGTTCAGCTGACATCTTTCAGTGCCGACCTCAGCTGCATTAAAAACATGTTGGAACAGACATTGTTTCAGAAATCCTTAATGATGACAGCACCTTTTCACAAATGCAGTGTCCATTAATCACGCAATGGACGTTATTTCAACACCGAAGGCTAAAAGAAGGTGGCCATACATCTTTCTTGTTGCTTATCTGTCAGTGTCAGTGCACCAATATCAATGGGTTTTACTCAATATGCAACAGTAGGAACCTGTATCAGGAGGGGCAGACTGTTCCTAGGAATCTTAGTTATTCTGATAGTTTTTCTCAAAGTTAGCTTGTCAGGTCCCTTATGTATTTTTAAAAAGACTGTAAGAGGTTCTTATTCTTTGAGCATTATTTAGTGAATGCTCAATTCATGTTAAGATTTTTTTTTTTAATCTTCTGAAGCCTTAAATAATTAAGAAAAATCATTTTAACATGCACCTATTGACTTTCTAGCTACTACCAAATGACTTGAAATAAATAAGTCATGAAAACATCCTGATACTTCACAGACAAAAGTGTGCATTGATGAGGAATGAAGGAGTTGATTCAGTTAAGGGAGCAGTGAATGGTGTTGGAAATGACAGGTATGTGCAAGAATGTAAGGCTGGCATATCAGACTCCTCTCTGACAAATACCAGTACATTTCAAAGGGCATTTGAAATGGGTTACTTTCTTTGCAGGTGCATTACACCTTACAGCTGTTAGGATTCTTTGTAGTATTTTATCTTCTAAATGATGAATTTATAAATCAGAAGAGCCAAAAGAGACTGTATTTTAATGAAGGCTTCAGAATGCTAAGTCCCACAGAAGCACATAAAAAGATGCAGCTTCTGCTCTCATCTAATTTAATATCAAACAATAAGTGGGAGGCTGGAGGACAAACAATATAGGTTGAATTATCTGCTTTCTAGGTGTTTTTTTACATAAACCAGCCCCTTAACAAGCCTTCCTTTCTGTTTTCTTTTTACTTTTAAGTTAACAAGACTCCTGATTATAGATGTACCAAGAAAATAAGGAAATAGTCAGATAGCAAATTTCTTTCATATATTAAGTCAGAATATGGACAATATGATGTAGGGCTTCATCGTTGCCTCATAAGGCCAGTATATGTACTATGCCTGCTGTTGTGCCTGCTCACAGCAGTATGGTTTACAGGAGTATAAACAGATTAATATCTTTTCTGTAAAATATCTGGCATGTGTTCACTATACAAATCCCTAGAGTGCCTGATAAATATGCAATATCAGGCTTATTTCTTTAAAGAAACATTGGCACTTACTCTATGCTTCTTTGAAATAAAAAGCTTTCATCCTTAAGCTGTTTAAGAAAAAGATGACCCCCAAAAACTTTCCTTTCTTTTTATTTTATTAGATATCTGTTTCTTAAATACAGAAACCTGGCTGCTTTGTGATTTGTCCATCTGGTCCTTTATTTTTATTTATTTATTTTAGAAATGATCAGTTTTTCTAACTCTTTTCATTTCTTCCGTGCTGGAATTTTTCAAGCTAGAGTTTTGCACAGTACCTTGCATATAAGCTTTGGCTCATTTATTGAGCTTGTCAGAGCATATTTCCTTTGAAAGCTCAAAACAGTCTGGTAGATGCCATATTTTCTCTCAGAGAGTGCAGTATTTGATGATATTTGTTCCTGGAGATGTTCGAAGGACAAGTTATGATTCACTTTTATGATTCACTTCTTTTCCTTTTTCTTTTCTTTTTTTTTTTTTTTTTTTCAATTTCACAAGAGACTCACGGGATTTCAAGAGGATTTTTTAATTCCCAGCTTTGCTTCAGTTCAGGCACATGCACCCATATATACTCACATAAAGCTGCTTCTAAAGTAAAAAGTGCATTTGCAACCTATTCTTATACCCAGCTAGCCACCAACCTAAGGAAACAACCTTGGGCTCTGAAAACACAATGCTGTACCCCATAACCTAAATGAACAGCAGTAGTAGCTGAAACATGAAAAAAATGCTACAGATGTCTAATGGATATGCTCCCTAGTGTTACAGCAGAAAACTGTATGCCTGGCATCTTAGCCGGTTGAGAATTGTTAACGAAAGGACACAGCAGCATATTGCTTACCAAATATAACCTGGTTGTTTTTCCTACAATTTAAAAGAATAGTAAAACCCTGTCTGCTTGGTCACGCTGTTCAATTAGGTTTGCCCAAGGAGCTTGCATGGGTAAACCCTACTGTATTTAGTGCTTAAGTGGAAAATATATAAACAGAAATAGAACTTCAAAGTTTTCATTGTTAGAAACGTCAGTAACCATTACTTGGTCTTTCTGAAGTCATGCTAAGGAGAGTGTATTTCTGTGATGAATCTGCTGCTGCCAGAAGTGCTGGGATGGCTTACATTTTAACGCCTCTCTATTGGCAAATTTTAGGTGAGCAGATCCCTGCATGTGATCAAACTTTGTGTGCAAAGCTTTACAGAGCTCAGAATGAAACACTTATTGCAGCCTTACTGCTTGAGTTCTGTTATATGTTAAGTGTCTCCTATTATGGTTTCTACTTTTCAGGTGCTCCTTAGTGTGGAAATTAAGTGGTTGGGCCTTTTTTTTTTTTCCAAGCAATAGTGCAAGCAGTATCAAAGGCTTGAAATTTGCTTAGCTTTGAAGTATATTATAAGTGAGGAGGAAATCTTGTGTTCTAGGAATTAGGTATGTGGTTCATTTAAAAAATGTTTTACATTCATCCATAATTGTAAAGAAAAGTATTTTTATAATGGGCAAAGGTACTTAGGACAGCACTCAAGTTTTCATATTGGATGAGTGACAATCAACTATTCAGAAACTGTAAGCTAGTGTTTCCTAAAGTGCTGTCGTTTGAATTAAGGTCTGTCTGGAAGAATATGAGCTTACACAATGTGAGCTCTGTGAAGAACTTTTTTTTTTTTTTTTTTTTTTTTTTTTTAAGGTGAAAGTTCATGGATTCAGTGTGCTCTGAGTATTCCAGTGTACCAGATACACTGGAGAACAATAAAAGGAGAACAGAACTGAGTAATAAGAATAGAGGGGAAAATGTGAAAGTACCTAACTAAATATGGATAAATGCTTGTCAAGGCATTGTGATATGGCCTTGGCTTTGACAGATACAGATGAGAGAACATCAAGGGAAGCAGAGTTGATATGAGCTTTGTGCTGCAAACAGACAGTGCACCAATTTTGGGTGTACTGTAAATTTATGACTAGAAATCTGGAGCAAGTGTGTTGGAAAGGTGAGATCGTTTGTCATATCCCAGAATGCAGCAACCCTGGTAGCCATCAGGTTTGCTGACCTTAGGTGACTTGAATTTTGGAATGGCTATTTTGGAATTGCTGCAACCATTCTGTTCTTGTTTGATTCTTACACCATCCAGATCAGCATAATGTCTTAGCATCTTGCAGTGTGCCGTCACATAAGTAACAGTTGTCCTTTGGGTTAGTTCTTAGTTCTCGTTCATTCTCAGTTTAGGTAGACAAATTTTGGTTTCAGTAGATTAGTTTTTCTAATTTAAAGATACATTGCATGAGATTTTTATTATAAAAAAGCAAGTTTGATGTGCCCTTTGTTCTTAATGAGATGAGGTTGGAATTATTTTCACCAGGGAAAGGTTTTGTCAGAAAACAAGAGGAATTGGGTATTCTTGAACCTTGTTCCCTGTTGCTCTGCATGTGTATGATTATGTGTGTTGGTACACGTGTAAAATGAGATGGATAGCATTACATGCAAATGTTTTGCACCTTGTTACTCAGCTACTCAAAGTACTGCTGCTTTCTAATGAATTGCACTGTGATTTTGAACAGATGACCACCACCCTACACTGACTCCCACTGAAAAGAATGACGGTAAGAGTGATCAATCACAAGAATACCAGGACTGATGATTAGGTTTCTTAGTTAACTGGTAAATGAGCAGAACTGTGTAATTTCTGAGAATGAGTTTGAAACTGTAAAACTTCAGAGCCTCGGGTTAGTCTTCTACTGCTTGTGTTTCTTTGTCACCCTTAAACTAGGAATGGGAATTGGTCTAGTACCAGATAGTCAGACTGCGTCCCAAAGAGTTTCTGAATTACAGGAAAGTAGGTGTGACAAAGAGGTAAAGTGTGAGCTGAATGGCAGTGCACATTATAGTGGTATGAAATATCCTACATCCACAAGTCTAATCCTTAAGAAAGCATTCGGATAGGGAGATGAAAACAGTTTGATTTTTATCCATTCTGTGTATTACTTGTGGCTGTCAACTTTGAAAATTACTTCGTGTTACTGTTATGTTTCTCAGATTTGCTGGTTGCTTTCTGCTACTTTTGGCTATTTCCTAAATGAATTCAAGGAATACAGGAAGAACAAAGTGTCTTTTGTTGTCATAAACATCTAAAGCAATGATTTAAAATCATAATAAACAAACACGTATCTTCCTGCTTGAAGATGCTCACTGAGGCATCACTCAGGCTTCATCTAGTTCCCCAGAATTAGTTACTTAGTAATCTGCTTGACCTTTGTGGTCAGACGGTTCCCATGTGTGTTACTAAGTCAGAGAAGGTAAAAAGAAGTATTAATAATTCTGAGGGTGCATTACTGTTGATTTATGGTGTTATTAAAATTTAATAGTAACTAAATGCATGGGAGTGTTGTCCATATTTTTGGAAACCATTTCTTCATTGAGGTCAAGATAGTATGAGACCTGAGTATTACCTGTTTGTCAGGTAGCTTCATATGTGCATTTAATATTGAATTGCAGCATTATCTGAGTCTTGGTAGGTGCAAAATCATGTGAAAATGCAAGCTTCAAATTAGACCCATTTTAATTGTACTTGAAGAATTCACAATGCTGTATTTAATTTGTCTGTTGTAGTTCTATCTTTTTAACTTAAGAACTGCTGCAAAGCTATTCAAGTCACTCAGCATTTATTTTTAGAGCTGTAGGTCAGCAAGAGAACTTCTAGTGCTCTGTTATAGCAGAGATAGTGGTATTCATTGTAGCTACCAACATCAATCTCATATGCAGCTAATATTATGCCCCTAGGAATAGCCATCCTTACTGTAATCCTTAGACTTTACGATAATATGTCAGAATGGGGACGAAATATTTCAATGCTTAAATTGCAGAATGATTCATCATCACATAAACACAGATGTAGAATGACCTGTAAGACTGCTTTTAAATGCAATATGTTGGTAAAAATTAAGTAGGCTGATTATTCTAATCTTGCATAGTAGTGCTGCTAAACATAAACTACAATTTCATGTACACTGCCTCAGCCCACTGTGGTTGGACCATTTATAGGATATTCTCTGTTTCGGTGAGTGGTGTGGGGAAAAGCACTGAGGTAATGGATCATTTATGTCACAGAGCTGACATGGAACGGGGACAATCAGGGACTGATGTGTATCTTAAGTAAAATCAAAAGCAGCTAGACAATATAAGGCTTAAAAATCCAACTTCAGTTAACAGTATCTACATCCATGCTATAACTACTTTCCACGGTATTTAACTGTTCCTTTCCATTAACCTGATCAGGCTACTAAGAAACTTAAGCTTCTAACTTACCTTGTTAATCACTGTTACAGGCACTGGGGCAGATCTGATGAACCTTTCCCTGAATTCATTTTTGTCAGACTGAGCAGTGAGAGGATAAGATCAGCATGTTGCAAACTGAAGGAAGAGAAATATCTGCTATAAACTTTTTGAGAAGGCTTGCTATGAGATTCCTGATGTAAAAGGTCTAAGGAGCTCCTGCTTTGTAACACAGTCTGTTGAATAGATAGTTTCAATCTCTTTGCCTTGTGTTTAGGTCTGATAAGCAAATGTTAACACTCCCACTCCCTAGCTCTGTTTTAAAGCAAGGAGAAAAACATTTGCAGATTTCATTTGTGATCATTAAGATTAGATCTGTGCACTACTGGATTATCTGGAAGTATAAACTAGGTTTAGATCTGTCTTTTTGCCAGATTGAACCAAGTTCATGATTTATTCTGGTAAACTACGGGAGGAGAAGTGATACCTGATCTAGCACAAAGCCTCTTGGGATGAAGTTAACCCAACAACATTTTTAAACATGTCTGAACTAGCAGAATAGCTTAAACTCAGCCCTGTTGTTATTGGTTTGATCCATCCAGGCCACCCGAAAATTCAGTAGAACTTTGTTTATTTGGTTCCAGCAGCAAAGAGTTTTCTGTTACTCAACTTGTGCTTTGTGCCTCTAGATTTGTCAGTGACACGCTGACAACTGGGAATGTGCGTGAAAAATTAGAACTTGCAGAGGTCGTTGAGGAGGGAATAAAAGAAAAGATACGCTACTTGAAGTAAAAGTTCTGGTCTAAGAAAGAAGTGTTTTCTAAAGTCAAAACAAGCCCTTGAGGTTTTTCTGATGTTCAAATTTGATCACAGAGTAAAAACTGATGAGCAGTGCTTTCTAACTTCAGATGCTGTTAGCAGCAGTGGAGTCTCTCAGTGATTTGAAAAGTGTGCAGGATGCATATGTGTCAGCATCCTCAAGGCAGTTGGTTGTTAAGTACTAACCAGTAAAGCTATGCAAATACAATGAGTTATCACCGTTGCTTATTATCAACTCTGCAAAAGACAAATCTGCATTATGCTTAAGTTTTAATAAACATCTTAGTCTCTTACGGTCTCTTACAGCAAAGGCATCAGTTAAGGACTGATGAAAGGGACTCAGTTAGAACATGGTATTTTGTTTTGGATCTTGAGTTCTCATCTGCAATTTTTTTTCTATCTTTTTTGTTCTTGGGCTGGGTGCCTGTGATCCTGTTGTGGGTTCATCCCAGCAGATAGCTAAGCCCCACACAGCTGCTTGCTCACTCCCAGCAGTGGGATGGAGGAGAGAATGTGAAGGGTAAAAGTGCAAAAACTCGTGGGTCAAGATAAAGACAGTTTAATAGGTAAAGCAAAGTTGCAGGCATCAGCAAAGCAAAATAAGGAGTTTATTCACTACTTCCCATTGGCAGGCGGGCGTTTAGCCATTTCCAGGAAAGCAGGGCTCCATCACACAACGGTTACTTGGAAAGACAAGTGCCGTAACTCTGAATGTCCTCTCTCCTCCTCCTTCCCCTAGCTTTTTAATGCTGGTGGATAACATATGGTATGGAATATCCCTTTGGTGTGTTGGGGTCAGCCATTCCTGGCTGTGTCCCCCTGCAGCTGCCTTTGCCCCCCCCCCCCAGCCTACTGGCTGGCAGGGCAGTGTGAGGAGCAGAAAAGGTCTTGATGCTGTATAAGCACTCCTCTGTAATAACTAAAACATCAGTGTGTTGTCAACGCTTGTTTTCATCAGAAATTTAAAACATAGCACCATATTAGCAACTATGAAGAAAATTAACTCTGTCCCAGCCAAAATTAGTAGAGACCCTCAGGGGATCAAAGTAAACAGACTGCCTATTAACTATTGCAGCAAGATCCTGAATCGTTACTTTCCATCGTAAGTACAATGGTATTTTCCTACTTGCCTTTTTTTCCCCTCACAAACTGGACAGGGCTTAGATAAGTTATAAGTACCTGAAGTTATGTGATTTATATCAGAATCCTAGTTATTTACTTATTCTTTGAAACTTCCTGTTCTGGCTGTTTACTTCATGGTTCTTGAGCAGTTGAACGCTTTAGCATTGTGTCATCAATATGGATGTATCTACCCGATTCTTTAGACAGCCCAGAATACCAGATACGGAAAGTATAAACTGCTTTAATAAGGTTGTGTTAAGGAGTTTCTGGTTTAATTTTAACACTAGTCTGTGTATAGTTGTGTGTCTTGCATGGGAAGGTTGTTACTGCCTCAGATGCTGTACCCACCATTCCCCTTGTCCTTCTCCCTCTGCCTCACCCTGCAGCCCGGACACAAGTGTGCATATTGCCCACTGCAGTCACTGCTGGAGCCTTCCTGAATTCACACTTGCCAGATGCATGTGCACGCACATAGCTACGCTGTTTGCTCTGTGGGCATCTCCAGAGTGCAGGGCAATTCTCGTTTGCTTGCTCCTCAGTAACATTGAGTGTGTATTGCCCATAGCCCTACATTACTGCAGTTCAGAGCATAATTGGCTGGCAACACCAATCTGAAAGACCTTTAATGTGCTGGAGTATCAAGGAGAGCTGTTGGCACGGGGTGGTTGATATGTTCTGATGCATGTATAGGAACTATTGTTAGCAAAGCAAATGATAACATATTATGTAGCCTTAGAGATTTAATCTGCGCAACCCTGGGGTCCATGGTCTTCAAGTAGGAAACTGCTAGCCTAGCAGATAGAACAGTGCTTTGGAGCCTAGGATGTCTGTTCCTGGATGGATCACTGACCTGTTGATTTGACCTTGAGTATGTCATTTTATCTTCCTGCAGCTCAGTTTCTCAATCAATGTAACAAATATTCCGTATCCAATCTGTAAACCCCTTTGAGATCTAATTATGAAAAGCAGTAGGTAAGAAGTTAAGTTACTCCTAGAGAATGTAAGATATGCAGAACCAGTTAAGCTAAAAATCTATCAGAATTATAAATTTTATATTTTCACCTAGAAAAAGCCAAAGATATCTGTATTTAATTGAACTGCAAAATGGCCTCAGATCTGAACTATGCTGCCATATGATAATGTTCTGCCCTGATGCAGATGTCATCTCCCTGTTTTGCAGTGTCAGCCAAAGAGCAGGCTTAGGGGCTGCAAAAGATCAAATACAGGAGGAAGTGACTGGCCATTCCCACCTTATACTGAGACCTGGCAGTCTGTAGTAGTAACTCTGGAATAGCTTTCCTGTTGTTTCTCTCTGCAGAATTTCTTTTAAAGTACCTCGATTAATCCAGGCAATTCTGCATGGGCTTGTTCTGTACGATTGGTATGTGCAGGTCATCTAGTGATACAGGCTGAACCTACCCTGAGCCGCAAAGGAAGCGGCTCAGCCCAAAAATATTGTTCTAAATTAAAATTGGTGATCAAAAACTTATGCCTCATAGTAGAAAAAAAATCCACCACCAAACCAAAACAGCTCTAGACCAGTAATAACCTAATAACCTTAGTGATTTGAATTCCAAACGGGAACTTCTTTTTTTTTGGG
>JAOXNO010000005.1:10054943-10094841 GCA_028565335.1 Limnodromus scolopaceus
GACGAGGAGGGGCGGGCATAGAATTGGCTGATTTTTAGGAAAAGCTGCAAGCTACAAATTCTGGCCCTTGTCTATCTGGAGTTCAGATCCAAGCGTTTATTTTAGGCATATGTATAGCAGTGGGATAAAAAATGGGAATTATCAGGTGAGGGGAGGAGCAGGAGGAGGAGTTAGCTGGGAGGAGAAGGTTCCAACCTTAATATTCTTGTCTCTAAAAATTGCAGCTGAATATATCAAATGAATATGTATCATTCATCTCTATGCTGTTCAGGCTGGTTTTGACAAATTGCTGACTGAGATCTAAGAACACTTTCAAAATGCTACCTTTTTTCTTTGTGCATATTATTTTTAAACGGAATTATTTCCATATTTTGAAAGATTATTTGGGTACTTTTCCTTTTGACTGTTTTGAATTTTAATAGACTAGATATCTATCTACATTAAAAAATAAGTGAAACTAAACACATTATTTTTTGAGACAACACTTTATCCTAATTGTTAGTGAAGTCTTTCATAGTCTCTTTGTAGGGTATAAACAGTATCTTGAAAGATCTGGACAAGGAGGTGAAATATTACTTCTAACTTCTTATCGTTCAGTTTTAATAAGATTCAAATAAAGATGGTTTTTAAGAGATATTAAGGGATTTTTTTTTTATTGTAAGAGATATTACTGTCCATAAAAAATTAACATGTTTTCCACTGTTGTTAGCATTTGAAGTGTTATCAGCTTCCTTCTGGCAGATGACACACTGCTTTAAGTTTCAAATATCTACTAATTCATGCAGCATTTCAAAGCCAGCGTTCTAAACAGGTGCTACCTGATACAACTCATTTTGGTTTTGACTTGATGAGCCTGAGAGTGGGATATTATTTGCATATATTTCTCCTTTTTCCATATCTTGGATATTGGAACCACCATGTTTTGCAAGAATTTTATGCCCAAGATATTTTTTTTTTTAAATTAAAATTGCCTTAAGCATTCTAGAGGTTTTAATCATAAAACTGGGAGCGTTGAATAGATTCTCATTTAGCAAGCATTTCACGGTGCTTTTGGTGAAATATTTTTTTTGTTCACTTAAAATCCTTTCTTCTTGGTAAAATATACAAGGCTATTTCAGTTACTTTCTATTAAGCTGATGCAAGTCAGAACAAAATTTGGTATGTAATCGTGTGTGCATTTAGAAATATGCAAGACAAAAAATCTACTGGTGAGTAGAAAGTCTTCCTTAGAATTACATACTACTATAGTCAGAACTCTTCTGATAAAACATTCCACTTTACTTCACAGAAGATTTTGGATTTTTAAAAATTTATTCAGCTGGAAATTATGAAGTCTGAAATCTGTCTGGACATATTTCATTGCTAGTAAATAAAACTGAAATAATTTTAATACTGAGCTATAAATATTGATTGGTGCTTTACTGTTATTCATACTTGAAGGATAGTAGTTAATTTTTTTGGTTTTATCACAGTTATTACTAGAAATCTCTGTGATGACTTGACAGGTACCTCCAGGAGCTTTTTGCTGATAGTGCATGGTTTTATTCAGAAAAACCTAGGAGCCAAATCTATAAGAACAGATTTTGAGATTTTGAGTAAAAATCTCATTTTAATCACTTACATTTTACATGTCAACTTTTCAGTGTACGGTAAGAACTTTTTCCAACTAAGCATCCAGTCTTGTCTTGAAAAATAGTCTCTTCAATTTCTAAAGAAATACACTCAGATATTCTCACATCAGACACTGCTCTTTGGCAGGGGAGGTAGTTGATCTCTCTTATACTTTGGGACTGGTGAGTTTCACAAGTATTATTACTGTAATCAACCATGAGTGTGATGAGGCATACCAATAACATAAAGCTAACTAAAGTACAAATAAAAAAGTTGCATTGCCAAACATCAAGAGTTTTCAGCTACAATTTCAGGACATAAATAAAGCTACATAATTTTTCTGATCTGTTTCCTGTGGGTGCTAACCACATCTGAAAAATCAATTCACTCCATTTGAGATGTGTAAATGAGACTTACTATATGTAAAATATCTGACCTGTAATTTGTTGCTCACTGGTGATGCAGAAGCTTTGCGATGATAGAAATATAGACTGTGCTTTTACTAAAGCTAGTAATAAAATTCTCTGAATTCAGGATCAGACATAATTTTCAAGGAATGATTGAAATCAGAAATAATAAGTATTTGAAGCCAGAAAGGGCAGCTGTGATGTTTAAAAATAAAAAAAATAAAAAATTATGTTTAGGGGGACCAATCAGGCTCGATTTGTTCTTTGCCAAAAATAGCTGCAGCCAGCTTTGCTCCTACAATGATGATGAGTTAGGGGGTTTTTAAATGGCAAATAGAGTGGATGCTGCTTGTGAATCTAGAGAAAATGACATAGAGCTAAGTATTTTTCCTCAAATGAAAAGAGAAATTACAATTACAAATAATAACTCAAAGTGACAGTATTGAAGAGCAAAGGGGCTCAGTTGGATCTTGTATTATGCCATACACATAGAAAACATAGATATAAATCACCTGAAAACGGTACTTATGTGATAGAAAATAAAAGATTGAAACTAAGATAATTAGGTAGAAGATGAGGATGCTAGTCAGATTACAGAATTGGAATCTCTTAGCTTGTTAGATAAAGTATGAAAGAAGAATCTAATTGCACAGGACTGAACAAAGACAGTAGCTGAAGACTTATTTTTAGCACTTCAGACAACTCTATAATCAGCCTGAAATCTTTGAAAGATGAACAAAAATCAGATCTATTTATACTAATGTATTAAAAAAATTTTAACACCAAAGATGAGAAGAGGAAGAAACAGGGTTGCAGGGTACATGTCAGGCATCACCGAGTCAGTGGCTGTCAATAGCAGGGTATTTGTAGTCAAGATCTAGGGTTTCTTGCATGCAAGAATCTTGTCACTTCCTGATAGGAGATTGTAAAGTCTGAAGGTAGGGCAGTGATGCTGAAGCTCACATGTAGATTCAACTCTATTTCTAACTTTGTGGAAATGAAAGTAAAGCATTCTTTAGCAGGGGCGGGACATGTTTCTGTTCCTGTATTTTTCTCATGGTCTTGAATGAAGTAGAAAGCATTTGGATGGCTTTAGTGTCCTTTAGACATTATATAAATAAGCTCTGCCCATGGGACCTAGGGAAAGAAATTGAAAATGCTGATTTCTAACTAAAAAACAACTTTTTCACAATACATAATGTATGTATTAAATCTTTCAAGTGACTGCACATTACCTGTACTGAGCTACCATAACGCTATCAGAACTGCACATCTACTTTCTGATACGTCTCTGTAGTCCCCAGAGGAAATAACCTGCATAACCAAATGACCTTCCAGAAAGAGAGTTAAGAAACCCCCAAGGTCCTTGCAGATGATCAATAAGTGAGAGATGCCAATGACTGGTAGGTGAACATGTCTCATAAAGTAGCTGCTCTATCTCTGATGAATCAGTCCTGACCCTCGAGGAACATCTACAAAGCACGTTCAAATGATAAGCCTCAATATTAAAATTCATGACTCTGCTAAAAGGTAAAAATGATAGACTTGTTAGAGATACTGGGTTTATGGGTATTATAATTTTCTTAACCTCTCTTCTGATTTCTCCTGTATCCCCACCTCAGTAATAAGTCTGTTTTTCAGGAGGTGAGTTACTACTTTGTTTCAACAGATCAAGCTGTGTCTCCTCTTTCTTTGTTAGCAAGCCTTCCCATATCAGACATACGAGCTACTTTTCTTTGGGGTGCCTTGATTAACACATTAGTTAAACTCTGAGCAGTTTAACTTTCAAGATTGGTGCTTTTATTTCAGACCTGAAGAAGTGCTTGATGTGCCCGAGGGCATGTCTGTTCCTTCCCATGTGTAGCTCCTGATCTAATAACAGGTATCACATACCACCGTAAGCTTTGCCTCACTAGTGCTATTGAGGCAACTGAAAAAGAAACTGACTTTGCCTTCTTTGTGTGTGAAATGCTGGCAATTGTGTAATTTACTCTGCAAATATTTCTAAAAATTGTGCATTTGAAGTCTAGCTTAGAATATATAAATATTCAGTCAGATCTAGATATGTGTATCATTAGTAAAGCTATTTGAGGTAGAGGAGGAGAACTGCTAAACAGTAATGATTAGAAGACATAATGGAAAGCAAAGTAGATAAACAGTAAGCTGTAGCTTTCCTAATGGAGGTGAAGTCCAGTTGCCTCCCTTTGGACTTTGTGCCTACAAAATAGGCCTTTTCAGTGAAGGTACTTCTGCTGTAGGGACAGCAAATTCACCTGAACCTAAAAACCACAAACCAAACATTTATATGGTGAAGAGCACACTACTGTTGTGGTTTAACCCCAGCCAGCAACTAGGACCGTGTGGCTGTTCGCTCACTCCCCACACACCCCCTAGCAGGGTAGGGAGAAGAGAGAGAAAAATGAGGGGAAAAAACTCCAACAAACCTCACAGGTTCAGTTAGAGACAGTTTAATTGAACAATCACAGAAGATGATAATAATAATAAATATACAAAATAAAGTGATGTGACACAAATTGCTCTTACTACCAACAATCAGTTGCTCAGCCTGTCCCAAGCAGCGATCGCGGATCCCTGCTGCCAACCACCCCTGGTTTGTATCGTGAGCATGATGTTGATGGTATGGAATATTCCTTTGGTCAGCTTGTCCTGTCTGTGCTCCGTCTCAGCTTTTATGGGAAGCTGAAAAAGTCCTTGACTTATAATATAAGTATTGCTTAGCAACAACTGAACCAATATGCGTTATCAACATTATTATCATACTAAATCCAGACCACAGTAGCTCCTGGGAAGAAAATGAGCCCTATCCCAACTGGAACCAGGACAATAACTTACACTGGGTACCTGCTCCATTTGGGAGCTGTTCAGAGGCAGGACCATTCAGGGTGCCAGGAGTGCTTTACTGGAGATAGATGGAGATAGTGTGGGCATGCAGATAGATCCTTGACTAACATTAAATGCACAGTACTCCATAGAAAAGAGTGGACATTGTAGTGTTGTATTAAGGTGAAGCCTCCTGGTTTATCCATCCTCTATCAGTTGATTATACTTTTTTCTGTTCTAATACTTTCAAATCAGAGCATAGATGTTTTTAGATAGGCAGAGTATTTTATCATCACATACTTTACTACTTTCTTCAGAAATGTTATTTAGATAAGGGCAATGGCTATTGGCTTCTCTAAGAGAAGTTTTATTAAAAGTGAATATAATAGTCTTTCACGTTTTGCTTCACAGACCAACGTGCTGAGATTGCAGCTAATCATTAGCTGAACAATGTGTTCGGTTGATTATTGTCCCATTACTCCATACCCATACATTTTCAACATCCAGGCATCAGACCAGGAGGCAGTCTGAGCATTAGCATTGAGCATTAAAATGTGTTGAAAGTCTACACGGGAAAATTAGATCAGGATGTAAAAAAAAAAATAATCTGAATTCTTTATGAAAAGAAAAATTATTTATTAAAATAAATTATTAAATCATTGCTAGGTTACAAGCAGCTATTCTAAGGGTAATTTATAAATGGGGGAAAAAGCAGGCCTGCTTTTTTCACTGCTGTTTTCTTTTCTTCTTTATATGGGCTGTGTGACGAACAATGATTCATTAAATTTGCATCCTCTGTATAGATGTTCAGATGCATCTTTGAGCCTTATTAATAATATTAATGCTCAGAACACATATATTAATCCTGTATGTGAACTTTAGAATCATTCTAATAGTGCTTTCTTATGAATTTCTGTTTGGCTTTCCAGGAAGGATTTGCTTTGAGTTTGTTGTCCAAATAGATAATCCATCACTTCTCTCATGCACTGGGGTGTTACTTTTACAACTTCCACATCATCTTTGCTGCTTCAATATTTCTCTAGGTAACTTGCATCCACTGTTGTCGGTTATCATCAAATTTAATTTGATTAAACTAGAATTATATTGTCTTGACACATTGTAAACTCCTAGTTGTAACTAAATACATATAGTATACTGTACTTAATCTTTATTTTCACACTGAAGAGTATAATGCATTTCTTTGCTTAGCATTTGGATCAATCAAGTGAAGTGAATTTTTGCCCTCTCGTTTGCTTTTCTTGGCTGTGTTCCCCTTTTCCATTTTCATAGTACCTCGAAACATACAAACCATTTTCCCCCATAATGTGATTGG
This sequence comes from Limnodromus scolopaceus, assembly GCA_028565335.1. Lineage (NCBI taxonomy): Eukaryota > Metazoa > Chordata > Aves > Charadriiformes > Scolopacidae > Limnodromus > Limnodromus scolopaceus. The sequence goes on from JAOXNO010000005.1 coordinate 10,061,136, forward strand.
ATATTTATAGAAAGTGCAACTTGACTTTAAATGTAAGACTGGAGCAATTGTTCACAAAATCCTATTGAGCTGGAGTTTGTGATATAAAACGCATGCAATGTGAGGGACCAAGGAGTGGAGCTTACTGTGCTGTTTGTGCCTTCCCAACAGCATTCTCATCTGTTGGTGAGGCAGTATTTACATATTTTATGCAACTGAAATGTAGTTATTTAAAGAAGTAAAAAATTAAACTCTATACTGCCATAAGGGCTCTGACCAGTGTAATTAGTATAACTCTGGACTGATAGCTGTAATAAATTGCACTGAGGAAAAGCAAGAGAGATCAGACTCCTATTGTACTGCTGGCTTTATTGCTAGGTCTGTAAAGATGGCTCAGAGCATCAAAAAATACAAAAGCAGAGAGGAGAAATCAAAATGACTAATGGTTAGGGAGGTTTACATATGATGAGTAGATATAAAGATTAGCCAGTCTGAAGAAGAGTAAGAAGGCATTGACTGAAGTATATAAAAATGCAAAAGCCGGCCTTTCTTTTCTATTTCATGTAACATGAGAAAAAAACAATATTTGAGCTCTGAAAGCACAGTATATTTGGCAACAGTGAAAGACATGCCTCGCACAGCGTGTTGCCTGTCTTCTATTTTTGGGGTGGTTTTTTTAATGACTTTGGACTATCGCTGACCATCCTTTCATTTCCCAGAAGTTGCTTCTCTGTATTGCTGATGTGCTGCTCTTCCTATTGAGCTCCATTACGGGGGGACAGTTCCCCCTGAGCACTTGTTACACCCTTGGGTTTCAGCTGTTGTCTCAGAGCTGATGAAAGACTGTGGTGTGGATCTCCACTACCTGCCAGCTGGATCAAAGCGGCTCCCCTTTACGTGCAAATCCATGGTTTAGTTAACAGTCCAACATGCATTGTTCGATATATTTTTCTGTGCCCCACTACTTGAAAGTAAGGTGGGCAGAGAAACTGCAGGTTAAATTATTGGAGGGATTTATGTGCCTAAAAATGCAGATAGATGTGTGATGACATTTAAAGAAATGCTTGCACATGTGTTTTCTCCTAATTTTAATAGCTTTATCCTGGGATTATTATTTTTTTTTTTTAGACAAACTATTTAGATAATAGGAGACATTTGTTATTTGAGGTACAGTAAAATAACTCCAAGCTGCTCCATGGTGTACTGTGAGAGAGATCTGAAAATTCATTGGGGATGTGCAGTGAAAAAGGGAATGATCTTGCTGCTTCATTTCATCTTTTGAATTCCTGATCAGTTGTGATGATCCTTATATACCAGTGGAATCCTTTTCCAGGTAGTGAATTAAAAGAGTTTTTTTAGGTATCTACTTCTTAAATAAAACAGTTCCTTCCCCATTGCACCAGTAGGCTTTCAGACCTTCTTGTTTTACCAGTAATTTCACATGATTTTGTTGCCCTAGACTTCAAATAAACCACAGTGTTTTAAATACGTCTATATCCCTTGAATTTTTGGCAATAGGAAAGTTAGCTGAAATCACTAAACTGCTTTAACTTTGGAAACTACTCCCCAAGTATGCATAATGGTTGATATCCATCCTGTTTTGTAACAGTGCCAGAACCAGTTCTTTTGAAATGCATGAGATGGAAACCCCATTCTCTTCAAGAGGAAGCACCTTTCACTTTGCAGGGTTGTCTCAGACCAGGGGGTATATTATCCTCTTAATGCACTTGCATAACTCCCATTAACATTAATGGAAATTACATGCACTCCCTGTGAGGTGAATACACCCTTTTGTTGAAATGAGTGATCTATTGCGACAGATTTTCCAGTGATGTTAAATCAAATTTAGATTGCTATACTAATGTCACTAATACTAGTTTTAGTATCTTTGTTGCTTGTAGTTTGTATTAATGAAAATTCACAATGGTCATGTGTTTCTTAAAAAGGAAAATCCCATTTACAGTGCTCAAGAAAAATTACATTTTAAACAGAGAGCTTGTCCGTTTCCTTCTCCAATGTAAAATGGGGACCACTGTGTCACAAATTTTGTATTTTCTTTTGGCTCAGTAGTTACCGTTTGCAGTCTCTTTAGAGATGGTTTGTCGAGGTTGTGTATTGCAGGTGGCAAACCCTTGGCCTGTGGTTAGGACAGAGGAACGCTGGGTTCCTGGTTCTCTTCCTGGCCTTGCTGCTGAAAGGCTCTTTGGCTCTGGGTGACTCTGCTGCCTTACCTGACACTAAGTCATGTCTAAAATGCGCAGAATCGGAACGTCATAGCTCACAGGTGTGTTGTAAAAATTAATTGTCTGTAAAATGTTTTATTGTGAAGTCGCTAGCAAAAGGTCAAATGTTATCTCAAAAAGCAATATAACAATTTTATCAAAATGTTAGCAAGATGTAGCTCCTGTTTTACACACAGCTTTTGTCTTAGTGTAACGCCCTGTTAGGGAGCGGTTTATTTACACCAATACAGTTATACTGTTGCAGCCCCTAGTGTGGACAAAGTTGTACTGACATGAAGTGCTTCACTTGTATAGTTTATTCCTGTCCGTAGAGGAGCACGCTTGGTTCCTTAGTAGTGACACACCTGTATTTGGAGGAACCGTACCATTTCAGTTCTTGCTGATTTAGGGACAGTCTGCGTGCAGCCAACAATGAAAAAGGGTTTGAGACGATTAGCCTTCTCCAGCAAAGTCCGAATTAGGTCATTGGAGGCAATGCTTGTTTTAAAGCAAAAATCCAAATAAATCATAGATGTTACAGAAATATTTTAATATAGATATCTATATATATATCTTGCACTGCTTTTGAAAATACTTCTAGAACTCTATAGTTCTTTCTCCAAGTCTCTTCTGCTCTTACTTTTTTCCTTAGAACTACAGCTGGTCATTTTCCTATAGCATTTTCAGGAACCATCGTATTTCTTCGCTGGTTCTGCAGCTGTGTAAGTGTGTATTTTGACTTGAGTAGGGAAATGATAGAATAATTTTTTTCTATCTGTTTTTTACTCCTCCTCTTCTATTGATTGTTGTTCTTGCAGAGAACTATATCCTGTCCATTTTCAACCACATAAACCATTTTCACTGTGGCATCATTTGATGATAAAAATAGTGGCATAAAGTTCTTTTTATTTTCAGATGTATGTTTTCTAATATATATTTTAAAGGTACAGATTCAAAATAAAACTTACAGATACACTGGAATTTGTGATCTATGGCCTCCCCCATGGGTAATTCAGTATTAGATGTAGTAATGAGTGCCAGGAAGTTCTGAGGTAACCTGTGTTGCATGCGTGACATTATTGGCATGGGAATGCTAGAAGAAAAAGTTATACTCTTGTATTTTTTTTTTAAGATATTAGTGTACCAGTGTCTTTGAAAGATATGTATTTAAGAGGTGTTTCAAGAATCTACATATTTAGATATTTATCCAAACACTATTGAGTTCTAGGAGTGGAATGTAACATGTTCCCAGTAGTGTAGGTAGCACCTGCTGTAAACACAAGCTCTAAGAGCTTGATTAAGCTTTTCTTAATTACTAATGAATATTGGCTCCTTTAATTTCAACTGCACTCGTGGAATGGGGTCTGTGTTACCAACACATGAAGAAGTCATCAGGCTCTCCCTCCACAGGTGTGCAGGGCCCCAAGCAGCCCCCAGCCCCTTTGGCGTCCACCCCCTCCCTCCTCGGCCCAGCAGCACCGAGGGGGGCTCAGCTGCGAGGGGCCGGCCCGGCCCAGCGAGAGGAGACAAGAAGAGCATAAAATATGAGGGGCAATTAATTCCCTCTCCCCACCCCACAGTGGACTGTCCCCTTTGCTTATAAAGGCTTTGTGCACCCGCCGGCAGCTCAGCCTCGGCCCCTTCCCCTCGGAGAGGGGCTGCCTCTGCGGCCGCCCCGCTTCTCCCGTGCGCGCCGGGGTGCGGAGCGGGGCCCCCGCCGCGTCCCTCCGGGCGGCCAGAGCCGCAGCCCGCGGTGCTGCCGCCGGACTTTGAACGAGCCGGGGGCTGGTGGAACAGGTTTCCTTTCTGCGCGCCGCCGGGGCATTGCGTCAATCCTGGGAGGAGGATCCTCGAGGTAAATGAACTTTTTTAAACGGGAAAAGGAGAAGAAGGGAGAGGAGGAAGAAGCGCGCGGGGCGGGGTGAGGGGGGGAGGCAACACCCGCCCGAGCCGCTTCCTCTAAACGCTGTTTCGGGAAACGGGCTCCGGCCGCTGCCCGGCACCACGGCCGGAGGATGCGCTTCTCCGCCCCGCCGGGCGCCGGGCTCCGCCGGCGGGCAGTGAGAGCAGCGGCCCTGGCGCGGCGCGGCTGAGCGCCAGCTCCGCGGGTGAGTGTGCGGCGGCGCTGCCCGCGCAGGCAGCGCTGGAAGAAGCGGGTGTCTGGAGCCCGCCCGCCCGCCTCCCCGGCTGGGGACGGCGCGCAGCCTGGGAGCTGCTGGGCGGCGGTGCCCTCGCATCGGGGGCTCTCCGGGAGGCCGAGCCAGGCTGCCGTAGCGGGGAGCCTGGGCGGAGGGTCTGATGCAGCAGGTCTGGCCGCGCTCCTGCTGCATAGGTAACGGGCGGGGCTGGAAGTTGAGTGAGGGGCTCGGGGCTGGAAAGGCGGGCGGAGGCTGGAGGAGAGGCGATGCGGTGCGGTCCCGCCGTCGGGATGACTGAGCCCCCGCTGCCAGCCCAGGCTGGTGCGGCGGGAGCCCCCCCGGAGCGCCACCGCCCTTCGGCCCTCCCGGCCTTGAGGCTGCCGCCGGCACGGCGGGGTGGGCGCTCGCTGCCAGCCCGGTGGCTGTTAACCCTGCTGGGGAGCCATCGTGCCGCCCCGCGCGGAGGAGGAGAGGGTACGGTCCCGGGGCGGTGGGTGCTGGAGGGGCCGTGTGTGTGACACCCCCTCGCCGAAGGTGTCCCCGGGTCGGGGAGAGGCAGCCGCGCGGGGCAGGGGCTGTGCGGAAAAGAGTTTCCAAAGACAACCGATGGCATAGCCCTTAGCTTCTCATTGAACAAATCACCGTGCGCATCCGGGTAACGTGTGTATCTGACTGTCTATATGTGCGTGCGTATGTGTATACACTGCATGGGTTTTCTTCTGTATGCGGCTACAAAGAATTCTGTTTACTTGATAGAGTGTGTCTGTGTAATGGTAACTGTTTGCCTACTTTTTCTGTCTTAAATCACTTGCATTCATTCCCTTCTGCAGTTTCCAGAAGTGAAAGTCTGTGGTTATTACTGTACTTAATACAAGTTAATATAATTATCTTTAAAGTCAAAGACTATGTATCTTCATTATTTATAAATATGTGAAGATAGTAAGTATAATAGGGAAATAATTCTTAATCCCTTTCAAGTTATTTTGGGGTTATCTTTGCATGTGGTGCAGAAAAGCGCGTTTATTATTGTAGATTTGGGGGATCCAAACAGCAATTTAACCTGAGGACTAATTAATTTTGTGTGTATTGCTGGGAAGCTCTAATAACAACACACAAGCAATGAACAGAAAGAATAGTATGGATTCGTGGAAAGTATATTGTGCTGTTTAAAATACTTCTTAAAACATCAAGGCCTAGAGAAAACTGTAACTAATTTCTAGTTCAGTTTTATTTAAAATAAAGTTACAGAATAGGGAAGAGATTCTGTAATGCAAGTAAGCTTCCCCATGATAAATATTTAGCTTTGGTGTAGAGTTCCCCAGCATAAGGAAAACGAGTCAGCAGAACGTGTCTGAATAGTAATTCAGTGCTCTGATAGGTCTGGGAGCTCTCTGCCTGACTTCTGAAGAAATGGTAGATACTTGCAAATAAAAATACTTTAGCTGTAGTTTGTGTAGGTGAATCAGCACAGCTGTCATCTTCGAGAGTCACATTTCACACTGGGCATTTGACTTTGTGCTTTCTCTTAAATTTTTGGCTGTCTGGGGAAAAAAAACCCAGCAAGTATAAAACTATAAGAAAACACAGCATGTTAGATTACAGCGGTGATGTTGATACCAGCCTTCTCCTGAGAACCTTGTTTGATTGCAAACAAGATTCATTGCAATACACATATAGAACTGTGTTTATCTCTTAAAAACAAAATATAGTGGTTTCAAATGATGTTTGACAGCTTTAGTGAAAAAGGAATTATAACCAGACCTGGGTGTATAGGAGCGAGTGACTCAAGAGTTAAAAGAACAGCAGCACCGCTGAATCCATTTAACTGGCAAAGTGGTTTTAATTGGGTTGGTTGCTAGGGAATGGCTCCAGCACCATGTATTTCAATGAATTTAAACATTGGACAAATGGCACACCTAAGTCTGCTTAAATAATACACCTGGTACTGGCTCCAGCCGTATTTAGAGCAGGTGTGCATTGTTTCTTGCTGACCAGTTTTCACTTATTGTGCAGTTCCACTGTGTGGCTTACACACTGTTCCCCTGTTCTGTGGTGGCTGCTGGGTGAGTTGAACTTGCCATACCAATTCTGGATTTAGTGTTTTACAGTATGCTTATTTTAAAAAAAATAAAAATCAGTTAATGTAAATATAACAAGAAATAGCTTTCTAGAAGTGGGCTCAAAACAGGATTAATTTATGTATTTGATACAAGAATTAATTTGGTGCGTGTTTGTACCTTTTCTGCTACAGGAAAGTCAGATACTACTCTTGATTATATTGGAATAACTTAATTATTTTACTTCAGTGAAGTTGCACTGGGCTTACATGTGGGACAGTTGTGCTAGGACTTGCATTAGTGAGGTTGGGGTTGACGGTGTGTGCAAGCCACTGTCAGTTACTAGTTTTGCACACAGTGCATGTTACATCTGTGCTAAGCAATACTAATCAATAGCGTGTTAAAAATACTGTCTGGGGGTAGAATTGACACTGGTCATCCCTGTGCATCCTGCCTGTGCTGCGGTAGAACTGACTTTAATTACTGAGGGCCGTATTATGAAGTCTTTCCTTGGTGTAAATGCTACTTGGGAACAGAACTTGGCTCCGTTCTTTTATAAACAGAATAAATGTACTGAAGTCTGGCTTTAAGTCACATTATAAATGTTGAAGAGATAGTGTAATGTTCTGTGTTGCCACACAGGAGAACTAAGTTTGGCTTTATTCTGATTCCCCATACTAACAGGAGTTAAGAACAAAAAGAGGCAGCTGTATCTAATTCAGGCTATGAAGGCAGTCAGGGACTTGTTAAACTCGACCATAAACCATAGAAAATAAGAGGACCAGACTTTCTCTAAAGCAGCCTGTGAGGAGGTTTCATAAAGCTCGGCTAGATGCTCCAGCTGAAGAACGTTTCATAAATTTCTGATAGCACTTTCCTAAATATAAACCAGGAGTGACCAGACTTGTCAAGTTCATATGTGTAATCTGGGAGAAAATAAAAGGCACACCTAATTCTCATGAGAGCCACTACAGATTAAGCATCTTTAATATTGGAGGATGGCCTGCAGAGGCACATAAAGCAGTGGGCCATCTGTACCACTCAGATCAAAATGCATTGCTAGAGAGGGTGCTATATTAAAAGTGAAGGCAGATTGGGGCACTGCTGTGGAACTCTTCTGGCTTTATCTATGAGTTGCAGATTAAACTTGTTGACAGAAATGGGGAAAGAACTGTTAATAGAGACCTTATGTCATATTTCTTCCCTGAAGTTCACTGAAGACTAGGGGTTAAAAAAAAAAAATCTATATTTGACCACTGGCAATCCATGTGAGAGACTCTTCTGTTGCTATTCTGAGAACTATTTAAAGCTGGCTTTTAGATTTTATTGCGTATATGCTGTTAGTTGTGGCATGTCTGTCTTTTATGAATACATGCTTCAAGAAATGGGTTATTTTCTAAAATTGCTTTAATTTTCTTACCTAGTTATTGGTATGAGTTTTGCACGTAATTACATACTTTGAGTTGGTTCCCAGCAGTACTTATCCTGATAATAATAGGAACGTAACACACCAGAATAGTTGAAAAATCTTCATCGAGGAGGGGGTTGAAAAAGAGATAACAGGTTTGGTAGAAGATGCCTGTTGTACTTGACATGAAATTCTCTCTTCCACCTGCAGTATCCTCTCAGAGATAACTCATTCTTTTAACCATAAATATACAAGTATAGATAAAATAACCGTGCATTAGCAGTTTATGTACATCTCCAAATGTGTTAACTATTTTCTAGGTAGATAAGCAGCTCTCTGAGCTGGGGACAACTTCTATTTTTAGATACAATGGAGTGAGTGGGGGGCAATAAACTGTGAGGAAAAGATGAGGGGAGAGAGACAACCAGGTCATGAGGTTACTTCCATGCATTTGTTTTAAAACAAGTGAGAAAAAGGCAAGGAAGACTGTCACATGTACAATACTTTACAGTGGATGGAGTTATGAGCAGACATAACAAGAAAGGACAGCCTTCTAAATGCTGCAAGAAAAGTCAGCAAATGCTTTTATTCTGAGGTGCTATTGGCTAGTATAGAGCAGAAAAAAAGCCCAACATTAACTTTTAGACCTTCAGGAAAATGTTTGTGTGTAATGAAAATGCCTATGTTGTCAGTTTAGGTTTGGTTTTTTTTTTTTTTTTTTAAACAGAAGTACATCTGGAGCTATTTCTGAAGAGCAGAAGCCATTTCTCTACTCCCTTCCCCAAAAAGCTGATGTCTAGGAATATGTGCCTTTTAACCTAACTTTTTTCTTTTTTTTTTTCCTTTTGAAACAGATCCAGGTTTGCTTCTCAGGCTGCTTTTGACTACTCTGGACAGTAGCAACACATTGAATCTGACATGATTCTTCCCAGTTGTACTGCTGCAGATGGAATTCTGAGTCCAAGGAATGAAAATTAATAGGACTTGTCGGTATTCTTTCTGCTAGAGCCCGGCAAATCTCTGAGCAGCAGCAGAGGTACTAAAGCTGTTCTGTAAACTTAGGAAGCTGGACTTTTCTCTTTCCCTACCTATTGGAACAAGTGCTAGGATATTTAAAATCAATTTTTTGTTTCTGTGAAAAAAGTTAATTTCATCTGTGAAACTCACTGGAGAGACTAGTGAGGAAGAAGGATTTTTCAGTTCCTCAAAACCCTATTAGTGTACATTTTTGGAAAGCAGCCTTAATAAATATTGCATCATACTATAGCTATGTATCTGTTGACTTATATGAAAATTCAATATGCATTTCTTAAATAAGCATAGGAGCTGAGTATAATTTTTCAGACCAGTGGTTTTGCTATTGCATGAGAACTTTCTTAATCAAAGTTTATCTCAAAGAACAGACGCTGACAGAGATGAAGTAATAATGGGGCTATGAAATAATCTGCTGGAGGAAAAACTGTTTTCCCAAGTGGCTTTAGGGACAGAATAGCCAATGTATTTCTTTGGGTAAAACACATTGTGCTAGGTTCTTTCCACTCAGGCATTTCTGGTCTTTACAAAAAGCAGATAGTCTCCCTTGTGTCATTTTTAATTGATTTTTCACTGCGTTACAAGAGATCATTGGCACCAGTCCAGGAAAAGGCAGGCAGCAAGTAGAGAATTAATCAAAAACTGACTCATTGATCACTGGATCTGATGAAATAGTTAGTACTTGATATTTTCAATACCGTTTCATACTGTTATTTTGACTTCTGAAAGCAAGAGAAAATCTCTTTATACCAGAAGATCACTGAGCAAAACTATTATTTAAAAATTATTCCAGCACACTTATTCATTTTTGGGCATTTCCTCGTAGGAATTGCTAAGAAATTTTTATTGGCTGATTATCAGGAGCAGGACCAGTTAGATGTGCTCTGTTTTGCAAACAAGTTAATTTGGGGGCATTGTATTTATGGTGGAGAGAAGTCATAGGCAGGGCAAGTAATTTTGGTGCATCCATTACCAAACTTTTGCAGTAGTGGGCCTTCAAATGTGTTCATTAATAATAATGATATTTTTAAAAAAATAAAATCTTGGAAACCAACAGAAATGCTGAAGGGATATCACACTAACATCAAAGCTGTAGTAAACTTCAAACAGTATCATACCACAGTTCCAAGATGTGGGCAGCTCTGCTCTCTAATGAAATCTGTAAGATAAATCAATGTATAACAAATCTTCTATCTGAGAATCCTCTATGAATTTGAAAATGTGTTGTTAAGTAAGTAAATTTTACCACAGTCCTTTTTAAAAATATGGATAGACGTGGGGTTTTTTGCTTCAACATCTGCATTTTTGATGCAGTAAACAAAAATGCCATCTCAAAATACCCCAGAACCTTAAGGAAGAAGATTGTTTTTTAATATGCATCAAAGCAAATGTAAGAGTTTGATACCCTGCTAAATCCTTGAACTTGCTGCCAAATTTGAGCATGGAGTGAAACTTCATTGCCTAACAGCTTATGAACTGTGAATTTTTCAGATTTCAGCTAGCACTAGAAAAACATTCAGTTGCTTTGTTGTTTTGTTTGTTGGTTGTGGTTTTTTTCTTAGGAGTTAGATTATTTCAAGTATATTGCTTTTTACTTCTTTGGAGAGAACCTTGCTGTTCCTTGGCTGGGCAGGGGGGGTCAAGGTATAAATAAATACTTGTTTCCCTCTCCCTTACAGGAGACCTGCAAACAAAAAAAGAAATAGAAGCCATTAACCCACCTTGTTCAGAGAGAACATTAAATCAGCACAATATGGCACAGCATAGTATTGTCCTTGGATTATTCATGATGACTGTTTTATCACTGTTGGATGGAAGTTCAGCTTTCCTGTTAAATCAGCGTCTGAAGGGAAGATTTCAAAGGGACCGTAGAAACATCCGCCCAAACATCATCCTTGTTCTTACTGATGATCAGGATGTAGAACTTGGTAAGAGCCCAACATAAAGAGAATTTTAGCTAACGAGTATGGCACTGCTTTTCCTTGAAGCTTGATTCTTGTGTTCAAAATAATTATCTTTTTTTCCAGTGTGAAAAATGATAGAAAGAATAAGTAGCAAAAGTTTAAACCTGCCTTGATGTAAAAAATACTTTCTGTCTGCATGCAATTCAAGGACAGCGAAAATTAATCTCAACTGAAAATATCAAACTTCCTGTTTCTGTGGAAATACAAGATTCCTGCCTATCTGTCTTCATCTGCACCCCTAAACTATGCTTGTGGCAATTGCAAGTATAACCTGGGAAGCTACATGCCAAAGCAGTAGGTTTAAATTCATAACTGATTATTACACCATGTAATTACCCAAATTTTTTTGTGTAATTGCAGACATTCATTACATGTACAATTTTAATTTTAATTACTTAAATGTTACCTAACGTAGTCATACTATTCTTGGTGTTGTCCGTTTAGATGTGTAGTTAATTACTGACCAAAATCACTTAGGATGAAAAGGTTCTATAGTGTTATTCAACGCTATGTTAATTGTTGAAGAAAGGAGATGAAGATTAAACACACGCTTTGCCTAATGATTTGGAATAATGAATTAACTGATGGAGTTTGGATTTTGTTCTGTTACCTGCACAAACTTATATTTACCAAATGTTTTCTGTAGTTAGGAGAAGTGATTAACACAAACCAGTTTACATTAACAATTTTGCATTAGAAATATGCTTTTAAGTGAGTGTAAAGCCTGGATCATCTGAAAGATGAGAGCTTGCATATGTGTGATCTGGTGGGTTTTTTTGACAGTTACTGCATCAGATTTCTAGAATGGATGGGAAAAATTGGAAAACAGACCTCACAGAAGAAAAAGAACACAATAGTAAAGTTACTGAACTTGTATTACTTATACACTTACTCATCTAGCTGAGAAGTCAATCACAGCGATGTGGCCCCATTGTTACAAATACTTCCTTTTTATCAGTATTACTGCATGTCTGCAGTAGCATAGATGTCACGTTCTCCTCGGATGTGGCCTGAGAAAGCCTGCTATGGCAGTAACCCCACTTAATATGAATGTATTTCAACTTAGTAGAATCAGAAGAGTTGTTGCTGTTGTCACTTTTTTTCTTTTTTAAATGGTTACTTGGATCGCAAATAAAGCAGTTTCAATAATGTATATCCAAAAGAACCTAAGTACATTATCTTGCAGACTCGGAAGGTGGTCCTAAAAAATTTATCATCTTCTATTTTATGCCAGCCTGCTTGTTTCTGATGCAATTGTCTAAGTCCTTTGGGCAGTATGTTTCTCTTCTCTGATAATCTGATGCTTTCCAATTTCAAGCATAATGGGCATGTGTCCACACAAATTAGGATCTAACTAAGGAGAATCCATTTGATGAAGCTGAGATTTGATATTCGTCATTTGCTACTAATGGCTTTGTGAGACCCAATATTTGTTTGAATTAATTTATATTCTTGACTATTGTCTGGTGAGCTGTCCAAGTTAATCAAAATTGCCATTTGTGAGGATTGTGGTTAATGCATTTAAGAAAGATGAAAACAAGATGTGAGTTACAAATAAAAGCTAAGGAAAACTTGGAAGCTTTGAAAGTGTAGAGAAAGCTGTACGTAACTAAGATTTCATCTGTTTCTAAGAATATTCTTAACTGATGAGTGTTGTAGCTTTGGGTTTTTTGTGGCTACTTTTAAGGCAGAAGGGAAGACAACACCATCTCAAGTGCTCTTAACAGCCCTTCCTTTATTTAATTTCAGATAGATTGAACAATGTACCAGTAGTGGGTGGAGTTTGCCAGAAAGAGAATGTCATCCTTTCAGAAACATGTTTTTTGGGGTTTTTTTTTGGTTGTTTTTATTTATTTATTTATTTTATTTGCCCTACTGTTAATCATGAGTTTTACTTGGGAAACTAAACCTCAGCCTTGTATTGAAAAAACTGATGAGGGGCTGATGAAAAGGATGCAGAATATCCAGATCAAAGGAGAACGAGCATAAATTGTAATGGATACAAATGGGAGAAGTCAAATGAGAACACCAAAAACTACTGAAACATACACACTCAGTTGACTGTCTAATCAAAAGAGTTGTACTGACAAGCAGAACATAAAGAAGAGGAATATATTGATGAGGAGAAAGATTTAATTGGAAACAAAGACTTTTTTTTTCCCCATTAGAGCCTTTTAAGTCCAAGTTAGTGTAATGCTGATGTCCCCTGTGTGATGGACTCAGCATCTCCAGTTTAATTAGGTTTTCCTACCATATTGCTGTGGTTTAACAAACCAGCTTATTTCATTATCTCATAGTTGGAGAAAGATCTGATTATTTAGAAGATATTTCAGCCACGTTAGAGAAACCCGAGTGAGAGGTGATTTGTATGTTCCTACATCTTCCTCTAAAAAACTACAGAAGTGGCATAGAAGATAATTTTTCTTAGTTATCATACATAGAGATTAGGGCCTCAGAGCTTCGTTAAAATTAAATATGAGGGGGGAAAAAGGAAATGAAGATGTGAAAAGGGTGTCTAATGAGTTTCAAGTAGGATAAAAATAGAAGGCTTTAGGGTACAGTTAATTAACATTCTGGGTATGGATACCACTTCTAAAATTGTGCTTCACAGTAGACTAAGTCACTTGGGCCTTAATACAAGTTCTTCAACAGCTGAAGCTCCCAAAACCTCATGTAAATTATGACCCCTGACAACAAAACACTTCTAATGAGAAAGTCAATATTATTTTATAAACAACTAGTATATCTTCGCCTTTAGTATTAGTCAAAATATCAGCTTTGTCCCTAAAGTGGACTGTGAAGACACACTAAGCAAAGTAATGGATACTAAACAAATTTCAAGTGGATTTTCAACCTAGGTTTTGCTTCATTTTGTTCAGTGAGCAGCTCGAATGCACTGAATTGATTAAACTTTCATATTTTCACAGTAGTCCAATGTTTTTTTTTTTAATAGCTTAGACTAAATAATTTTTATTTATTATCAGTTGTTTTAGACAGGTAACATAACATTTTCTGAATTAAATATTGACGCTTCAAAGCATGACTATCCTTGGTACATCCACTAATGAAACCCCAGAAGGTTTTCCAACTCAAAAGTTGATTTGGTGGGGTTCCAGTTGCTGATTAACACACAACTAATCTTCTGCCCACAGAAAGATCAGTTTCTACTTTTTCTCACAATTCTGTGTTTGTATTGGGGGCAAGCTGGAGAAAATAAGTTTTGGTTGGCTGGTTTAATGCTGTTTAAAATATTTAAAGCTGGCCTATTTAAGATTGTACAGAAGAGTATGCTGGATTTTTACCTTCCACTGATCTGTCACTCTGTATTAGTTCTCAAGCTGGGGACGCAGATTAGATCATATGTTTCTGTATTAAAGACTGTTGATATATACGGCCTTGTCATTACAGCAGTTTTATTAAAGGAGGTTACTGTCCCCAAGGGGAGTCTTAACATGTACAGTTATTTATGCATAGATGCCTCTGTCATTTAAAGGGGTTGTTAAATTGTGTTTTAATATTGGGATGACAAAACATTCTTTCAGATTGCCTGTGTATGCTTGGGCTAGCTCATAAGACAACAGAGAGGAAACATCCACAGTTTTCAGGCTCACATAATGTATAATTGACTGCTGTAACTGTTAACTGTGGTGTTAGTGCCTTTGAGCGCTAACACTTATCTCGCAGTTACAGAAACAAAAAGTCTTGATTTCTTCAGAAACTTCTTTTTAATATGTGAGCTTTAGCAAGTTCTGAGGGGGGAGTGCAGTAACCTGCCCTGATTCTTATCACAAAGTGATGGGACAGAGATGTGCTCCAACCTGAGAATTGCACAAACATATTTTAAATTTTTTTTTAATACTCCAACAAAATTATCTCAAGAGAACTAATACCATGGCAATTTTTAGGTGAAATGACCTACAGTAGCAATTAACCTTCCTTCATGGTGCCAGAGAGTCAGATATTGTATGTGGCTTATGACCATTTTCCCTCTAGGTTTTGACTCCTGGTTATATCAATGTGCTCTGTCTCAAACCAACTTATTGTTGCGATTTCATAATGAAATCTCTGCCTAAAGAGCTTAGAAGAAACTTAAACCCATTATTGGCAGAAACAACGTACAGTTTATGCCAGATGGTTGCAGGATGCATTGATTAAAGCTGAATTATTAATCCAACTCAACCTTGGGTAGGTTGGCCCCAGCCCTGCTCCAGCTTGAGCACATACCTTCATCTCCATGTTGTCTATTGGCTTTCCCGGCTCATAACAAGAATGGAGGGTTGGTGATGGAAAGGTTTCCTCTCCTTTGCAAGGTCATGCTGATGACAGGATTCTTCCTGGATCAAGTATAACTTACTCTGTTGAGGGTTACTAAATGAGGGAAACTAAATGTCTTTTTTCTTCTGATCGTTGGTGTTTCTGCATGTAGGAAGAACTGTCATATGGATCCAGATTTAGCTAGATGGATGTCTATGGTAAAGATCCAGTACATGTCCAAAGCCTCCTCTTAAATATGAAACAGCACAACCATTTGGCAGCAGCGTGGCTTTTAATAATTGTCGGCAAGACTTTAATTCCCATTACTTTAATTTATCCAAGTCCCTGCCAGTTAAACTTGTGTGTTTGTTTTTAGATGATGGTTATAAACTACATGGTGTTATATGGCCCAAGTAGTCATCTAAAACTTTGATTCTGCAGAACCAAGCCTAAGAAAATTTAGATAGTTTTAGGTAACGCTATTATCAAAATGAATCAAGTATTATCAAAATGAATCAAAATGAATCAAATGATGGGTAGGTAGGCAGATGGGTAGGTAGATAGATGGATAGATAGATAGAACTCAGTGGGTTAGTTATGGAAATTGTTATGAGGGTTTTACTTTGTGTTTGGTTCAGTGAAAGTTACAGAAATCAACACCTGCTAATACCTCATATTACATATGAGGTATATATACACCTCAAAGAACTTTTTCTGTAAAGAACAACTTCAGCAGACCCTGCTTGAGCAGAGGGTTGGACTAAATAATCTCCAGGCGTCCCTTCAACCTCAATGGTGTTGTGATTCTGTGGTTACAACCCTCAGCCTTTTGCAGGTTGGCACAAAAGGCAGTGCATCAGGTAACTTCTGAAAACAAGGATTAAATAATGCTCAAGGAGTATGCAAACTTTGGTCAGGGCTGCTGCGCAAAGTGACTTTCACCCTCAGACCGCATTGTCTCAGCCTACTTCATGCCATTTTTTGCCTTCAGCTACTGGAACAGTACTAGTGGCTCCAAAAAGGCTGCACAGATAGTGCAGATAGTTACAATGGTAAATATTTAGCTTAGAGAGTGAAAAATTAAAAAAACATTATGATCTGTGTCATCAGTTTTGAGTCAAATCTTAACTTAAAACTTCAGTCTTTGGTACTTCTTAAAAGAATGGGAGAACTTTGCTAGAGGGGAGAGAATAATCTCTTTGGATTCTGATTCACTATGAGTTTGCAGTGCCCTTACTACCTGTGCTTCATTCTGGTCTCTGATGTGACACATGAGCTCTTAGATAGCTCTTGTGACTGAAACACCAAAATAATTCTGAGATGGCTTTTTTCTTCCAGGTTCTATGCAAGTGATGAATAAAACAAGGCGGATCATGGAACACGGAGGTGCTCATTTCATTAATGCCTTTGTGACAACGCCTATGTGCTGCCCATCTCGCTCCTCTATTCTTACAGGGAAGTACGTCCACAACCACAACACTTACACTAACAACGAGAACTGTTCTTCTCCATCCTGGCAGGCGCAACACGAAATACGTACATTTGCAGTGTACCTCAACAACACAGGGTACAGGACAGGTAAGATCAAGGCTGGCTCCATCTGAAAGCTTCCTTAGGCTTACTAGTACAGAGGATAATGTCTATAATATTGTAATTTGTTCTTATAATGGACCGAAGCAGTGCAGAATGTCAGAGCTTCAGTTGTGCATGTAGGTTTGAATTTTTCATAAAATGGATATATCAAAAGAAAACACGAGAAGGGACTGCTCCCTTTGGGGCAGAGGTGTCAGCTGGATTGGTTTCTCCAGACAATCCATTCCCAGAAAGATGTTTAGGATAAATAACAACTGAGGAATAATTGGCAAGATCAAATGTACTCCTGAGAAGCTTTGCATGTACTTGTTGCATGCAGTGCTTCTTAGGAACAAAGATCCATTAGAAAGGATTTCAGGAAATATGTAGCACATTTCACACCTATTTCCTTCTTGCATTCTCCAGGTGTGAGACTTTGGTCCTTGCCTGTTACAGTGGTTTTGTCAAGTTTCTTGCTGATGCTTTTTATCATGATGAGAAACGGGCATAAACCTTGTTTTATTTGTTATTTATAGTATATATACTATGGTATTGTGCTTTGGTTGTTACTGATAGTATACATTTGTGCTTTGAATTTTTAGTATTTGAGGCTTTACTGTTTGAGTATTTGAGATTTACTAGTGTAAATCTTGAATAATAATTGTAACAAAATCGTTATTTTCCTTCTAACTATTCACGTGAGTTTTACATGTCATTGCTGCAAAGTCTACGTCTTAAAACAAGTAGGTAATTTCCTTGTTTTGTTTTTTTCTAAAATAAAGACCTGAATTAATCTGGAAAGAAATAAATCAGGGGAAGTGCACATACCTTATTAATTGGTTGTTGTTTCCCTCCATTTATCATTCCTGGCAGTAATACCGGCGATCGTATGAATACCACCCCAAGGTTAATGTTTTATTCTTCGTAGATTATTTGTTTTGGGTTTACTGGTGTTTGCCTGTTGTAATAATTTTTATATTTAGTGACTAAACTTTACAGCACCTGCAATTTCTACGAATTTGCACAGCTATTGCAAGTGTCCTCGTATTCACACGTCTTATATTTTTACACTAAGTTAACGTTTAAATTCAGAGCAAAGAACTTAGTGAATCTATATCACATTTTCAGTCTACCTCTCAATTTGCAAACTAAATTTATTGGAACCCACGGAAATAGTACTTTTATAAGTACAAAGCAATCTTCAGGTGTAAATGAGATCCGCATTCATATAGTTAAATGTGATACATTATTATACAAATTTAAATGGAAATTTCCATTATTGAAGGCTGGTGTTCATTTCTGATCTCCAGTTAAAGTCTTATTATCCACTATGAAGGATAAGAGGGTATTGGAGTAAGAAGTATTTTTTTACCTTTCTCTCCCACTCCCCCCGCAAAGATCTGATCAGATTTACCTACTTCAGAGAGAGAGCAGGAAATTGTACTTTAGAACTCAGTTTCTCAAGTTTCAAAAGTGACCTGCTAAGGAGAGCGTTTTGGACATTATGTTTCTCCAAAATGGGGAATCCTCCTTGAAAATGATAGCAGTGCTTTCCAGCTCTTCCTTTGTTCACTGCAGTTCATTTGTAGGGGGGTTTTTAATTATTTATTTTTAGGTCCATGGTAGTACTGGTTTGCCCTGCAATCACAGTTTAGCTTCTTGATCCCTTTTTTGGTTTTTTTTGGTTTTTTTTTTTTGAAGAGGGGTAAGAAAAAGAAGCCATGAGGAACAAAGCCTTTGGAGCTTGCTTTTATATTTAAGTTCACAACCTTGGGGAGAGAAGGGGGCACATTTTGGAAGAGAGTTTGTTTTTTTCTTAATTCATAAGCCAGATCTTCTCCCTGATTTTTTCTTTTTTCTCTTTTGTTTAAACTTGAAGGAAGAAATTGTACTCTCCTACTCCACTTAACCTTGCCTCTGTTTTTCTTTTCTGCCAGTTGTTTCACATGTCCTTGCCCTCTTCTCTGTTCATTGTGATCTCCCTGTGTTTTGCTCTGTTACAAAAGATGATTCTGCTGGGGGCCGTTCTTTCTGCATTGTAGGATTTTCCCTGTGGCGGTGGCATTTGTGGTTTGGATCTATACAGGCTTGTGCTGCTGCTGGCACCTCTGGGCAGTGTGCTGGTGGCGTGGGGGCAGGAAGGAGCAGTGTGGTGCAGGTTTCTCCTGCACAAGTTGCAAGTAAGGAATATGAGAGAAGGTGGAAAAGGTGCAACTTTCCTATAATTATTTCTCACTTTGAGCCGTGGTTGTCAGTTTTATATTTTTCAACTGTGGCACTTTAATAAGCTTGACCAACTTTGTTAGGTATCTGAGTTGGCAGAGTAGAGATGGAGGAAGAGGCTGAGCTGGGAAGTTCTGTCTTTGGCTTTAATAGTCAGAACTTTGACCATCATGCATCGCTGTCACTTTATGTGGATCAATTAAAATAAATAAATATAATGACAATGCAAAGGATGAGGTTTCCTTCCACACTGGAAGCCACTGAGGGCAGTAGGTGTTACAGGTGTGTCTTCCTCTGCATTGACCTGTCTCACGATCTAAAAACGGCCAGTGTGATGAATAGCAGCTGAAAGGCCCTGTTCTCGTTATGCACCCACTACACACAGACAAGTTCCCCATCTCACTAAAGTAATCGGTCCAATTTTGAAGAGCTTCTGGCATCATTGTCCTATTACAGATTGTGGGAAATTGGGCAAGAAGGACAAATTATGTAAGTAAACCAAGTCAATTGATGGATTAATCTTTAGAAAAGTTAGTGTAAGAGACATCTGAATCATCACTAACTTTAAAACAGTGGACACTAGTACTTTCAACTTGGAGCAGGAGATAATTAGAATGGAAAAGAAACAAAGAGATCCTGTGACAAACATTTCTGAATGTCGGGGAATTTCTCTGCCAAAGGTTCCTGTGTAAACATTTACAGAGAAAAGGTTCTGTTTTCCGTGAACATACACATCTCTTTCTGTGAGACAGCTTTTAAAATGCACAATGCATTGTTGCATGCTCAGGTCCTGCAGCAACAAATACCAAGATGTTTTGTTGGAATACAGATTTAAACTTTCCCTTAGACATTACTTAATGAGAAAAGCTTCTCTCTTCCATTTGCCTGGCTGGCTGAATGATTAGGTCTTAAAATTGGTGACTGATTCCAGAATATTTTGTCAGCCTTATCTGCAGTCAGGAAATGAAAAGACATGTTTATCTTATTAAATTCAACAGAATTAGGGATGGTGGGCCAAATTCAGCCTGGCAGAAGGATACTTTTGCTTCAGTGAATCTTCTGAGAGAGTTCTGTTAATTTATGTTAGGGATTAATGTGGCTCAGCATGCAGGAAAGACTGTACACATTTTGGCTAACTTTCCATCCTTGCTCCTGTTGAGCAGTACCCTATGGTACAGCTAACCCTGTTCAGTTAAATGAGTCTATTAACAAAGGAAAAAGCTGCCACTTGCATGGGGATATGTCAGTATCTCACTCCGATGATAAGTCCATACTTGAATTATGCAAAGAATTAATAAATGCCATTTTGCACCATTCGTGTATTTTGAACCTAGAGAGAAAGTCATTGTGGGAGGTCTATCTCTGCCATTATAAAAAATTTCTTGGGAATAAAAGTAATAATCATTCTTAGCACTTTCATGGGGCTTTACAATAATTAACTAATGAAATCATTAAAATTCAGTGCCAATCTTCCATTTCCTCCCATTAATATTAGACTAAGAAGATACAGTGGCTGACTGCATTCAAATAATTATTTTTCCACTTCACTGTCTGAGTCTTTGACATTTTAAAGTGATTTTAACATTAAATTGTAAGAAAGAGGGGAAAGGCTATTGGTAAATGTTTGTTAAAGGAGGAATGAACTGGAAAAATATGTGACCGGATTTTAATATCTACATACACGACAGGAATAAAGTTCTTAGATTATTAGTTTCCTGCTGTAGAATTAGTTGTTCACGGTAGTTCCTGGTTGCTATTTTTTACTACAGAAATAGTTAAAAACTTGACTGAAGTCTATCTCTGTGTTTAATTGCTTGGTAGGGAATAATTGGTGACCTGAAGAGTCAAAGGGGAGACAGAATAGTGAAGTACTTTCTACGAGGTTCCATGCAGGTGAGGAGTAGCATTAAGGAGAGATGCAAGTTTGATTCACACGTGGGTGCCCAGGCCACTACGCCACACTGCACTGCTCTGTCAGGTTACATGCCTGTAAAGAAAACAGATTATCCAAGTCAGAGGAACATCCTGTACGCAGGACAGATAGCTCTTGCAGCTGATGAAGAACTGAAGGCCATTTTTAAAAATAATAACCAAGTGATTTGAGTCAGACTTAATTTTCAGAAGTGATTTGCACAATTAGGAACTGAAGTGTTATGATATTCACCTCCAAGACACCTAGGTGACTTTTCAGAACTGGGTATCAGGTTTCTGAATTATTTATCTTGAAGGTAAATTGGTTTCCTTAGATCTTTTGCTCTCTATATAGAAATGTTATCTTAGCAAGGTCTGTCAAATTATATGTTAGGTGGTTTGAGACCATTAGACTTGAAAATGGTGTGAAAGAAAGATTCAGCATAGTGGCTATATCATAATGGCTGTTATTGCAAAAGGCTGGAAAGCGTGTAAGAAGAGGAGCCCAGATCCGCTGACTCCATGTGACTACTTCTGGCAGGCTTGGTCCATGGCAGTGAATTATTGAGCTGGAATATCCTGCAAATGCTCTGGAGAATGAAGTTTTCAGACAAAAGACAGTTCTGGATTTCCTTCCTCATGTGTGTTAAAGACTTTTTTTTTCCTTTCTCAGTTCAAACTTCACGTCTATACTATAAATTGGTTTCAGATCAAACATGTATGTATCTTTTCCCTCTATTTCTATGAATTGAGTTCTAAGCATCAGTAATTCATTTTAAACATATTATAATCTATGCTAACTGAAAATGAGAACACATTTAGTGGAGCTGTGGTCTCCTGAGGATTTTGCAGACGTTGTAAAAGTGAAAATTACCTGTGCAGCTACTGTTTCATCACCTGTCTTCTGCATGTAGATTTATTTTGTTTAATGCACATTTTAACTGTCCTGAAGAGAGGACTATATACACTTCTGTGAATAACTCGCTAAGTAAAATCCTGTTAGTAGCCTGCAATCCAGTCAGACCTTCCCAGGAGTCTGAGGGGAAGGCATCCACAACTACAGAAATAAGCCAATGTCTATGGCTCCCTTATTTCCAGTCATATTTTGTTTCCTTCTAAACCCTCTCTCTTATTTTTTCCCCTAAATCTATTTTCAACATAAAATGTTGTAGGTTATGAGAAACACCTCCTTTTTTTCTTTCCCCCTACTATAATGCACTCTTCTGATAGGATGCCAATTCTAGCATCTGAAGTGTAATGGCTTTGTTACACTGATTTGTCATTTCTAGCAAGAAGTAATTCGTATTTTGATATTTCTTCAGAAATAGGATTATCAGTTCATAGCATTCAAAACAGCTAGAAGTTAAACAGAATACTTGCACATTGTGAAAATATTTTTAAAATCTTTGTTAGTTTAGATCTTCGAGGGTGGCAGTACTTACAAAATAAAAGAACCTATTGGCTTATTAAGTTTTGAATTTTCCAGTGCTAATTGTGTTCAATATTAGATAGCTTATCAGCCAAAAATGAGAAATAGATTCCCTCCTTCTCACTCCAATTTAAAGTCTTTTGTTTTATCCAGCTTAAGTGAAGTCTTTGTGGTATCTTCCATTCTTTTTTCTTTGCTTTTCTGGAATGCTTGTTTTTTGCAGAAGTCTTTAAAAATCCTTAAATTTAATTTAGTAATGTCATTTATTGAACACAGTTCTCCTAAATTGTCTTTCCTGAATGCCCGAAAGTGTGAGTGTTCCATGTGGCCCACGTGGTCACATACTTGCCCTGTGCAGTAGCAATGCTCAATCTAGTGGGCACTGTAAAAGCTTAGCGAGATGGAAGTTCAGAGATAAAACAATAATCTGTGTGGCAGCCCTAATAAAGTGCATGAGAGAGCAGTGCTGATTTCAAAGACTCGCCAGTGCCTACATTAAAAACTTTGCAGGTAGATTCTAATTCCAGTTTCTGGAAGTCAAATTCCATTTCTTTGAATCCGAACATCCTCGTGTCATTTTGTATGTTTTAGTGGCATGAGCGCTGCCCTGAGCCCTCTGTCTCATCTGCCGAGTTGGAGATAATAGCACTTCCCATCCTTATGTATATGTTATGCATGGGAGGACTACATACATTTTTGAGATGGTTGCATTTTAGGATTGTAAGGGGTGACTGATTATTTATGAAAAACAAAAGTGTCAAATATATTTTTTGGTCAAAAGTGAAAGGTAAATGTATGGACAATAAACTGCTGTAGAATCTGAATTTCTTCTCTTTCAGTGAATGTCTTGTTGAAAGAAATTCTGTGGTTATATTGAACCAGGCTTGGACTGTTGTCCCAATTGGATTCAGTAAGACTTTAGTGGTTTTATTTATGAACTAATGCTTTTAGTAGTGTTCTTTTAAATTTATTGCTAGGTGGAAAAAACCAGTTTGTTAAAGTACAACAAATATTTCTTCTTGCTCAGCCTATCTCAGCAGCTCCCTGAAAGTTGGCGGTCGTGTTTTCTTCAAATCCTATGGACAAAATGGTTCTAAATGAAATTTTTTTGGAGTTGGCCCAAATAGCATGGTGTGCAGACTTTCCTATTTTAGTAAAGATTTGGTGTTAAGCTAGATAATCTTTTGATTAGATTGTTTATTATTAAAAAGGGTCTGACAATCCCTTTACTGCTGGGGAGGTTTCTGATTTTTATGTGCAGAGGAGGAAATGTTGCATGTGATGAGAGCAGGATAAACCTAAATGTTAAGACTCTTCTGTGGCCATGATACATAAAAGAGGGAAGCGATATCCATAGTAAATTTTTAAGAAAATGTCTCGTTGTTGTGGTGGTTTTGATGTTGGGAAAGGTTTTGTGGAAAATCTGAATGGTCAGAACTGGCCACCAAGGAATATGAGCAGACTGCCAAGTCATAGCGAGCCGGGCAGTGCTCCTGCCTTCTCTTGTACTGCCCGAATAGGAAATGATGCTGTTGCGATACATGAAGTCATCTTGTCTTAATTGTAATAAAGTTTGACGATATGAAGATTGCCATTTCTAGATTTTTTTGCCTTTAACTTTCAGAAAGCATCAGAGGGATGTTCAGAAAGATATTTACGCCTTGCATTTCTAGTTCTGGTTAAACTTTTGTAATCTCTACCATAGGCATTAGTGAAAGCGGGGTTTTGCCCCAATTCCATTGGGAATTTGCTCACCTGAGAAAGACAAGCAAGACTTGGCTCACCATCGGCATTCTTCTTTTTATTCCTTGTTGACCATTTCAAAATATTTGGTTTGAGCCCTTTTGTTTTATTTGGCTTCGTCTGCTCCCCTTCAGCCAATTCCCCTGATTCATTAAATAGATCTTGGCACTGATCCTTGGCCACAACTGAGAAATGTGCAATGCAAATTCAGGAAGAGGAACAAAGGTGTCATAAAGATTACTGTGCGTTGCCTTTGTCCTGCTAGATATCAGACTAGTTGCCTGGCATAATAAGAAAGCCTGGAGGCTATTCTTACTGCAGTGGTTACCAGTCGCTGTACAACATGGGTTTTACAACTATTATGTTTCATGAATTGTAGCGATAAATTTTATTCCAGTTACAGAGAGAAGCTGTGCATGTAAAGGCTCTTGCCTTTAAGTACTACTCTTTTTATGCCCCTGTGATGGTGGATGGAGCATGTGATCTTTAAGAAAATCTTGTACTATCTACTGTACTGTAGGTTAGAGAAAAACTGGGCTACCCTGTGCAATAGACTAAAATAAAGTGTGTGTGTGTATAGACCTGTCCTTAGTCTAACTGATTAAGTACTTGAAGGAATTCATCATTTCAAGGACTGCTGCAGATGTACAAAAGAAAAGAAACAGCAAAAGAAGTACTCGGAGCCCAGTCTTCCTTAGCGTCCTTAAACTGACAGAACTAAAGGGATCTGAGAACAAAATGTGGTCTTAAGCTCCCCCTGCTCCTTAAAAATACTCTAATGTTTGGGAACTCGCTGTATATTTTGTGCAACTCATTAGATTTACTGGAGTTACTGAGATATGAATACTAATGCCTTATCTCCTAATCTTTGCAGTAGTGTCATATTTCCTGTTTTCACTAAAGGTGCCGACTGGGACTGTTTTATTCAGGTGACTTCAGCACTTAGGAGTTACTGGTTTTTGGAAAATCCAGTCAGTTATTTTGATACCTAATGAGAACTGATGTCTCTTCAAAAATCTTTCCCATGGAACCAAATTTAATATTGAATGACAGGATTTTATCTCAGAACCCCCCATACTTCTGTAAATCCATTAATTTCACTGGGTTTATTCAATTATACGTTGTCAGTTTAAGAGTATATTTGGCCATGGTGTGAATGCAAAGCTGACTTTGACCTTTGGGCTTACTACTTGGTACATGTGTACTTAGCCATGCTGAGAGTGCTTTCTCATCTGCTTTCCTCTGATTGTCTCTTACAGGACAAGAAGTACTGAAAGTAATTTTTGCTAGATATACAGCAGAAATAAGATCAGAAATGTTGTCCTCCCCCTTCCACCCCCTGCCTCAGTCCAAAAATTAAAGATTGCTCAAATGTCACTAATTGTTCAACTTTGGGCGGGGGAAAACTAGTATCAGATACAGAAGTAAAAGATTTTAGAGGGGTAAACAAATCGCTGTGAGTAATTAAGACTTGCAACTCAAAACCTAAGTTAATACCTGGAAAGTTGGCTGTTGAAATATGACAGAAAAGCAGTGCTTTAAATACGTCTTTAATGCACTTAATGTACAACATTCGTGTTTAAATGTAGAGGGCTAATAGCTTAAAACATGCGTTTAATTTCACAGTCTTCATGGTAAGTACAACTTAATGGGGTGCTAATAGGTGGATATAGCTAAGTAGCATGAAGGATATGGAGAGCAGACTCCAGGAGGAGGGCTGTGTGGTATAAATACTGAGCTTACTGTCCAGGAGTAACAAAAAGCTGAATTCTACTTTTTCTCAGCTTCAGTATTTGAGTGCATGAATATTTATAAATTCTAGCCATTCTTTCTAAGTTCTAAAATCCTGGAATCGTGTATGTTCAACTAAAGATGGGCCTCATAAATCCCTTAGTCCATCACAGGTTCACTGGCTAATTCAGGTTGGAAGGGATCTCAGCTGGTCTCTTTTCCACCACCTGCTCAAAGCCTGCTCTAGGCCATGTTGCTGAGGGCTTTGTCCAGTCTAGTCTTGCAAAACACCCAGGACTGGAATTGCGCAGTCTTTCTGAGCAACCTGTTTCACGCTTTGACTCTTCTCTTTGTGGAAAAAGCTTGTCTTGCTATCCAGGCTGAACCTCACTTAATTCGATCTATGCTGGTTCTTTTTTGTCCTCCCTGCATCACCATGAAGAGTCTGGCTTTGTTTTCTCAATAATCTCCTCACTGGTGAAAAGGTTATTAGGTTCCCCTGAAGCCAGGCTAACCTTGCTCCACGGAGTATATTTTTCTAGTGCGTAGCCTGACTCAGCTTTACACATGGAAGAGCTTTATCTTTCACTGCTTCCCAACAGAATGCAACATACCACTGTCAGGAAAGTAACACTGGTACTCTCTCATGCATTCCTTTCTTGATTTCATCTTCTTACTTTATTTAAAATGAACATAAATGCTATGGTCATTTGTTAAACAGGCTTTTAGTGGAATGGATAGGTGATCTTAGCCAGTAGTTAACCGAACTGTGTCTAAACAGGTGACTATGGTCAGAATCAGCGCTACCTGATCAAGGAAACTGAATGAAAAGAATGAAAGACTGAAATTCTGTGTCTAAATCTGATCTGCTGGCAATTCTACACTGAGGAATCTCAGTTGACTTCCACTGCATTCCTGTTTCTAGTTTGAGAACTAAAAAAGGTCTTTTACATCTCATTCCCAATGTTCCATATGGAATAGAAAGGGATCAATAATCCCCTGCATCATTTTATTGATGCACCTTGAATTATCTTAGTTTTCAACTTAATGCAAAGTTTTGTGAATATCCTTTGTTAGATGCATTTTAGTTGCCGTAAGTATTTCTAGGTAGTTATTAGGAAAAGAATTAGTATTTTTAAAAAAGCGGGGGTGGAACCCAACAAACTTGTAGAGTTTCATAGATGATTTAGCTAGATGAGAGAACTAGTTTGAACATTTCCAGTGGTGATAGATGATGCCTTGATGTCCATTCGTTTAATTGTGCTTTTACACTACATTTGATAATATGCTGGATCTGCTTTTTAAGCAATGAGCTGTGGCCTTGGTGTATCTGCGGTTGTGTTACATTCGGAGTGACCTTCATATTAATTGATAGCACAGGGAAAATTCTTTTGTATGCAAATATTTTTTTTTCTCACAGGAAGAGTTTAAAAAACAAAACCTCTTGTAAAAATTCCACTCTATACCAAAGAATTTTCCAGGTGCTTATCACTAGAAGGGTGAGACTCTGAGAAAAGAACTTTAGAAGGTTATGAACCCCTGCGGAAGTGGTAACAGTGTACAAAGGACTCAATTCTTGCATATCCTGTTTTCTGCAGTCTTAAGAGAAACTACTTTTTATAGTATTTAAAGAAAGGAAAATCCCATTCTTAATGTATTTATTAAAAACAGCTACTTGGATGCTTTTTAGTGATCGTTACATGGACTGGATATAGGAACATGGCTGAGCATATCAAACAGCAGCCTCCCTGAATGTTTATTAATGAAATCTTGGAGCAGTTTGAAATTGGATATACCAAAGGCATGTGTACTCTAGTGAGCAGCTGTCTCTGGTGGTGAACTAATCTGATGAGGGGAAAAGTTGTGTTAGAGAGAATCTTTACAGTCCAAAATCAAAATCTTTCACTAGCATCAAGAGAGCTTTATTGTTGTGACCCAACATTTTATACTGCAGAGGAGTGACATTTAAAAATTTTTGAACAACGAACCTTTAAACAGCTGAGGAGAGGGAAAAGAAAAAGATGTGAAATGGAAGATTGGAAACAGCAGAGAAAATTATTTAAAGCACTTTGACATCCATGAAAGATTATAAAGACATCCTGAATGTACAATGGCGGGTATGCAAAAGGTGCTGGAAGGAACTTCCGCCAGACTTTCCTTTAATGCCTCTGCAGAATAACAATGAAGTAATTCTTTACAGAATGCCCCTTTCCTGAGTTCTTCAGCTGGCTCAGCCAGAGGGTTTAGGAGCAGATTGGTTCCTGTGATGCCAAATATATCTCTGTTTGGATAGAGTATGTTGAATGGGGGACAAAAGGCTTTGGACTGCCCTGTGCGTACCTGCTACTGTAGACACTGGCCAGTGTTTCAGTCCCTGTGCTCTTTGTTACTAGGACAAGAAAAAACGTGCGTCTGTATTGTTTTATTGGCCACAACAGCTGTGAATTGCCTTTCATTCTTTAAAAATTAAAGGCCGTTCATAAAGCAAAAATATATAGCAAAAGTGTATATAGTGTATAAATGCAGCCCCTGAGTAATGTGATGGTTTTTGTCTCCAGTGGAGTAGATTTTGCTTTGTTCGTTGCTGCCAGTTTACTTTGCTTGGTTAAAGAAGACGTCATGAGGTAGTTCAGGCCAGTGAAACAAATTCTTTTCTGCAGTGTTCTTATCACTTGGTAAACCCTTTTGTAAGCAGCTCATCTCTAAAATAGCATAGCCCATTACCTACTTTTGCAAAATATTTTGAAAACACAGTGTAATTTTAAGGATTTCATTAATTGTGTCCTAATAGATGTGCCTTCCTTATCTTCTGTGACATAGATATTAATTTTGTCAGCACTTTAATCTCTTTCGAACGCTTTGAAAGATCTCAAACATTCACTTTCTCTTGGCTTACCATACACATCAATTGAATACATTGAAATTTCTTCATGATCCAAAATATGCTTTTGCATTCTACCTAAGCACTTTTAGTTGGATCTTACGGACATTCAGCACACAAAATACTTGCTTCCTGTAAATTTATTTAATTTCATTCTGCTATATTATTTTGTTGCTAATATAATGTTTCCCATTTTTAGGGGAAAAAAAACCCTATCAGGTAATGATATGGAGCTCTCACATACTGTTTTGAATCGCTGTTTGTCACTGTGTCTGTCTTTTGGATGGATTTTCAGCCAACTACAAATAGATGTAAATCCATTGACTTCAGTGAGGCTGGCCCTTTCTACACTGACTGCAAATCTGTTCTGCTGTATCCACAGTATTGCTCCTTGCACTTGTATAAGTACAAGTTGGTGCAGTATCGGACACTACATGCTGTAAACTTAAAAAAATCTTTAAGAACCTGAGAACTGTGAATTGTGTGCTCAAATCCCATAGATTATGAGGTGAGGTTTAATCTAAGTCTGAGAACAGAATCTTAGCTATTCTGTTGTCCTTATAGAAGCACAGACATTCCAATGGCCAGTGTGAGATGCTGCCTCTGGATTAAAAATATTTGTAAGACAAGTGGAACAAGTGTAAAGGTGTTTGTGCTAGTCACTATGGGAGTGCTAACTTGTACTGCCAGACCATTCAAAAATTGAGATCTGAGCTCTAATCACAAAAAGTCAGATGCTGAATCATGGTGCAGTCTGCAGACCTAAGAGCAGAATTTTGCCTTTAAGCTTTAAAAACACTAGCTAGATGAATGGAGTCTTCCAGTATAATTTATTCTGTAGTTGCATAGTGAAGATATAACATATAAACCAATACTGAAAAATATGTTCCTTTAAATTATTTATTTTTTTGCTGGGATACTGTGAAAGCATCATTGGGTACATCGTGCCCTTTAGAGAATTTGTGTTCTCATAGAAATCTAACGCTTTTCATTTTCCTTAACCATTTTCTGGAAAATAATTTGTGTCTGTGCACTTGTGGCTTACAGAGCAAGGCTAGTATGTACATAGCTCTTCTGGGAGCATGGCTCAAAGGCCTTCCCTGTGTTCTGTAAGAATCCTTTGCTCATTCTGTACTTCTTCTGCCAAACAGGCTGCTGCTTCATTTCTTCTATGCAGCAAGTTTAAAATCTCATGATATTTATGGTCCTCATTTGTCATAATTTCTCCCAGGCCAAACTCCTATTAGCAACTTCACTGCTTCTGCCAGTTCCTTAGGTGGAGATGGCTCAAATGGGTGTAACCAAAATGAAAAATGTAGCTAAATTGGGTGATTCAGAGTAGGATGAGATAATGTGGCAACTGGCACTATTTGAAGCATTCTTTATTTTGTTTGTCTGAATATATCAGGCATTAAAGAAAATATAATGGTAATTGTGGTCCAGTTTCCCGCATACACCGTCAGGTTGTAAATCAAAAGATCTGCATTACAGAGCTCTGAAATAAACACAGGCAAACTTAGAACTTATCTGTTAACTTAAGTGTATCAGAATGAAGAAAACCAAGCTCCTCTCAGAAGAGACAGAAAGAAAAGAATATGGTTAAATATGGTGTCTTTGAAGAGTTTGTTATGCTTTCTTACTGTGATTCTGCTTTCTCTACCCCTAGCTTTCTTTGGAAAGTACCTTAATGAATACAATGGCTCCTATGTTCCTCCTGGTTGGAAGGAATGGGTTGGATTACTTAAAAACTCTCGATTTTACAACTACACGCTCTGTAGAAACGGAGTGAAGGAGAAGCATGGATATGACTACTCCAGGGTACGTCCTATTGATTTATTTCTATTTTTTAACATTTGACATGACTGCAAGAAAGCTGCACTTTTATGGTTTCAGTCTGACTAAAGAATTCTTTTTGTACTTGAGAGCTGCTACGTGTAACCTTAGCTACAACCCAGTAGGCGTCATGTTTGGAGTTTTCCTTATCTTCCGTTCTGGGAGGGTCATGTTACTGAAAACATTATTAGCAGCAATGGAAGCAAACAAAATGTCCTGAGACTGTGTTATATATTATGAGCTGAAGACGTGAAAATGGATTTAAATGTTGCATGATAACAATTTCTATGCTTTGTACTTTAATTATTGTGTGCCGAGTCTGATTGTCATCTATTCCCCTGCTATAGAACTGACTCCAGTGGAGTTACACAAGTGTAAATGAGATAAGAATCCAGTTCCCTCCAGCTAGACCCATCTTTTTATGTTAGTTTAAGGAACTTGTTTCACAGCCATAATATGATGGAGAATTCATAATATCTTAGTATATCTTATGATCGTTATGAATGAGTGAAAAATTTAACTATTAAATTTATATCTCAGTGTATTGTTACAGGCGCGTGTTTCCTAATATCCTTGCAAGGATGTTACACCTTGGCCAAACTTACTAAAATGCTTGGTAATCATTGTCAAATGCAGTAGCGTTTTTCTTCCTCATCTAGCACACGTTATAGCTCAAGCTGTTACCTGTTTGCAGTCAGGATTATGTTTATTTCAGCCAAAAGTGTTACCTTTCCAAAGGAACCAGCTTCTGTGAGTTCTTAAAATGGCCTGAATTGTCCCTGAAGCATGAAGATAAATAAATTTATCCATAAACTGCTGTCGGTTTAAGTAGTGTATAATTTACGAAGTTGACTCAGTCTGGAGCGATACTAATTTGTGAGGTGTATTTGCTTAACAGGGATTTGGTTTTCTTTCTCTCATTGAGCACAAATCCTGCTTCCATATTTGTGTTTCATTAGCAGTGAGTTCACAGTCAGCTTTTCCTTTAAAAGGTTAATGTCTGTGTGATTTTCCCCCTTCCCCTCCCCTATTTGCCATTTTTAGTTAAATGTACTTTGTGTTGAAAGATAAAACTTAACAGGCTTCTAGGGTTTTCTTTTCTGTCACCAGCTGCTAAGGGGAAGGGGCAACTGATGTACAGAATTATTTGTCTTTTATTTCCCTTCT
Organism: Limnodromus scolopaceus; assembly: GCA_028565335.1. Classification (NCBI taxonomy): domain Eukaryota; kingdom Metazoa; phylum Chordata; class Aves; order Charadriiformes; family Scolopacidae; genus Limnodromus; species Limnodromus scolopaceus. Next base: position 10,092,680 of record JAOXNO010000005.1, read on the forward strand.
GATCTATGAAGAATGAGAGCTAATCTTTACAGCCATGTACCAAAAATGTTATGATGGAAATATATCTTATGTAGAATAATGTCAGTGTTTCATAGGGGACTGTTCCCGATTGTACCAAGGAGCCGACAGGGAACTTTATGTTCCAGTATTCTCAGCTCTCTTCTGTGTATGCAATACTTGACAATGTTTAGGTTTTCATTTGGTTTAGTTTTTCTTACCGAGTTTGATAATAAATACAAAAAGTCTGATGAAAATATAAATGTTTTTATAATCTTCATATTCTTGCATAATACACAGCTATGGTAATAAACAGATGATGGTGTGCAGAGCAACAGCATTTGTTGGTATTAACACTGGAGTTGAAGTGAACGAACAGAAGCTGAAATACAAGATTGCTTCTCTTTCTTTCCTGCCATTTTTGTTGCTGGAAACTTAATTTTCCGGCAATTAACAATATAATCAGATTAATTTTTACCCCTATCTACTTGACATAGTTAATGTTTATTATGTGTCAGTGGAAAACTAGAAAAAACCATTTCTGATTCTGTCCTCCAAAGTGACTGCTAGACACTTACCTTCTGAAAATCAAATCTTTGCAAATTCTTTCAGATTTTCTAACAGGATATATTCTACTGCGATTTTTCTTTTTCAGTTTCTGTCAACTTTTGTAGATTAATTTCTAGTTTTGTGTTTGCACAGTCTACTACAGCCTCTGTAATCTGGAGCTTTAAAAAAAGAAAATAAATCAGTTAAGGGAAATGTTTCGGTTTGGTCGTTTGGTCTGGTAAACACTGGATTTGCAACATTGACTTTGAATGATTGTCACTTTGACCAGTTGAAAACCTTTGTCTTCAAAATGAAGTTTAGAAACTATGCTCTTGTAATGGCTAAATCAAAAATTAGTTACTCCCTTAAGAAAGTGACCAACCAGCTTAAAGAACAGGCACATTTTAGATAAATGCCAGCGCATTTTTGTGGGCTCTCCATATTCTCTCTCAGCCATGAGTATGGTCTCAGGATGTTCAGAAGTCAGTTTTGCTTTGGTCTGGGTTATTGTACCTTCTCCCTTCCCCTGCATCCCCCCTGAACAGAGGCCCCTCAGTTGACTTTGATGGAATTATGCCTGTTTACACCTGCTTTCATGAGTGAAAGTATCATATCAATAACAGTCATAATCATGGCAGTTTCATAACATACAGGCCTCGTGTTGGGACAAAAGTGTAAAATTATAAACGGAGACTTTGCCAGCCTTGTTCTGGGATACACAGGAAATAACTTGGGGATAGTAAATACAGTCAATGAGCAAGGTTTCCTTTGGTGAGTGCTAAACTGACTTCTCACACCAAGGTCATTGGCAGTGGTAAAGGGGAGCAAGTCTCTGAACCAGGGACTGAAAGCTGTGCTTCAAAGGAGATGCAATCCAGTATGTACCACACCTTGTACTTGTTCACTTGGCCAGAGGCATACTTTATGTCTGATTTTCACATTCAGCTGTGACATGACAGTTATTATTTTGTTTTTTAAAGGTGCCGTTTCCTATCCTACTCATGTTTGAAGGTTATTTATATTTGCAGCATTTCCTGTGATGCAGCCTAAGAGAGAGCATGGCTTGTCATTAAAAATACTGTCTTAAATCTATATAGCTCCAGCAGATATCAGAAGAATGATAATGATACTTCTTTAAAAAAGTAAAGATAGTCTGTAACTTCCATAGAATGATAATGATACTTCTTTAACAAAGTAAAGATAGTCCATAACTTCCACTTTTAGTCCATAACTAAAAAAAGGAAGTTTTCTAAATTCTCGGCAATGTATTTGATAGAGCTATACCTCTATCAGATTGTTACTATGTCCGTAATATTGAATTAAATTTTTGGTCCAATTCGACCAGCATCTTCTACCTTTAGTGACTTCTGGTTCAGAGGGAGGTTAAGAAAAATGAACATCAAATCTTTTGGATTTTCAAAGTGCTTTTATGGTATAAGCACTTTGAAGATATTGACACCAAAAAGCAAAGAAATTGACCCATAGTTTTCTATTTTTTGTATTAATACCTGGTCAATGTGTTTACTATTGTGATCTTCATAATATAATTAAACACCCTGGGAAGAAAGAGTCGTATTTGATCTTCTCTAATGTCATTCATTTCTGAGAGGAGGCTG
>JAOXNO010000005.1:10094941-10106255 GCA_028565335.1 Limnodromus scolopaceus
TTGACCCATAGTTTTCTATTTTTTGTATTAATACCTGGTCAATGTGTTTACTATTGTGATCTTCATAATATAATTAATATAATTAAACACCCTGGGAAGAAAGAGTCGTATTTGATCTTCTCTAATGTCATTCATTTCTGAGAGGAGGCTGTTGATTTCATATTTCTAGGCAGTGAAGAAAGAATTACTTGGGTTTAGTTCTTGAAGTTTTATCATCTGTAACTTACTCCCTCCTCCTCCCGTTCTGAGTAAAGTAGCTTCTTTTTTCCTGTTTCGTGTGATACCTCAGACCTCCCCTTCCCATCTCACCCCCCCAACTTGAAAATATTTTTCAAGTATCTCATTATACTTTTACTTCTACTTGCAGGATTATCTAACTGATCTGATTACCAATGACAGTATTACCTTCTTCAGAATCTCAAAGAAGATGTATCCTCACAGGCCTGTACTGATGGTTATAAGCCATGCTGCTCCTCACGGCCCTGAAGATTCAGCCCCTCAGTATTCACATCTCTTTCCTAATGCCTCGCAGCACATGTAAGGAAAGATAAAACCCTTTTATTTCCAGGTGCAGAAGTCCTGGGTACCTCAGGGGGAACAATGTTTGCTTTATAATACTCTTGGCATGTTTGTCACAAATATATAACAAGAGTTTCGAGATTTACTTATTTATTTTACCTCTTCAGACTAGTACAAATATATTGAGAATGGCTACTGCATCTAGAACTCAGAATTGTAGCTCACTGAGATAAATGGAAAGATTCATGTTGAATTCATTGGACTTTGTTACAACCTGTTTGGGAAGTAAAGCACTTTTACTTTGAGCAGGGGTTCTTGGGCTGTAATCTCTTCAGGGGAAGAAAGTCTATCTCCCTCTCCTTATGTATATACTATATTATTTTATGGGTATTACAAAACTCGGGTAGAATGCAATAGTTATTACTTCTGTTTCATATATGGAAAGAAAGGAAATACAGGCCTGCAGCACCAAATTAGACAAGCTATTTCTGAATGAGCTGGTATGTCTCTACATGACCCAGTACAATGTCTTGAACAGGTCCCAAAAGCAGTATCACCCGGTACCTGAGTTAACATGTTCGTAAGCTCCGTGATGAGACTGTTCCTGTTTATAGGACAGAGGCATTTTACAGGTGTAGCTCTGCAATGCTTCATTACAGGCATCTCCTTCAAATGCTGATAAAATCAGCATTGATTTTATCAATCTGATCTGATCTGATCAGCAGATAAAATGTTCTCCCAAATCATCTTTTGGCACAACTGAAAACTTTCCAATATTTTTCTAGCTACTGGCTTCATGCCTTCATTGGTGTTCAACATTTGTAACTTTCTTCGCTTTCTTCCCACCCCACCCCCCTTTTTTAAGGGGAATTCTGTTTTATTTTTGGATTTGTGAAGGAACTGGGAATGAAGCTGCTCAGGACTTGTCCAAAGTCCGGTGAAATCCATTTGAGCTTTTTCACTTTATTTAAAATAGAGTCTGGGAGAGAAAGCTTCCTTTGTTCTATTGCCTCGGTATTGTGTAACTTAGAATTCTATATTTCATTATTTTGTGCTGTGCTACCAAAGAGAATCTGTGTCCTAGATCTACAGCAATGCAGCATTTTGTGTTTGTTTGCAGTCTTATGCTCATGTGTTTTCTTTGAAATGAAAATTACAGAAATGCCAAACGAGCAACTTCTTATAGCTTATACCCAGTATTGACCTCAGTCTTATTAGAAGTTCCTTCGGAAAGCATTTGTATCTCAGAGATGATAATCATTTATCAGGCAGCATTTTGTAGCAATTTAACTATGCTAGTCGACTGAAAAAGAGTAGAAGGATTTGAGGAAAGGCCAGCAATGAAAATATAAACTACATCTATTTTTTCATTTGCTCATAGTTTAATTTTTTTTCCACACAAACTAGGTTTATCTTCCTGATTATAAAGTAGTTACACAAAACTGTTTTTAATTGTAGGTGACTTTTCTTACAATGATAACATTTATACAGGAAGCGTCTCATTTTGTGGGAACCAGTTTTGTTTGTAAAGAAACAAATTATCTTAGCAGATTAAGGAAACCGTGTTTTTCTTTTGGATATGAACATAAAATAGGATTTTAAGTACATCTTGTACAAAGAAACTGTCGATCTTATTCTAAACAATTTTCCCAGCACTACATAATAATAATCTGTAAGGGTTTTCATTGGCCTGGGTTTAAGATTAAATGCAGAAGTGCAGAGCGTGCATCATTCCCTCACTGTACGTACAAATTAGTTCTCTACTTTCCGTTTTTTCCATTGTTCCCACATTCCAGGGAATCCCTCAGTAACAGATAAATCTGTCGATGATAAAGGGGTGTAGGCAGTTCTCACGGGTTTGTTGTCGTGTGGATGTGGCAGGGAAGGATCAGAGCACAGGTAGAACACTTCCTGTGAATTGTCCGAAGGCAGTAAGCAATACCCTGAACCCTTTGCGGAGCTCTGGAGTCAGAGGGCAGTAACCATGTGCCGTGTCTCTGCACCTCTTCTTGTGGCAGCGCTGACGAAGTCTGTAGGTAGATTCTAGAGCTATATCCACATGGCAGAGTGAAGGTGTGACTGTAACGCTTGCACAGGCTGACACACGCTGCGTTGTGTAGCACTGCTAATGATAGCTGAAAGTTAGTGGTGTGGATTTTAGCATAGACTGACACTCAGAGTACTCCTTTGCTTGGGAACTCTGGTAGGTACTTGTGTTGCTAATTTATGCTGCTCTTCTCTTGCTTCTGTTATTACATGTACTGACTGGTAGGACCATTCCACCCTATACTGCAGTCTCTCTCCATCTGGTTCTACAGAGCTCCTTATCGTGTGCATCTGCAGGCTTTCCTTGTTTGAAAATTATTCACATCAACCACCATTCACATAGGAAATCCCTAGGCGACATGGCTGGTTTTTCTTTTTTAGTGCCCATACTGATAGCTGCAGAGAATGGAACAGCTGGGCAGTTTAACGGTGATCAGAAATGTTATTTCTATAGAGGGTACATTTTACCACCCATCTTTCCCAAGGTCAATTGCAATCAGACTAGGACTTATCTTCTGAGTCCATTTGAAGAGGGTTATCTTAACCAACTTCTAGGAATGTTATATTTGTGTATTTTTCCCATAAGGCAGACAAATCTGTTGAGTGTAAGAGGGTTACATTTGTAGTAATCAAAGAAAATCACAGGCTTTGGTTGGATTAAACAGCGGGAGGTTTCAAATCAGCCAGGAAATCACAAAGTAAGCTGAAAAGGAGTTTGCCAAGCATTTTTTATTCATTCTGGGCATCACATAGCAACAGTTTCCATAACTGTCAGCATTTTCAAAGGAGCAATGTCATTATTTCAGCCACAATAACATTCTGAAATTCAAGAGGCTATTAACAATACAGAGAGAATAAACACCAGCCCTTTCCTCCCTATATGAAGAAGCCTCCATTTGCCGCCTACGCACATTTTTCAGATAGCATCTAGCAGAGGCTTTCGGCATAAAACATTTCACTGTCAGATTATTAATTTCATGTTTATATTAAAACTCTTAAGACTACCTGTCATATTCAAAGAGACATTAGATACACAGTATTTTGAGAAGTTTCAACTTATATTACTATTGTTTATCTTAATAACTTACCCTGCTGCATATACAAAGCCAACCATAGATATTTGCCAAATGGGAGCTGTATATATTAGGAAATTGTGTTGTTGGGAAGAAGAAAATAACTGAATATCTGCTATTTTTTTCCTGTGTTACTGTGTCACCCTCTTGGCTTCTGCATTTGCATAGACTGAGTTTATTGCTTTGAATGAAAAAGGGAAGCCTCAACAAATCACTTGAGAAAAGTAATTTTTAATATTTTAGACTCTGCAGGTGATGTGTTTGAGCCAGGGTATGAAGAAATTGACAAACGTGGTTCTTGATCTTAAGTAATAACGATTTTTTTAGGAATAGATATAGTAGGTAAAAATAATATTTTTTGCAAATGTAAGCTATAGTGTAGATTTCAAGTGAGTTGGACACGATGCAGAGACTCAACATCATGGTAATGATATATCAAAATAAGTCCTTTCTGTGGATCCAGCTAACCTAGAGCAATATAATTAGGCACAGAAAAGCGACTTCTAGAACTGGCAACAACATGAAATTATGGAAAATAAGTGATATTTCTCTGCATCACTTTAATGGTGCCCATGAGGACTTGAAGGGGCAGTGGAGGCCATTGAGGAGGCCATTGAATCCGGCTCTTGGGATTTTGCAGAGACTTTAATTAAAGTTTCTGATTATCACAAAGGATTTGGTGGCTGGAAAGTGTCTGCAAAATACAGTCCTATTTCCCCCCACCCCTGCTTTGCTTGGCAGGTCTTTAAAATCCAGCTGTGTATCCAGTTCTGCTTGCCATGAGCTCACAGGCAGTCCAATAGCATTAGGTAGGGTGCCTAAGGTCCTCCAGGTACATGGGTGTGAACATATTCAAGTATCCACTCACATTGAATTCAAAAAAGCCATTGAAGAACATAGTAGAACCTTTTCATCAAGTTCTATAGTTATTATTAAACAACTTGCACAAGCCATAATATTTGGTGCTAATGTTGGCAGAGCGAAAGCAAAGCAATTGCATGAGTAGGAACTCTCTAGTACGTGCTTCAGCCACATCATACATGTGGAGTTAGACCTCTGAGGTTAGTCTCTTGGCCTTGAAATGTATCCATGTTAGTCTGCAAAAGCAATGCATATTTACTCTTGTAATAGATTTTATTCCCCACAGAGTTCTTTTCATTCTCTCATGTTTCATATAGAACATAGAAGTATAAGACTTTTCCAAAGTAAATCTAATATTCTCTTGTGCATCTCGGAGAGTCAGTCTATAGTGTTGATCAAATAGAAGTGATTGGTAGACATCACTATGACTTTTTTCTACACTGCTAAGAAGTTCTGGTTTTCTCCCTGTTCCTTAGCACTCCCAGTTATAACTATGCTCCAAACCCGGACAAGCACTGGATAATGAGGTACACAGGTCCCATGAAACCGATACACATGGAGTTCACTAACATGCTACAGAGAAAGCGCCTTCAAACACTTATGTCTGTGGATGACTCTATGGAGATGGTAAGATTGGTAGTTGCTTTTTTGGCTATACAGGTGCCAAAATACTATTTTTTTTTAATTAAGTCTGCATTATGTAATAATGAAATCTCTTGGTGCAAGCTGCGTGTCTTGAACAGAAACATCTGAATTAGCTAAAAGCTGCTCTGAAAAAGAATGGGTTTCCAGTTGTAAGAAGGCAGATTTAAAGGTGTTGCAATTTACTGCTTATCTCTTGGCATTCTTATTCAAAAAAGGTAGAACATAAAATAAGAGGAGTCCTGTAAGGCAAAGATGAGATTATCTGAATGGCATTGCATCAACTTGCTAGTAATGTCTTATAATTACTGATTGAGGCAAGTATGAGCTCTACTTCGTATTAATGAACCTGTTTAGATGGATCAGATACCAGCATTAAGGGAGATTGGCTGTTTTACTACACTATTTTGATTTTCTATTTAGTAAAATGGTTTCACTTTGGGTGATCCACTGCAGGCAAAAATCAGTTGGGTTGGTTTTTAGTTGTAATCGCCAAGTTTAGTGAATTATATGCATCTAATAGTCTTTCAAAAATTAAAAAACAAAACCAGACAAACAAACAAGACAACCCAAAAAAGAAAAAACTCTCAAAACAACAACAGAGTTTGTTTTCTTCTGTGCTGATGTATTCTGGATTTGTGAGGCACTAAAGTGGTGCCCCACCACCTTCGTACCTTTGCAAGTGAAAATGTCACATAAAAAGTGAACTTTGGTGCTCGAGTTGGTACGTTTCTCATAAAGATTCTTATGTAAATCTATAGAAGCAACTATAGAGTTAAAGCTCCTCTTAATTCTCAGTGTTAGTTCCCCAGCTAGTGAGAGAGTATGACTGAGTGGTATTCATCTGGAAGAGACTTTGCAAATATTCTGCATAACGGGGACTTATTTGTCTGAAGGCAAGATCATTGAGTGCTGCTTAAATACGTGTGAGATTCATTTTATTAAAATTATTTGCTGCAGGAAAAAGGTAAAGGTGGAGAGAAAATTTTAAAAATGCTTATCGCCTTGAAACTTTTCTCTCTGTTACTGTATGTATTTAGTACTAGCTTGTTGGCTCTCATGCAAAATACTCAACCCAAACACTTTTGAAAACGTGTCATGCTAATGTGTTTACCTTAAAACAGAAAACAGAAGTTTGCCTTGTAACAGCCACAATATTCAGTTAATAAAATTATTATGTAATTATGGATTATTCAGAATGGTTCATTGTAATCTCCCAGTGCCATCCTGAATTGTTCTTTATTTGTATATTAGACATAGGCAGAAAATTATATCCAATATTCTACATATAGTACTACTCAATTGAATTAATTTCATATTTTGTTTTGCTTTTTTTTCAGATTTACAATACATTGGTTGAAACAGGTGAACTGGACAATACATATATAATATACACAGCAGACCACGGGTATCATATTGGGCAGTTTGGGCTGGTGAAAGGGAAGTCCATGCCATACGAGTTTGATATCAGAGTTCCTTTCTACGTCCGAGGTCCAAATGTGGAGGCTGGGTCCTTGTAAGTTCTTGGCTATTGTGTGTGTGTGTTTAAATAATGACCAGAAAAATCCTTTGTGGTCACATCTGTAGTTGTATTGACCTGGATCCAGAGAGAGGCACAGAGTTCTGCCCATCCTGCCTGACTTCCTGTTCATCTTTGCCAGAATCACATGTCTACTCAGAAAGCAGAACTGATAACATGTGCTGATATAACATCGTCACGGTTTTATGCCGTTGCCTTTTTGCTTGCGTAGGTGTGTAGCACAAGCCATTGCACTTTTGTGGGTGGAGTTGAAAAAGCCACTTTGAAATATGTCAAATCTAGGAAACACTCATTTGCCCCCTTTTGAGGGATGCAAATAATACACAGAATTATGATATTTTCAAGGTAAAAAATATACTGTATTAAGTTCACTACCACAGTAGATAATTATTGCTGAACATTTGAGTGGAGTCGCTTGTTTCAGTTTATGAAGAAGAATGTTCATATATTACCATCCACAAAAGATTCTTTTTGGCTCATCCTTTGAGATTACATGGTTAGGGCTGTTTGTCGGATGCACGCAAGCATGCAGAATATGACTGTTAATTAAAATGGTAGCTTTGATCAGCTAAGAAATTATGTAAATACACTTTCTAAGCAATTATTTCAATAGCAAATATTTGCACTTAAGTAATGATTTTGGACAGAGTGCCATAATTTGCTGCCTTTTATTTATATCAGTGTGCATGTTTTAGCATAATTAACACACACAAAGTCTTCCACACACAATTTTTTTTCTTTACTGCAGAGGAACAGATCTAGTGTGTAATATGGTAGCAAACAGTTATTAAAAAATCTCATTCCATTTGCTGGTTAAATTCACTGATTGACATTATCAGTAGGCACAAAAATGTTAAATTCTGTAAATACTACACTATGTGGCTAATTTACTTACAGCAGTTATGCATGTGAAATAAACAATATTACCTCTCTAAAGAGCAGAGGAGGGATTCCTCAGGTGGAATTAAACATACTACCTCAGCACTGAAAGAAGTTTGTCTGCAGCAGCACAGAATTTCAGTTGAACTGGATTAGCCGTCTAAGTACATGCTCTTTCCTTGGTAGTTTTTGGTCTTACTGGAGAGGCGATGCTAATATGACCCAAGTAGGCTGAGTTAGATTTTCTGCAACATGCAATGCTAGAGATCAGCCACCTCCTGTTTGCTCTAGTTCAAGGATCCTTACACCAAGACATATGTAAAAGCTGTGAAACCTTCCCACTCAATTTTATTTTTCAGTGGCTTCTGAAGATGAAAAAATATTTCTGTTAGAATCAGGAGTCAGCCTGATGGCATCTAACAGAACAGAGCCCGTCACAGAACAACAAATAGGAAGAACGGGATAAAATACCTTGAAGGGGGAATGTATCAGATAATAAATTGATCCTCTCTTTCAGACTGATTTTCTTTAAATGGCAGAACTTCAATCATCCATGTTTTGTGTGAACCTTATGTTTTTCCTGCAGAGTAATTGTCATGACTCCCTTTTGATACCAACGAAGATTTAATAGCAGTCACTGTAGCAAGTCATTACTAAGCTCTCATTTCTATTACCAAATATGCTACACCACAATTATTAGTAATTAAAATCAAATTAGGTACATCAATTTAATTCATCATCCATGCTCTTGTCAGTGCCTGTTTGCTTGCTTGCTCAAAAATGTAGTAATTTTTAAATGGTGTCTCATTAATTAGTGTGAATTTAGCAGCTTGCTTCTGTCCTGTATTCTGAGCTAGAATTCTGCACTGACATGTAGAGCCGCCCATCTGGTCCCATCCTTCCTTTGTGCCTGCAAATCATGGCATGATGATTCTTTATGTTCAGTGCTGTAGAAGACAGTGTGCTCACTTTCTTTTCTTTACCCACTTTTAAGAAATTGAGTTCTTTCCTAATTTTTTTTTTTTTTAAGAAATAAGGAAAAGAATTAGTATACAACTAATAAACAGTATGTATATATGTAATATTGTGAGTAATTACACAATGCTGGCTGTCTTAGACACACTTGAAATGAGTTTGTAAGGTTCAATATAAACTGAAAACACTTCTGCAAAACCAGACCCGTGGTAAAACCAAGTCACAGGATTAGAAGTCTGGGCATTCGTTTGGCTGCTGGATGCCAGGCTGTGCAACCAGATGTTCTGATGCGTGAACTCACTCATACTGAGCTGTGGCAGTTCAAGGGATCTGGGGCTTACTCAGGAGTTGATGCCAGTGTTGTTACCAATTTTGAAATCAGTTTAAGTTCAAATATTATCCTGTTACCTGTGGTGGCTGAAGATCATATGCCAGACTCTGTTAAGTAACAGGGCGTGCTTCTTCGCAGAATGCATAACTGCACTGGGGAAGATTGCTATTATTTCAATTAAAGCTGTGCTTTTATTTTCTCTCCCTCTTTGTTTTTCCTTTCTCCATACCTGTTATCTCTCTGCTTTTTCTTTCCTGATACCTTTCCCTTTTCTGTCTCACACTCTACATTAACAGCAACTTTTAGTTATTTACTGTAGTGTCTAGCAATGTATTTCTCCTCGTGTTCTCTTCAGAACATGCTTGCTGTGACACGAGCTGATGTACTTACTTCTATACCATTTGAAACGATAAAGCATGTGCTACCTGCCAAATCTACTTTTTAATAAAGTCATCAGCATATTTGGCAAACACTTTGATTCTTTAAGACACCCAATGAGTTTTTCCAATGCTTTCTTGTGTTTTGAAAGACTTTTGAACCCTATTTTGCAATAATTAACTAACTTTGCCTTATGAACTACTTTGTTTTCTCAAAAATGCTCTGTGCTAAAGTTTTAAATCTTCATATTAATCCCTCTTGAGGTTATGCAAGTTCCCTGTATTTTACATTTTAATTCCCTTCATGGAAAGGAATTGGATTGTGTCTTCTTTTCTTCTTTGCAGATGTCACAAAATAAGCCTTTTCAAATCCTTGGTCTCTGTGGAAGAGCTGGAGTTGCTTGGTACCATCACATAGGCTTTAAAACAGCTTCTTGTATATGTTTTTTTCAGGAATCCCCACATTGTGTTGAATATTGATCTTGCACCTACAATTCTAGATATTGCTGGATTGGATATTCCATCTGATATGGATGGTAAATCAATTCTAAAGCTTCTGGATTCTGAGAGACCAGTGAATAGGTAAGAAATGGAAATGTGTGTGTAAATATGCATGTGTTTGTACAGGAGACAGAGCAAGTGTTCAGCAACGTGCAGCGAATTTAAAGGAAAATACAATAAAATTACCATCTATATGAGTACATCATTCACTGGAAAATCTAAATACCTATTTGGCAATATGTGACTGACTTCAGTTATTTATTTTCATTTTGTCAGGTTCATATACTAGCTATGTGGCATATATGGCATCTGGATATACTAAATGCAATCTGTGTAGCAGTGAGGGGGCTGCACGTGAAGTTCTTTAGCGACTTGAGCTATAGATTTTAAATATCTCTGTGGCATCATTTGTAGCAAAGTATTTCATATCCCTGGGGGTGTTCAAGGCCAGGTTGGATGGGGCTTTGAGCAACCTGGACTAGTGGGAGATGTTCCTGCCCAGGGCAGGGGGGTTGGAACTCGATAATCTTTAAGGTCCCTTCCAAACCATTCTATGATTCTATATTGAATAAATTGTAGAAGAGTTGAGTCGAAAGGACTGGTTGGGTATTAGGCTATAATATAAAGACAGGCTAGCACTCAGAATTGCAGTAATTATTTGAGACCTTCCGTCAATACTTTAATTGGAAAAAGACTGAGAAAGAGAATTAGACTGGATGCTTGCTAGAGAAAATGAGCAGAAAAGGGGAAGAAGGAGATTTGCTTTACAAGTAGCTGGGTGGAGGGAGAGGGGAAGAGAGCAGCTGCTTTAGAATAGGATACTTTGGGGGTGGTGTGCAAGTTAAGAGCCCAAATTGGAGTCAGGAAATCCTGATTTAATTTGTGATCCTTTGTGATCAAGGACAATTCAGTTAATCCCCTGTGCCTTAAACATGCTTATGTTGGAATATTGTGCTGTGTGAATCTGTTGTGGATTTTGTCCCTGTGAGAACAAATCTGTCCTATGTTTGTTCGTGATTTGCGCTGGAGAGGCACATGTGCCTGCTTCATAAAGCTGGATGTCCCCCTGTGCAGTTACATGTAATGTTTCTCATCTGAATTGGGGGTGGGAGAGAAAACTGGGGCATGACTTCATTACTAGATTTGTGGGAATTGCTTCTTCCTCTCCCTGTTTCCTCCTAGGTTCCATTTAAAGAAAAAGATGAAGGTGTGGAGAGACTCATTCCTAGTAGAAAGAGGGTAAGGAAAGTGTTAATTACAGAGCCCAATCTTTTTAAATAGAAGGATACTGAATAGCTGAAGCCAGAGCGGCACTCCACCACTGACCTAAAACCATTTAGCAGTGCCAGCAGGGACAGGGCTGCAGTGTGCCTAATGGCAGGGATTGTGTGATAGGAGGGGATGTATGGCCTTTGCCTACAGCCTGCATAAATGTGCTGTTGGGGTGGGGGAAGGGGAGTCTTACTTGCATTGAGAGATGGAAAGGCATTCCGTTTTTAAGCAGCTGCCCTCCCCACCCCCCCACCCTCCTGCATGTATCATGGGAGTATGAATAAGGCCTTTCCTCTCC
>JAOXNO010000005.1:10106273-10189430 GCA_028565335.1 Limnodromus scolopaceus
CTGCTGGCCATTCCCTCTCTGCCTTAATACCTAACATGGGCCATAAGGGTTTGCAAAGAGCAGCCTTGTGGAGTGAGGAGGGTATGGTCTCTTCACAGCGACTGCTGTTACTGCCTGCCGGTCAGACCTGAAACACACTGTCTTGGTTTTATGTATTTTTGTGCACTCCCTGAGAGCATGATATGAATAACGTCTGTGGTATCAGAGATGATGATAAGTGCTAGTTTCTACTGGACTATTAAGTTTTGGCCACCAGTGATGCTATGAACTTGGCAGATAACCTACTCCTCTGAGTCTTTTCAGCAAATGGTATGTATATCTTGGAATTAATATTAATGCAACAATAAGTCTTTTTTTTTTTTTTTCCACACCTCCCCACCCCCCAGTAAACTGCTGCATAAGAGGGAGAATGAGAAAGTAGATGCTCAAGAAGAAAACTTCCTACCCAAATACCAGCGTGTGAAAGACCTCTGTCAGCGAGCTGAGTATCAAACGGCTTGTGAACAGCTTGGCCAGGTAGGGTGTTGTACCCCTGACTGAAAGTAGGCAGTTGTAGTTGGGCAAAGCTTAACACCTTAACTTTGACAATGTCCTTCACCTTGTCGCCAATGCCAGCTTATAAATCAAATGGCTCGTTCTGTGGCCTTTGCTCAAAACTGTATTACAGCATTTATGAACTTGACTGCAAATCAGGAAATTGCTGATTAAAGTGCTTCTGTATTGATTTCTGACTACTGTTAAGAGAACTGCCTATGCTGTTTTAACATTTTATTCCCCAAGTAGAATGTGGTTGGGATTCATTAGTATAGAGAAGCTACAACGAACCTAACGGATTGGCCTCCTCCAAATACATATAACTCCTGTTGCCTTGAATTCTTAATTTAACTCATTTTGTTGTTATTATTTGGAATTACATTATAATACTGGGAAACTAGCATTCTGTGAGTGCAGTATATCCCTCCTCTTAACAAAAATGTACTGTTGACACATGCAGTTATGACTGCAGGCAGTCTGTGTGTAGATGGGCACAAAGCTCATTGATCGTGTGTTATTTCTTTTGTTGTTGAATAACTGTTCTGGGCAGATAGGAAATTATGCTCCCTTTAGATCCGAGTTATGTAGAAGAAATCCAGGAAAAAAGTTTAGGGTAGTATCAATATACGGTCTCAGCGCAGGAGAAGGTTTTGCAGTGCAAAAGTGGAGCAAAGCTATCTCTAGCAGCTCCGCTCTGGGGGAGATTTCTCCTTTCTTGGGAGGATTCTCATCCTCTGGAAACATAGCAAAATTGAGTGTGCCATTGTTTTCTCATCCAGGTAGCAATCAGAGTACCCCTTTCCAATGACTGTAACACATTTTGACTGTGGACATATGGACAAAGGAGTGAAGGTAGATGCTAATGTGTCTGTTACTGGACTGGCATCACCTCACATCCTGGTAGCCCAGAGGGCTGTGAGAATAAGTCAGTCTGTGGATTATAACCCTCCTTGCAGACCCAATCTGAATGGTTTACCAAGGCTATAGTAATGGGCTACTGAGGCTACAGCATTTCATTTTCTGCTGTCGGAGGCCAGAATCCCTGCTTCTGACTCTACTGATCATGTTGCTCGGTGCACCTGCAAAATGAGGCCATTGTTCCTGAGGTGTTTGGATCCAATTTATATGTATAAGCATTTTCCAGATGCTTTTTTCCTCCTGTGGATTCTTTGTCAGATTTAGTATACAGAGAGATTATAATGTCCTTTTCTTCCTAAAAATACTGAACTGCAGTAGTTTATTGTCATCAGATGTCTTGAGCTGAAATTTTAGATGGGTGGGAGCAAGCCATTGTTTTTTGAATTTGCAACGCTCTTTGAGAAACTGGGGGAAAAGTCATTGTTTCTGCTACATCATCCAGTAAGTAGTTTGGGGAAATACAGCTTTTCTTTTTCCATCAGTATTTTCCCTTTGAGAGATGTTTCAACTTCTTCCTTTTGTCTTCGTCTTCCCAATTATTTTGAACATTATTGTAAGAACAGAGGGGAAGAGAGACTTTCCAAGTCCATGTTGTCACGGAAGCTGTCTCTTTGCGTAAGGTAACTTAGCTACATTCAGGCTTTCTTACTCTAATTACCACATGTCTCGGTTATGGAAGAAAGGGGGAAGGCCCTGTATTGTCTACACACATTCACAGGCTTATGTTTTCTTCCATGGATAATAAAATATCTTTGACATCTGTAAGAAGTGGGCATAAAATGTCAACTCCGTATTCAGAATTGCCGATAAATTCTGAAGTGAAGGTGTGCTAATAAGAAATGTGTGTGCTGCATCCTCATTGTCAGGAGACAGAGAGGAGAAGAATTGTTTTGAGCAGTTCAGTCAGATGTAATTGGAAGTGATAGGATGAAATTGAGCAAAAAAGAAATTTAAGTTGGACATCAGGAAAAATTGCCTAACAATCAAGTCAATTAGAGTCTGGGAAGGGCTCTCAAGGGAGTCTCAATCCATCTAACCCCTGCTCTAGAGAATATGTCCTAGTAGTCTGTCTAGACAGCAGGAATAGTGGGAGATGAATGTGCTTATTTGAGGATAAATTGCGCCTAAATATGGGTGCACCCAAAAGTCTTTTCAGAGTGAAGCAAGACTAACTTCTCAGATGACAAATGGGTGTTGTGTGTTTGCTGGTGCTGTTCACAGCTCTGCATAGTAAGTAGAACGAGCCCAAATGAATAACATACCACCGCCTTGGGGGAGTTTATGGTATACGGATACACTGGTTGTTTAGCAGATGTCTCCTGAGCCTGCAGGACACTTTATTAATGTGCATTTAATGTGTCTGGAGTGTTTAGTGCAAAAGGTGAATTTTCTCATCCTGATGCAAAGATGAAGAGAAGTCTGGATCAAAATTTAGGTGAAAGCCTGCTAAAGTCATTGGGATTCTTTCTTTTGAGTCAAAGAAGTTTTGGGGACCTGCTATTCAGTGCACAGAGAAGTCTGAGCAGCGCCAGGGAATCTGAAGTGTGAGAGGAGACAAGAAGGACAAATGGAGGACAAACACTCAGAAGGGGAGTGAATGAGAAAAAACAAGGACAGAGCTTAGAGTAAAGGAGAGGTAAAGAAAGCTTTGAATTGTGAGATGGAGAATTTAAAATTCTGCTTTGTGAGCATGCAAGTTTGTGAATACAGTTCCATCGCCACAAAATGCTCTTCCTTTGCAAATCTCTGTCACCCTCCTTGACCTATAATCGTTTTGATAAGAGAGCACCAGGATCATGGAGATGAGGCTATTCAGGCTGTTTAAAACCTTGTTTCAGAGTCCATTATGTGGGATTTTTTTGGCAACACTAATATATGTAAATTCTTCTGAGTGCAATGGGAATCTGTGTGTTGCCATGTTTTCTTTTTCAGTTAGTAGGGTTTGGTCTGTGTTAGTTATTTGCATCCAACAAAGGGTGACTGTAGGCTCAGATGAAAGAGCAGCTCAGCATTTATATTCAAGGATTTAAAAGAGATGAGCTCTTTCTTCCCACAAGAAATAAAAAACATTTATCCTAGTACCTAATGGCTTCCACACAAATTTTTTCTCTTCAGTGTAGTTTGGCCTTTCATTCTAAACTGGCTGTTAAGTGGAAGCTGACCCACTTTTATCTGGCGGCCTGCATTAATGTGCTTTTGTGGAAGCCAATTATGATATCAGCATTGCTCTGTAGAGTATTCCCAGCAACTCCACAGTATCATAACAACAGCTGCACAAAATCTCCCCCTAAGTCACTTGCCAACGTTCTGCACATTTGCTAAACATGCAATACCTGCAGTGCTGCTGATTGCTATAGGGAATCTATGCTGTACATGTGGAAAAAAAAGTTAAAAGTATTAATTTAGTCTTTAGCAGCACCTGGTATAGCACAATAATATTGCTAACTTGTAAAGAAAAATAGTTTTCTGAATTCACATTACTTCTTTTTCAAATGCTTTTTATTTTCAAAGCTCTATTTGTCTACAAATCTGATACAAGTACAATTTTCCTTTAAATAACATTAAAAAATGTTATTGTGTATGACAGTTTTCACCAGGAGAACATTAGAAATGCAGAAATTTGCACTTTGTTTCCTTCAGATGTTGTGCAAATGAAAGGTTTGACACACAGTTTTCTCTCTGTACAAGGATCGTGAAGGGATATTCTCTTTTGTAACTGGCATGAAGATACCATAACTAAAATAGTTATGGGCTCTGGGCAATCCTGCTTTGGCAGGAGAGTTGGACTAGATGATCTCTATGGTCCCTTCCAACTCTAAAAATTCAGTGAAATTCAGTGAAAAAAGTATGTCACTTACTGGGCTGGTCCCCCCAGTTCTCTGACATAGCATGGTATAGCAGTGATTAAAACTATTCTGATCAATGTGTGCTTCCCTACAGCAGTTCATAAGTGGATCTACATCTAGATCATATTCCTGTCACCATAATCAGCATGAGCCATTGCCTACTGCCAAGGGTGGAAAAGTAAAAAAATTTACTTACATTTTCTCCCTTTCCTGATGGTACAGGAGCTTGAACTTCCGTTAGCCTGACCTGGGAAACTAAGTCAGGTTTTATAAGGAATTTCTTTAAAAACTGGGAAGGAAGTTTTTGATCTATTATTTTTTTGTGGTTGTCCTGTTCTTTTGTACCTAGTAACCTGGGGTTACTAAAGAATTTTGATTCTGCTCGTAAGTGAAGCATATCAAGCCAGCTAGAATCCAGATAATTTTAATAGCTCATTAGGCGGATCTTTGGAGTTCCTGAGTTCCAGTGCAAGTTGCACATGCTCAGCAACTTTCAGGATCCTGTTCTTAATCTGTGATTGCAACAAGAAATGACTTGTTGATAACTTCATACATTAAAAATTTTATCAGCCCTCAAACTGATAACATTAGGAGGCAACAAACCATGAAAATTAAAATCGTGATGATTTATTAAGGGCTGTTATTCAAGGATTGTATTCCTTATCAAGAATTATAATTAACAAAACTGTTTTCCTCCTTTAGCCAGAAATAGCCTATAATGATTTCCAGAGGCTATTTTACTTACAGGTTTTTTTGCTTGTTGTTGCTTCACAAACCCAAGAAATTTGCATCTCTTGTTAACTGAGATTTTTAAACTCCTTGTCATTAGAGTAGTAGATGTTCCAATTAGCTTGCCAGAAAGAATACTAACATTTAATAAAACCCCCAGATTTTTCAAATATCCAGACGTGAGTAGCGGTGTAGTTTAGTTCAAAAGGCAACGAGCTGGAGGTCAGGAGACTGGCTTCAGTCTCAGAACCGCTACGGACTCCATGTGGGACCTCAAACAAATCAATTCCCCTTTTGTTGCTGCTGGTTTTTTCCTTCACCACCAGTGTGATTTCTGCTTAGACTGCACTCACTCCTTCACTTCTGCAGCACCTAACACAGCAGCTGGGACCACTTGATACCACAATCTAATTATTATATTAATAATAAATGCATTATAGAATTGTAATCTTAAATTTAGCTGAATACCTGGTTTCTGGTGGTGGTTTTTTTTTTGGTTTTTTTCGCATGTTAGTTGATTGTCCCACCTGCCTCACTTCAGCTACGGTTTGGGCATTAAAAGGCCCTCCAAAATTTCTGTCAATAAATTGTTCATCCATCTTATAATTTTAAGGTTTGAGTGATATGTACTGCGTGACAACTGAAATTGAGCTGAGAGCCCAGAGGTCCGAATTTCCAAAAATCATGAGTCAGTGTAATGAAATAATGTCCCCTTGGAATGAAGACCAGGCAGCACTATTTATATACTGAGGAGATGAAACAGAGGAAACGAGACTCATCCGTTGCCAGTGGATAAATTGGAAGAGGGTATGGGGTAATAGGGGGAGTACTTAAAAGATTAAGAAAATACCTGCAGGGAAGAGCTAAGGAACCGGGCATATTCAGTCAGAAAAAAAACCAAACAGCTGAGAAGAGAGGAATCTGTCTGCAGGATTCTAAGAGATGCTCTACAGAAGACGTGAGCCAATTATTTTCAGTTAACAAGAACAGAGGAGTAGTAATATGTATGAGACAAGCAGTGGGAAACTTCGGGTTGACTGTTTCCTGAAACCTGTAACATCTGAGCAGTAGGAGCAGCCGCCAGCAAAAGCAGCAGAACTACTTCTGGTGGAGAAGGGGCTTGTGTCTCTCTCTGGATTTTGCTGGTTTGTCCTATTTAGCCCAATGAAAAATAACACAAGGAGCAAATGCCAGCAAAGGAGAAGAGCTAACTAAAATGTAACTTCAATTATTTCAGAGTAACTAAACTGTAACTGTACGGTTTCATATAAGAAAAAATGTATCCTGACTCATAAATCAGTTGTTTGGACTGGAAGTAGAATATTTCTAGTCGTTAAAGCAGTCTGTTTCTAGCTCACCATCCAATGTGGCAGCAAGGATGGGATTCGGAAAACATCTGCATAAACTAAAGGAGACTGATATTGCTGAAGTGTTTTTGTCAGGTTGGTGACAGGGACGTAGGACTTTTATTACCCTGCCGAAATTTGGATTCCTAGAGCTTATATTCCTAAAACTGTTAGGGAGGGAGCCTTGCTGGCAGCTAAGGGATCACACAGTTTCACTTTCCACTTCTCTGTAAAAGGGAATGGAATCTCTTTCGCTTAACAAAAAGAGGAGCTGATGAGACACAGCATGATGATTTAGGGCTCAGCTCCGAGAGCTGTATGTTTCAACTGGAATCTTTTCTTAGCAAGGCTTGTGTGATCAGCCCTTCTCCCCTAAAGAAAACAGTGTCAATTGAGAGAGATGCACTGAGGGAAATGAGTGAATTGTAGGGAAAAAATCCTACAGGGAAGGTCATGGCTATTTGTTTCTGATTGGGACCTCAAGTAATGACTCTGAATTAACATCTGTGATTGCTATAGCAGTAAGAAGACACTGATGCACAATAATGCAAAAACCACTTGATGGTGATGGGTGCTGTGGAGGAAATAATGGGGTTTTGACACACAGAAAAATACAGCACGTCTTTTTCTGCGAAGGGGTCATTTGCATGTTCAAGGTGAATGGTGTTACTGGAGGGAAACAGGGCATCTGTTCAGTCTACAACTGCTGCTGTTAAGATTCCTGTTTCATAGATACTGAAGTCCTAATTTACTCTTGTTGAGATACATGTATATATATATATAGCTGGTAGTTTGGTCTGGAGGGGAGAATATACGTTGCAAACTGTCTTCTCTTTACCCTTCCCGTGTGCCTTTGTACAAGATTTCTGTTCGGTAGCACTAATTCTCCATTAAAGTAAAGCCCAGACTCTGCTGTGTTGCACACAGGTAACCGAGCAGCGTGTGCTGTGCAGTGGGAGGCAGGGGATGGAGCAGAAGCGTTAGAACAAGCCCAGCACAGTAGGTGGCAGAAAGCAGAAGCGCAGCAGCTAACTTGGCCTGCCTGAAGATGGTGGGAAATTTCCAGCTGGAACAGCTTTAATGATTAAATGAGGTGTCTGGAAAGTTTTGCACAATGTGAGCTTGATGAACTTCAGGACGTATTGCAAAAGCCATTTATTTGATGGCTTGAGTAGCTGTTCTGCAAGGCTTTACAGGAGGAAAGACAGGTTCTTCCTTTGGAGTTTTGATATGAGCTGGGAGGAAGATTGTGGGGGAGTCTGCGTTTTCCACTGACTTAATTTCTGTTAAACTGCCCTGCCTTTCTGGACTTAGGTCTCGTGAGATATTATGAACTGTAGAACTTGAATTAGCAACACATCTTTTGGTCTAGTGAAGAAAAGACTTGAAAAGTTGGGGGCAAGTGGTGAACTACAGGCACTTTCTTTTCTTGACTGGTTGAGTTAATCCACTATTTATATGTAATTATGTTTTGCTGCTGGATGGTTATCATTTGTGTCTGTGAGCCAAAGTATCTCTGGGGCACTCTGGAATTCTTCATTTAGGGATTTAATTATTTAAGAGATTAACTCTTATAAAATATTTTAGTTGCTTCCAGGGGTTGACACAGGTTTCTGCATGATGATATGATGGTATGCTGTGTGCTAGAAACCAATTTAAAGTGCCAGAATTCACAATGTTTAAAACTTCTTGACTGTCAAGGAGGGGTTTTCACAGTTGCCTTGCAATTACTGCCCCTTAGCCCTGAGTTCGAAAGCATCCTGCAGAAATGACTGCAACTAATATAGCTGTGATATTGACCTAGAGAATTTGTTTGTACTTAAAAGCAGACCAAGGGTAAGTTGTTGAATCCCACACACATGACCATTATCTGTTTGGGAGAAAAGAAGTAAAAGCTTGGGACTTTGGGACTTTTGGGGGTTTGTTGGTTTTTTTTCCTCCACATGTGTTCAACGTTTGCTTCTAAAGTCATTTGCGTAGTTCTGCACTGCAGTCATTCAGCAGTGGGCCTGTTAATGCATACAATGTGCCTTTCCAGCAAAGCCTTTAAGATGTTTTCACTGTAGCATACAGCTGCCTTGGAAAGATTTAAACTGCACCAAAATTTAACGGATTTTTTCCAGTTCACCTGCAGGGAAAAAATGAGCATCGCTTTCTTGCCAGGAGATGAAAGAAAAAGAGAAAAAATATTTTTGGGCTACACATCAGAGCACTTATTTACAGTAGTTCTCATCATGGCATTTAACTTGCCCTCTGTTGAATCTTCATTTTTCATGTATCAGGCACCTACAACATAGAGCTCTACTGAGAAGAAAATGCAGTTTGTTCATATATTTTCAAAAACAAGATTCAGATGAATTGAAATGAGAAACAGCAACAAATATTTTTACATCTTTTTTTCATTGCAAAAGAAACCATTGCTTATTCTACTGAAATAACTTCAAACCTCAGTCTGTGCATCAATCATGTTAGACATTTATAAAAAAATAATAAAATCAAGACTCAGCAATTTATTCTTTAAAGGTTAATTTTCTCTACACCTCATCTAGGTAAATGTGCCCTGCTTTACAGATGAAGACAGTCATGCAAAGGTGTCTGATTCAAATGTCTTATTGTCGGTATCTCTCATTGATTTTCTGTGATTCCTTGTGCTGAAAGTTAAGCCAGGTTTATCTGCATCAGTGCAAGGCTCGGATTGTACCGGAGGTTGGACACGATATCTGCACCTAAGAAGTAATTATAGCTCAGGAGACTTGGCGTCCAATTGTCTGAGGAAATAAGTGGACACACCATAAACCACTGATCGTTTTCAATGAGAGGATCTACCATGGACGTAAATAAATCCACCATAAGTAGCCAGTTCACTTCTCACTCCCGTTAAATTCTGAGTTATAAAAGCACAGTGACACTGTTTTCTTACTTTGCTGTCATGCAAACAGTGGAGTGAGTTTCAATGGACAATTGGGGTTTTGTTGTCCTAGCCTGGGCACACCTCTCCATGGGAATGGAAGTGAGTGAAACTCCCCCGTAGAGCTGCAGGCTGCTGTGAAATGTCATCTCACTTGGGAGCTGTTGCTGTTTTCCTTTCTGTTCTTTTATTTGGAAAATTCTCAATATTCCAGCGAGTCCTGGAGGCACAGACTTAGGATTTTGTAATAGGGAAGAAGAGGAACGCCCCTCAAGACTCAGCAAAAACCTAAAGTGTTTCTGAGAGTCTCTACTTAAAACAGTACCAACTGCTACTGTGACTTTTTTTCACGTATCTCAAAGCCATGCTCTGAAGCTAATAGCGTGTTGGTAAATAAAGGAGTAGGTGAAATTATTTTATGATGTATGTGGGATGTGGGTAAAACTTTTGTGCCAGATTGAAGGTGGCAAAATTTCCCTTGCCCTCGGCACAGCTCTGACAGCAGCACAAAGGGAGCTATAAGCAGGTTACTTCGGGTTTTGTGTAACTGGAGTTGGAGATCAGAGATGAGATTTTCTCTAGTTTGAGTGGAAGAGGGAGGAGATTCGCACTTCACAGGCATCCAGTGCAGCTCACCATTGCTTTTTAAGCCCAAGGGTGTTGAATGGGAAAAGCTATTAAAAGAAACCTTCAAGATGGAGATAAACTCATGGAACTACAGACTTCCGTAGCTGATCCTGTCCTACAAACACTTGTAAAGGTCAGTGAAGAGAAACAGGCATTTCTGCAGTGCAATCCTTTTTCTGATCTCTGTTATATGGCTACCTTAGGATGAAGGGAATTATACCCTGGAAGTGACTGTTCCTCTTCTTTGACTGTACAACGAGTCTAGATAACCAGCTCAGACCAGATCTTTACAGTAAAAGAACCCACAACTTGGGTAACGTCATCTCCCCATCAGACATTTGAACTAGGAAAGAGGAGGAGACTCCTTCAAAAAATATTTTCCCTCCTTGTAGAGCATGGGATGGGGCTGAGGTTATCTGCAGGTCTGGAGCTTGGTGCTGTTTTAATGGTGTAATAGTGGCATGGGTTCCTGCCAGCCTGACAAACACACTTGCTGGTAGGCAAGGAGTCTTTTCAAACCTGTGGATAAGGCTTGGAGGTCCTTGGTTTATGCCACAATTACACTTCTGAAAGTCGTCACTTGTCACCTCTGTATTTTTAGTATTGATTTTATTAAAAAATTCCCATTGTTCTGCCTCCAAGAAACAAAATCAGAAACAAATGCAAGAGTGTTCCAGAGAGTTCCTGTTTTATCTGGAAACGGGATTACAAACATTCGGTTTGGTAGTAGGTGACAGATGAGCCCAACTTATTGTAACAGGGGATCTCTGATAGATCGCTGGAGCTGGCCATCAGACAAAGCACAGTTGGGACAGAGTTTTAATGACCAGATTTTTCTTCCAGAAATGGCAGTGTGTGGAAGATGCCAGTGGAAAGCTCAAGCTACACAAGTGCAAGGGAATGGCGAACTTGGCAGCTGCAGGGAACAGCAAAGGCACCTCCAATATTCTGCCCAAGTATTACAACAGGAATAGCGAAGACTGCAATTGTGAAGAGAACGAATACAAGCTGAGCCATGTCGGCCGGAGGAAGAAACTCTTCTCCAAGAAAAGTAAGTGCACCCACTGTATCTTCTGTCTCTGCCTTAGGAGACCATTACAAGTTTGTTCACTAACACACATAATTGTTCTGATTTTCATGGGCGTTGAATTCTATCAGCATATTTACTGTGTTTCTAACTAGGAGACAGTGGGCCTCGTATTGGACAATCAGATTTGAAAATATCTCTGTCTGTAGGAAGAGGAGTGTTTTGATCCAAAATAGGGTCCTATATTTATGTCTTTCAAAACTGGGAAATGCAGTACACTCACTGAAGTGGCAAGTAGCCACATCCTTACATAGGCCGTGAAACACTAACAGTGTATTACAGCAAATACTCCAATTTTCAGTAGGTACTGCAATGCTTGGAGCCATTACTGCAGTAATTTATTTTTAATAAGGGTGTGTGTGCTTTGTTACAGAAGCTGCTTGCTTCTAACATCCTTTCCTTGTGCTCAGTCAGCAGAGACAAGGCTGACTTTTACCCAGAGATCACGTCCAAAGGGGATGACTCTGTTTCTAGTTTCCTTGGCACAGATCAGGTGCTTTTTCAGAAAGCCCATTCCACTGACTCTGTATTAAACCTTAGTCAGACTAACATCTATATTTGAAGTGTATAGTCTAATTATAGATTAAAGAGGCAAACGGCAGCACAGAATTATTATTCACTTGTAATGTTTCTTTCGTCTCACTCCACAAATACAGAGCCTTAATTATTTAGCAGATTAGTCTTTCTGTATAATGACCTGGCACAAGCTTCAAACAGAGAGTTTAAATTGATTTTCTCCCATTATATTTGCCTTGCAAGCTGATTAGTACCTACTAAGCTAATTTTTAGTTGAAAAAAATTATTGGTTTCAGGATGAAATTACTCAACTATACTTGCTGTTTAAATATGTGGCACAGCAGATAATCTTTAAATAACACTAGAACTTGCAGTTCAATTACATGTTGGGTTTTTTTCTGAAGTCCCACAGAAGAAAGTTCAGTCCTGGGGAGTCAAATAACAGGAGTAGATCGAAGGCACTTAAATGAGAAGAGGAAAACAATTTAAGTGAAGACAACATAATGCTATCTGATAATACTTAACACTTACTTAAGTACTTTTCATCTGTGTCGTGCTACCTAAACATTAACTTATTTTCACAACAGCCAGAAGAGGTGGTTAAGTGTATAATTACCTGTAGTTTATGTATGAAGGAGAATGAGGTAGAAGAGTGAAGGTTACTCCCTCTGGCAGAGGGATCAGAATGGTGGTTTTTTTCCTATATTCTACTCAGAAGAGGCAGAGTTTATACTGTAGCCTTCAGCTCACTTGCCTCATTGAACCATAAGGCACAACCTTTAGCAACATAAGATAAGATCTTGCCAACTGTGTTCCCATTGCTTGTGTCTTGAGTGAAATAATTGACTCCACAGATGCTTTGTTTTTCCCTCTGCTCATATCCAGGGCGTGCTACTCAGCGGAAGAGGTCAACTTGGACCTACTGACATAGACTCTTGGATTTGGGGTTGGCTATTCTTTCACATGTGCTTATCTAATAAATCACACGCTGAGCACAAATGAGCACAAAGCAATACAAGGCAAGGGAACGTACCAAGGGGTTTCTAAATGGCTTATCTAGAAGTGTGCCTCGCTGGCTTGTGCGTGGTAAAAGGGGGACCTGAGCACTGATCATGTGTATTTGGATTTTTATGACCTGATTCATGAGACTTGGCATAAAGTGCACTCTCTGCTGGGCTGCGTAGTAGGGATCACACTGCAGCACTACTTGAATGGCAGTAGAGGCTGTTCATTGGATTGAACAATAACTAAATAGAAAACAGGAGTTTCAAACTGGACAAGGGTCACGTCCACGTTGGTGCTTTAGTTCACAGCAAAGGTGCAGTTTTGAAGGAAACACCCTGATCACTGCTTTCTATCACGCACAATAGAGATGGGTTTGCACAGAGGAGTTCTGACAGATTCTAATCTACAGTTGTTTGCAGAAAACTAAACTGGATGCCCTGCTTCTGAGGTGCATCAAGTGTGTGCAAACCCTAATGGGGGCATGAGGATTGGTCTCAGAAAAATTAAAACCACTCATGTGTGGTGAGAACGCGCGGTCTAAAAGACCAGATTAAATTGCTGATAGAGGGGCTGGAGCACCAAATGTTTTGATAAAATAATTGCTTTCTAATGTAGGCATGGTCTAGACCCGTTGTCACATGCACCAGTGCATTTAGCAGGCAAAAATGTTTTCTAAATTGAGTAAATTCAGTGGCAAACCGGGGTCTTGTCATGTACGTGCTATTTGGGCTGTGTACGAATACACAACTCACCTGCACAGGCTTTACATGCTAGAGACACATCAGCATTAATATTTGGTGTATCTGGGTTTGGGTGTCAGGAATGTTTGCATTTCTGTGTCCTCTGTATTTTCTTTAATATGCTTTTATTTTTATAAGAAAGATTAAACAAAGCTTTGCAGTAGGAAGAAAGTTTAAAGTAATAGTGAGCTATAATCTTTGGCTGTGGTGTGGTCTGTTATGTTTTTCTTGCTGTGGATTTGATCTCCTCCTCCTGTGATGAACAAGTGCATGTGATTAAAGGAGTTATTAAGCCGCACGTAGAGAAATGAAGATGGGCCACACAGATTTGTAAACAACAAACAGAAGTGTGTACAAAGGGGCTAGAGCATTTTTATTCCAATTTTCATGTAATTTGTTTTTCTTTTGAGGTAGTCTCAATCCTGGAGCAAAATTACCTTCTTTGTTATTAAAAAAAAAAATCCAAACCTGAACATCAGCTACTTTAAAGATAATGCATTTGAAGTATAATTTTTAATGGTAGTTGTGAGAAACTGGATGTAAGAAAGTTTTTTGTGGGTTTTTTTTTTTCCTCTTTGAAATATCTGAGGACACGGATTCAAAATAAGATTTCTAGAAATCCCTAGATACCGAATGCCTAAGAAAAAACAGCTCTAAACCTTTATCTGTATTTCTAGACATTTGAGATATTTTAAAAACTTTGACTTCAAAGTGCTTAATTTTACTTTGGTCTTGTAGAAAAAAATGCTTTTTTTCTTCAAAATTCTGGAAAATATATAGAGGTTATTGGGAAATGTGAAGCAGGAATTCATGAGGGTGGTGGTGGGTAATTTCCTCGTGACACGTGTAGAAGCAGATCCTTGCATGCCGGCTTATTCTGCTGTCATGGTGCTGGAGAATACATCAGATCCAAAATACCTACATAGAGTAAGTGTCAACAGGGAAGACCAAGAGTTCTGGGTCTTCGGCAGCGTTCCTGCTGAGCAGTCAGGCTCCTGCCTTGTGGAAATGGCTACGCAGTAGTTACAGTTGATTATAATCTTCTCAGTTATCCCTGAGAGAACTATCATTTCCAAATGATCTTAGTGCTAAAACATTGATTTGGTGGCTGCAATATAAGCAGTAGGGCTTGGGTGATGAGGATGTGAGGAGAGTTAAATAGAAATCCAAAGGCTGGGCATGTTTATGTCAGATATGAAGTTTATGGTTTTATATTACAACATTGCCTCACTTTATTCAGTTGAATAATAATTTTGGATACTGCAGTTCATGCTTTCACTAGACAGTGTTGAAGCCTGAGATGCTTCCAAAAAATAGTTGTAAAAAATCACGGGTGTTTGAGTCTCTAGACTGTCTGGGGAAACCTGGACCAGAACAGTGTCCTTCCTTTCAGGCTCCAGCGAAGACAAGCATATGCTGGTCAAGTGGTCCAAGAAGGCTCAGCTGGATGAGCACTGCACTGGAACGTAGTTACCTTCCTTAGGCTTCAGCTTCTCCAGACTCCATTTCCAGACTCCAACTGAGGATGCACCTTTCCAGCAGCACCATCTAAGAGACAGCTGGCTTCTGTAGGACCAGGGGCAGAGAGGCACTGGGGCTCAGAGAGCTTACCAAAGCCAATGTTTAATAACTTGAAAAAAGGAGTATAGGTGTTTTGGGCCAAATATTTAACAGCTCTAGATCTACTTTGTTTGTGAGTTGTGTACACAGGTAAATGAATTGGAGAGTAAAGCTTAAACCTGGGGGAGGATTGACTAATAAGTAATTAGCCGTTGGTATTTATGCCTGCAGTGCACTTTGCAGGTGGGAGAGCACAGCACGGATGAATATTGATCTTATAAAATATTTTAACCACTTCCTCTGAAAATAATGGCGTTTGGTACCAATCACAGCGCTGAGTCAGCACTGCGGGGAGCGCGTTGCCATGAAGCAATACAAGTCCTTCATGAGCTGTCTCACTCCAGACCAATTTGTTCATTGTAAGGCTGGGTTAGTTTGGCTGCAAGGGAGGAGTAACTCCTGGCTTCTAATTCTTCAGGGACGTGTGTAGACAACAGTTCCCTGCAGCTATCTGCCGAGTCCAACGTGCTGGATTGGCGCATCAGACTTGGAAGGAAGGTGAATTGTTAGTTGGCTGAGCTTAACAAGATGAAATGAGGGAACAATTAAAGAAATGGGAGTTTATACTTTGAATATAATTGTTAGGGTGTAGCTTTTTGGAACTTCCTCCTACTTCTGAAAAGATGGGAGTTTCCTTCTCATTTAGTCAAACATTTCCTGAATGGGTGCTTGAAATAGGGTTGGTCTTTTGAGTTTGTTTTTTTTTTTTTCCCCTTCGGCAGTGACTCACCTGGCTTAATATCAGCAATAAACTTTGAACCACAGGTGGAAAATGTGCAAAGCCAGACAATCCAGCTGGTATTCCACTTTCTGTGTGTGGCGCTGACAAGAATATAACTGGTTTGGACCAGTTTCAGGTGGGAGGCGATGTTTATTTCTCTTCCCACAGTCTGCAAATTGCTTTTTAGACTTTTGTGATCCATTTCTTTTGTCAATTTTGGTTTTCTATCTCCAATTCCTTCTTTTTTCCCTGCATGTTTGCCTGGGGAGATTATCCCATAGAGCAGGTTGGCTGTTCTGTGGAGCCTGGGGTTGGCACGTTGGCTGGGTTCTTGCCTTAATCAGATCACAGAAGGAAGTCCCCGTCTTGTGAGATGTGCTGTGTGTTTCAGCTCTGTGTGAAGGAGAGGTGACCGGAGGAGCCGAGAGACTCGATTGTTTCCAGAAGTGTCTGAGGTGACTCCAAGCCTCACACAGAGAGCCAAGGCTCAGGCACTGGGCAGGGAGGAGAAGAGAAGCCATGGTACTTTGGTTGGACTTTTTTCGTCAAGGAATGAGATGATTACGCTTAGTGTAATGAGTGACTCTTGGCAGTCGTTGGCAGTGAGCAGGAAATATGGTCAGAGCTGGACCCCAGCGTACCGTAAGGAAATTTAGATACGGATTTAGTCTCCATAACTAGGATATATTTGCCCCATTGCAGACCAAACAGAAAAGGAGCTCTGGGGATTTGGGCCAGGACAGAGAAGTTTGGGAAGCAGTGATGATGAAAAGATCGATGAGAATCTCCTACTGTGTAGGGACAATTTGTACCAAATGTTTCATTTTGCCTTTGGGCTAAAAATGCAGAAGCAAAGTCTGAGGGAGGGCACAGCGCTGGAGGGTCGTGCTTCATGTAGAAACTCGCTGTCTGATCTGAACATCAGGAAGGTAATTGCAAGGAAAAGAATGAGATGTGGATAAAGGTAAAGATTCAGGTATTAATCCCTCCCCAAAACATCAATTATCTTACCTTAAAGAAAGAGCATACAATTGAGAAGAGGCTGAGGTTGAACACTGGGGAAGGGTTGCAGGAGTCCTAGTGCTGGAGCATTGTACAGTAGACAATGGAAAACAGTAGAGAACCAGTGTGTAAGGATGACCTTGCTGTCTTGAACTGTCATGGTTACTTTTTAAGGTCTTACTGCCATCTAGTGACTCTTGGGGGGACGAGCAGAGTCTCTTTGAAGAGCTGTTTCTGTTAAAGTGATATTGGACAAGTACATTTGTTTTCCCCTCTGCCATCCCTGTACCTTTGCGTTACACCTGCCCGCTCTCTCATGCCTTAAGGGATCCAGCTCTCCATGCTAAAGGTAACGACGCAGCAGCTCTGAGGACAGCTGCAACAAACACCATTTGTCATCCGGTCAATTCCAAATGTCGCAATATGGGCTGGTTTTTTTCTCCCCCAAAGAGGACCGATTGTAACGTGCTGTTTCTCCCCCTCTTAATCCTTTCGCTTCCTTTTCCCTGCAGAATACAAACCCAGCTACGTCCGCAACCGCTCCATCCGCTCTGTGTCTGTTGAGCTGGATGGGGCTGTTTATAACTTGGGTTTAGAGGATGGCTACCAGCCCGTCTTACCGAGAAACATCACCAAGCGGCACAAGATGCAGAGAGCTGTTCTTCGCGAGGAGGAAGACAAAGACGTGGGGGAGTACAGCGGGACCGGTGGCATTGCGGAGTATCAGGCCCCAAACCTAATAAAAGTGACTCACAGGTGAGTGCACGTGCTACGTTTCTAACAGCTTTTGCTGCTTAATTGGTTGCTTTATGTAAATGGATGTGTTAGCTTGTGGTAAGTGTATTGTGTCCCTCTTGGATCCCAGTCTGGCTTCATTAAAATTCTTTTTCTCATCTGTACAAGAGCTTTTCGTTCTGTGTTAATTTTGTCACGTAGAGGGGCACGAAGCTGCTGGAGAACTACAGCAGCACTTTTGTGTCTTCTGTACTTTGGAGACAGCAATCGCTGATCAGTGCCTGTTTCCAGTGAGGACAAGCGAAACTGTTGGCAGGAGTTGTGTGTGCACCTGTCTGGAATCAGGCTCTGCCCCTGGACATCTCCGTGTGCCGTGGGTAACCTGGCCGGGCTGAGGAGCAGGCTCTAACTGGAGTGTGACCTAGTTTCCTGTGGTACTCCACACCAGCACCAGGGGAGGAAGCAGCAGCCTCTCAGAGCTTCCTGGAGGCAGTGCTAGGAAAGGGAAATCTGTGTTATGGATGAAGCTTGATGGACCAGGAGCATTGGGAAATGGAACGTATTGAGAGAGGTGAGGGAATTGTCTGGGCACTGTAATGGCTAAAAATCTTCTTCTCAGTGTGCAAGCCTAGGGACTGATGATCCTAGAGACTGATGTTTTAAGTATCTTCAAACATACTTAATTAGCTTAGTCACCATTTCTGCTTGTGAATTATCAGGAAATCCACCAATCATTATTGATTACATGCATTAAATTGTTTAACAACCAGCTCATGTGAACACACACGAGTCAGCTGCTGGTGGAATCTGTGGTTTCCATTTGACTTTGTGTACAGGGTTAGAGACTCACTAATAGGAGGAAGTGTGAGTAGGTTGACATCAGAGAATTGTGCCCTCTTACCCCAGCTCTCATGAATGTTCAGGACCCATAAATCACTATCTGTGCTTTTCTTCTGGAACAAATTAAATTGATTTTTTTGCTGCCTTTACTGGGTGAATCCCAAATCCATGCAAGGAACCGTCAGGAAGGTTGTGCATAATTCATGAGGAGTCCCCAAGAACACTTGCAGAAAAGAAGGCAGGGTGACAACATGCATGAAATGGTTAAAAGAAAATAAAGGAGTAGTGAGAATACTCAGCTTTAATTTAAACAAGCATTTCAAGATGACTACATGGTATTAAACTTCTCAGGTAAATCTCTCCAGCGTGCATTTCTTTGTTTTTGAAACAATTCTAAAACCTGGATTGCATTATAAGTTAGTGAAACATAAGCACTTAAAATTGTCAGAAGTTATTTTGCCTTTGAAGTCAGGGAGATATCTTAAAAAATGTTATCCCTTTTATAGAAAAGAGCAAAATTTCTGTGTTTCTTTTTTTCTTTTCTTTATGGTGTAGTACTACACCTTATAAAGAAGTATTTTATCCTTGCCCCTACCCCTGTATCACTTAATTATGCATTGGGAAATTGCTTCTGAGTAATGCTTTCTGTGCTTGCTAGTTAGTAGATATTATTTATGTAGACAGCCTAATGAATAAGCAAGAACTCTGCAGCACAATTTGCATACAGAAATTAAGCAGTCAACAGGTTCTGCTTGATAGGAATATTCTCTTTCAATTTTTCTACTTCTGAAAAATTTCCATGGCTCAAATCCAAACTTCTTTCCTGGCTCACAGCACACGCAGCTTCTCCTGAGTGAACGTTGGTTTTTGAGTTCTGCTTGTCATTTCCAGTCTGGCTGCTTCTCTCTCCTGGAGTTGTGTTATTAAAACCAGCTGTTTGCATTGCTTGGTGTGTGTGTGTCCACTATAACAAACATTGTTTGCTTTCCCATGCCCAGGTGCTATATCCTGGAGAATGACACCGTTCAGTGTGACACAGATCTGTACAGGTCACTGCAAGCTTGGAAGGACCATAAACTTCATATTGACCATGAGGTCAGTGATGCCGTCAGTCATGCGTTTCCAGTGTGTGTTTTTAGCATGGTTTTCTGTGAGCTGATAGGATCGTGCTGACTTGGGTTCGTGTCTGTCTGCTCTGGGCATGTGTCCCTCCCTGGAACCTTTTGAACTTGCTGGCTGATTTCAGAGTAGATATTTCCGAGATAATTAAGTTATTACAAGTTTGTGAAGACAAGATGCTGAGTGGAGGGGAGAACTGCAGCTGAAGGGACAGCTGAAAAATGTCATAAGCCTTAAGAGATAAATGAGAGACTTTTAAGTGTCCCCATCCTGGGAAAAATTTCATCTGGATCTTTTTCACATCTTGTTAGCCCTGCTCCCCGATATATCTCTCAAACGGGGGCCTTCAGCTGTCAAACACAAGCCCAAGGAAAAGTGAGCTTCATTAGTTTTGGTGCTTCCAGAATTATTTATTTTACCTGATAGTGTTTAACCCTTGCAACCTGGAATTGAATTAATTTTCCTCAGGTTTGTGTATATGAGGAACCTGGAGATAATGATAAATGCCAAAGAAAAGCATAAAACAAGGACCTCCTGTAATCTCTTTCCAAATTACATGAATTCACAGCACAGTCTATGTAAGAACTTGTTGGCCCCCTTTTACTGTAGAGAGTGATAGTAGCCAGACAGAGAGACACCGACAAACTGACCAGCTCTGCTAGGTTTGCAAAAGGGCAATTTCAATATCAATTCTTCAATACTCTTCCAGTTCTTTTTCCTTCAGCAGTGGAGGCTGCATTATGGAGTGGCAAAGGAAATGAGAGCTCAGTTCTGTTGTGTTCCCTATTTAGGGTGACAGGGCTGGATTCTTTGTGTATTTTTCTTGCCATGGACTTCCAGCAGCCTTATGGTCACTGATGTCTAATGGCAGTTGTGCAGTGACTTTGTTGTTCACACTGGATTACTTTGGTTTTTCCGCTGCGTAAAGAGCAGAGGTAGAAGCCTGTAATACCCATCGGAGTGGAAATGGGCCACACTGCCTGAGCTCAGCTGAACAAAAGCAGTACTTCCATATACTGAAAAAAGTAGGCAGTTAAAAATAAACCATGTGGGTGGCACAATTAACTGCTAATCCATATCCCATGTGGCCAGACGTCACTGAAGACTGCCCTGCAAGATGAGGGAGCTGCTTTTCTTTCTCAGAAGCTGTGAAGAGGGGACATCAGAGCACTCCCCACTCCCTTCTCAGGTTCATACCAGGCTGAAATGTAAGGGCTACAATTTCCTTTGAGTGACTTTTCTCCCTTTGCAAACGTGCTGTGCAGCACAAAAGGAGACGTCACGGTGGAAGCAGGAGCAGTTGTCCACCTGAGGCTCTGTGCCCTCCTGTTCCCCCGGTGCCACCTTCCCATCATGATGTAATCAAAGCCGGCCAACGGTCCCAGCGAGGGTTCCTCCCGCCGTAGCATCTTTTTGGGAAGGCAGATAATCTGAAAACACTGGTTAGTGGTGGGAGTCATGGGAGGTGGTGAAAAGGAAGCATTTGGTGACAATAGGATGGGTTTGAGAAGGTTAGAAAAAGACTAAATCCTGCCGTATTTTTTTAAGCTGTATCTTTACTATTTTTTAGATTGAAACTCTGCAAAATAAAATCAAAAACCTGAGGGAGGTGAGGGGTCACCTGAAGAAGAAGCGACCTGAAGAGTGTGACTGTAACAAGATAAGGTATTTCTTGTGTACTTCAGAGCAATTACTTGTAGTGTGCAAATGTAGCTGATCTGTGTCTTCACAGGAGAGAATCAGAATCTGATCAGGATGTGGAGGTTTTTTAAGTGGCTGCTGACTCCCTACATTCTTGTGTAGCGCTTTCAGGGGCAGCTGGGCTGCTACAGACACAAAAGGCCCATCTTCTGCCAGGCAGGAGTTTAATTGCCTCTGTGTCAAGTGGTGATGATGTAGCAGGACGTGTAACATGGCTTATAACCAGTCAGTTGTACTCTTGTACTGCAGACGGTGCTGTTAGATACCAGAGATTAATATTTTAAGCTGCAGGCTTTTTTCTGAAAACTCGCTTTCCACAAGGGCAAATTGTCAGCGTGGTGCAGTGTTACACAAATCTGTTGTAAAAAGAATAGCGTGTAAAGCAAATGGAATAACAGGGTAGGGAGAGGAGAGAATTTCCTCCCATTCAGTTTCTTCAGGGCTGGATGGATTCTCTCCTGGGATGCAGCCACTGCAATATTTAGCAGCTCTGCCACGTGGGAGAAGCAGGAATTTAACAGTTGGTGCAGAGTAACCACATTTCTGTAACCACCACGGACTTAATGCACCAGATCATTTTTTTCCCTAGTACAGATGACTTGTGAATTTTAAGTGCAACAGGCAATACTAAAATAGTGATTATACATTAAGGTCTCTGCACAGTTGGTTTCTCATACAGCCAAATATTTGCAAAATGCCCACCCGCTGCGTGGCCCGTGGTCGTTGTGGCCCAGGTGGATTCTGGAGCTGAGCTTCAGCAGCAGATCATGAACATTTGGAGATCAATTTCTTGGGTTATGTCAAGGCACACAGGGCATACCGGGAACCAGACACACGGGGAACTCACAGCAAAAAGTGTTTAAAATGAAATCAGTATCATTCTAAATTGCAAATCCCCCAAAAGTTTATATTGTCGTATAATCCACCTCTTTCAAAACTGATGGTAACAACTGAGTTTATTTAATACATACTGTAAAGATGAAATTATTTTTATAACGAATGTTTTACAGTAAATGTAAAGAATGTTACATTTTTCAGGCCCAACAGAGGAAGCACATATATTTGTGCATAGCATTATTGAGATGAATAATCCCACTGAAATCAATGAAGTTAATCATCTGAGTTCCAGATGTTTAAGTCTTTGGAGAATTGCATTGGATTAGGATTCAGCACTTTGGATTAATTAATGAAATACCCGGTGTCTGGGCAAGATGAAAAAATTGACTAAAGATAAATAGTTCTTTAACAATCTTATTCTGTTAATGTGCTATAAGAATTAAATTTATTAAAGCTCCCAGTAGCATTAATAATTTAAAAGATTTGTTTTGTTTTGAAGGGAATTTTAGTCTGACAACTAACTGAATTCAGATGAGCTGTTTAGAAAATAACAGTTATGGAACTTAGTTTGTCTTTGCCGGTTGGCGTGGGTGGTACAATGAATCAGAAAACACTGCCATTGACTAAGGCGGGTTTGTCTTTTTTTAACTTTGCAAACTACACAGAAAGGAAATTTCTGCAAAATCTTATAATCTGGAGACAGAGCCAAGACAGTAGAGCCACCCAGTTAGAATGTGTGTGTCTGTCACCCCCTCCCTATCTCAGAGCAGATTAGACACTGGTATTGCTGGGGCAGCTCCACGCATCTTGGTAAAGTTTTCTGGGAACTCTTAGCTAGAAACGATGGAGAAAAAACCCCCAACCCTACGAAGTACAACTGGGATTTAAATTCTTTTCCTTCAGGAGGGAAATGGCAGGAAGGTGGTACATGCTTTCTTCTTATCATCTGCACAAATTAGTGACTATTCAGTTGAAGAAATGTTGTAACTGAATTATAAGTCTATTGATTGTATCTGCCCTGTGTACAGAAACAAGAACCAATGACGACTAAAACTGAGAACTGTAGCTGGAATAACCTGTGGATCAATATTGCAATATGGCACTAGAGCACCAGATGTCACTATGCACGGGGGAGCTAAGGACAGGCTGGCCAGTCTCACCAGGCTTGGTATTCACCACATACCCTGAATTAAATTAATAAATTGAAGGGACAAGTGACACTAGATTAAAACTCCTCCAAATCCAGTATGAAAGTGGGGTATGAATTGTCTTTCTGTTGTTCATCAACAATCCTGGTTTTATTTTCCAGTTACCACTCAAAACACAAGAGCAAACTGAGGCACAGGGGATCCAGTCTTCATCCTTTCAAGTAAGTGAAGGCTCTTCCTTTGAAAGAAGAAATGCAAAGACAGCATGTGGTCCATGCACACCAGTTACAAACTAAGCCAAAATAGTAGTATTTTGTTTATCCTGTATTAAAAAGAATAAACACACGGGCACCGGGGCAAGGAACCAAGGCCATATAGAAATGCTTGTAAATTCAAGAGAAGGTTCCTGGTTTGGGAAACATCCCATCCCAGAGTTCGGGTGAGCCTGTAGGCCCCTCTGGCTTCTTTTTTTATTTTTTTCCAGTGACATTGAATTGCAAAGAGTCATAGCCAGAGACGTTTGGAAGAGAAGCCACTTAATTAAAAAAATACCAGTTCTTTCTTTCCCTCAAAGCAGCTTATTTTATTAGCTGCTTCACTTTTTTTAGGTGTGTTCAAGTATCACAGAGTCTGCCTGACGCTAATGTTTCCTGTGTGCAGGAAAGCCCTGCAGGAGAAAGACCGGCTGTGGCTGCTTCGGGAACAAAGACGGAAGAAGAAACTGCGTAAACTGCTGAAGAGAATCAAAAACAACGACACGTGCAGCATGCCCGGGCTGACCTGCTTCACCCACGACAACCAGCACTGGCAAACGGCTCCCCTGTGGACACGTAAGGATACTTTAAGTAATAGGCAGGTGGGTAGAGGCCAGGCTGGGCAGGGAAACTGGGCTCCTACAAGTTACTGGTGTCATTAGATACGTAGCCAAAGCTACGCCGCCTTCCTCATCCTAAATAATCTCTGTTTCTGCCTTGGCATTATCCTTGCACAAAAGGCAAGGAAGTAAAAAACAAAACCAACTGCAAATAAAAACCTACAGATATCGTGTACAGTACCATTACGTGCCGTATCTCACATCTGGGTGTTTCACAGCCAGAGAGTTGCTTAAGTTGGCCATGCCGTGAGGTTAGCTAAGCACAGAAGCAGCAGCTGATGCTGGAAGGCATTCTCTGCTGTAGGGCACAGGAGTCAGAGACAGTCAGTGTCTATGAATAAAGAAATACCATAAACAAAAAGTAATGAACAGTGCCTAAAGCCAGCAGGGTGTACCTTATGTCTTTGTAACTCTTCCATTTGCAGTGGGCCCTTTCTGTGCCTGTACCAGTGCCAACAACAACACATACTGGTGTTTGAGGACAATCAACGAGACCCACAACTTCCTGTTTTGTGAATTTGCTACTGGATTTTTGGAGTATTTTGATCTCAATACCGATCCATATCAGGTACCTGATCATAGAACAGCTCTAGAAATGCCTCATTGTTCCTTGCTGATGATAAATTGCAATGGCACAGAATTGGTGCAGGATGTAGGTAAGACCTAAATCGCTGAACACACAATGATTTGGCTTCTTTCCTGCTACAAATAAACCACACGTATTCCATATATGAAAGGTACCAAACTACAGAGCTATAGTTACTAATAAGAACCCCTGTCTATTGCAGCTAATTAATGCAGTGAATACGCTGGATAGAGACGTTCTCAATCAACTGCATGTCCAGCTCATGGAGCTCAGAAGCTGCAAAGGGTATAAACAGTGCAATCCAAGAACCAGGAACATGGATCTAGGTAGGTGCCTCTCCTGTTGCTCTCAGAAACTTCCCAGAGGAAACGTGGCTCTCTCTTACCATTATGAAACCATTATGTATCAGTCAAAAGGATTTTAGTATTTATTTATACTAGTGATGTCCTGCAGAGGCTGGGGGCTGCGTTGCTCAAATATTTGTATTTGTTCCATTTGTGTTATGTGATGTTTCTTAAATGAAGAATGATACTAAAATAGTAGTGAGGGGTATTGCTGAGATACAGGAGAAGGAGATGAGGAAGGAACAAAACTGATGAAAGAGGGACAGAATTCCCTAATAGCCACTTGCACCTTCATAGACTCATAGGACAACTCAGGCTGGAAGGGACTTCTGGAGTCCCTCTGGTCCAAACGTCTGCTCAGCGCAGGGGCAGCTGCGAGGCCAGAGCAGGTTCCTCAGGGCTTTATCCACTCCCATCCTCCAAGGATGGAGACAGCACAACCTCTCTGGGCAGCTACTTTGGCAGCTGAGTTTCAGCCTTCCAACTGAAAGCACAATTCCTAGAAATGCTTCTTTAGAGCCAGTGTGGTCTGTGCAGCCTTGTGGTCAGCTGGCTTAAAAATCACAGCAACTTCAAAAAGCACAGTAGCGCTGAGGCCGATTGGTTTTCCCCTGCCCATGTTACTGTGAGGCACTTGGGAAATAAAGCACGTCTAAGAAGGGCTGCATTGTGCTACCAAAAGATGCGCTCTGTAACTACGGAGTCAAATTCCAAACAGCAAAATGGGCCTTTACTCTTGTTCTAGGTTGGTTTCATCCTTAAATTTTCTCTGGATCTACTCAATGGATCTGATTTTTATACTACTTGTCATTCTTTTTAAAATCTGTTTAAATGTTTGATAGCAACCCCAGAAGTACAGTTACTTGTATTTCTTCTTTTTAAACTGCATTTCTTATACCCCTTAGTACAATTAAGTTTACATAAGAAAAGCTATTTTTAAAAAATCATAGCCTTTAGAGCTTGAAGCCACCCCACCCCCAAAGCACCGTTATTTGCCTGAGTCCACCAAACCCCAAATACTATTTTGCATCTTGGTCCTTGTACCACACAGAGCTGTACGTTTTGAAATCAAAAGGTTTTGGCATTTAAATACACCTTTGAAGGACAGTTACAGAAGAGTTTCAGAGGTATCGTTCCCAATTTACAACCAATTTTATCTAGACTAAGGGATTAAATACAAACCCAACAGCTCCAGTTAACATGGGCGAAAACACATTCATCTGCTAATATTCTTAGGGCTTTTTTTTAAATTAAGCCGTACCTGATATCTTACTCTGTTGCAGGAAATGGTTGGTAACATTGTTCATTTTTCCTCATCTAGGACTTAAAGATGGAAGCTACGAGCAGTACAGGTACATTTTTAACAAATAGTTAAATTATTATTCTTAAGCACTACCTTCCTGCTAAAGGAGTCTGGGATTTGGAACCCCACGGACAGACACTGCCTGGAAGGGCGTTTGTGAGATCTTTCTGTGCCCTTACTTTGAAACACTGGAGCTATTTCTATTTCAATGTTACAGCATGTTCTAATTTTTTAGTCAAAATTCAGGCTTAACTCTCTCCTTCCTCATCTTTCAGACTGTAGAGCTAGCGGGTTTCTTGGTGATGGTTAACTTTTTTCTCCTTTTGCTACTTGAAAATTAGGCAGTTTCAGCGTCGAAAGTGGCCAGATGTGAAGAGACCATCATCTGCCAAGTCACTGTGAGTTGGGAGCAGTTCACCAAAAGCATTAAGCTCTTGCTTACCTTCATCTCCTTCGCTTCTCTTCTTGCATGCAGCACCTTTTTTAACATCATCATCTATTCTCATGGAATGCTTACATGGGAAGTGCTCTAAATTATGCAAGAAATAAGCTGCTGCCATGATTAGAGACACCCACTGGTGGACAAAACCTCCTAGTACATCTTTCTGGGAATCCAGGAGCATTAAGGTCAAGGCAGTTTCAAACTTGAGCAAAGGTGGATGCTCAGTTGAAGAAACCAGTTATGGTTAACTGCCAGTAAAAGTTAGAGACGATCATAGAGGTTTTATCTAAATTTAAACCTGTAGCAGGGACCTAGTGGTCTCTCATGCCACCCAGAAAGAACAAAACTGATTGTAATTTCTCAGTGAGAGTATCGTGTATTTTCTTGCTATTTATCCAACCACAGCCTCGTGTGCTGTGAGCAAAAAAACCCAAGTTAAAACAGTAAGTAGACCACAAGACAGACCTGTGCATTTTGTTTTATCTAAGATGATTGCTTTTTGCTTACGTAACTGCCTTTTAAAACTTGAAGACTATAATTCAGTTCTGAACAACTTGCCAGAGCCCAAAGGTGAGATGCAAATTTAAAGACATGAGAAATAGTTACCTTGGCTGTGCCAGTTACTGTCTCTGTCTCCCCTGAAACACAGGGTTGAGGCTCATTACAAATCCTAAGGGGGTCCCAAATTGTGCAGTGAAAAACTACGTAGAAGTACCTTACCGGGCAGGTCTCGCATTCTCGACTCCTCCAAGGGGATTTATTTGCTTATTTAATGGTAATATTTGACTGGCTTTAGAACCAAAACAAAGCGAGAATTAATGAGCTACAAGTTTTGTACAGGTTGAAGTTTGAAACATAGTTGGATTGTTTCTGTGAGAAACCTGCTTTATTTTTATAGGTGGCCCACAGGGTTTCAGTTGCTCTTCCCTGCATGGAACCATTAAAAATGTATTTCTAACTACTTTCTACTAGAATGTTACACACTAAATCGTGTTTGTTTTATTTTAAAGAGGACAACTGTGGGAAGGATGGGAGGGATAACCTCCCCCAGCCGCTGCACCTCCATGAGGACACAAACTGGCCAGAACTTGAATCCATGTACAGACTAAATGAAAGACTTCAGAAAGAATCTCACGTGAGCCTGGAGGACTGGCTGAGCTTTGAGGCTGAAATAGATAGAATGTTTGCACTGGTGAGTGAGTTCAATAGAAGCAGTGAAATTGTGGGAAAGGCTGTCAGAAATACAGGTCTCTGAAATCCACTATTGCACCTGCTTTTGCTTTGGATTATACCTCACCTGCTGCAAAGGCATCTTCCTTCGAGACGACACCACTAACACTGCCCAGAGCTGAGGGAGGAGGAAACGCAGCCGCAGCCCCAGGAGGGTTCCCAGCCCGGCAGGCACAGCGAGCGCACGGACCGCAGAAGGAAACTTAAAACATCAGATGTCACGAGAAAAACCTCAAAGCCAAGTCTAACTCTAAAGCAAGACTGAGAAAAGATGGACACTTTTGCTTCTAGCTGGGGTAAAGGTAATGGTGGAAAAGAACTTTTAAGAGATTCAGGAACTGAAGCGAGCAGCGTTGAATATTCTCAACACCACCGTATTTCTCAGATTTCCTCTGAGGATACAGTTTAGTTCCACATCTATTTGTCCATCCATTTGACACCTCTAGGAAAATTAGAGAAAATCTTGACTAACAGGACGCCAGGTTTTTGGAGGGGTTGTGTAAATATTGATCAATATATTGTTTGAAAATAAATTCCTTCAGGTTGTGAAGAATTTTGTTAATAAAAAGAGTGGAATGCCCACACACCATTTCTCAAAACGTTACTTAATGTTGCATAGTACATTTCACAATTTATCCATTTTTAAAAGTACTGAAAATTTTCAGTAAATGTACATCTTAAATTTTAATGAAATCAGATTTGTATGAAGTTTTTTTATGTGGTAATATTATATTGTATGTTCAAAACCAAAACAATTCCTTTGAGAAAGCAGTATTTGCTTAGTAATGTAACTTTTACATTTATTTTTTAAAAAGGCAGCTCCAAGAAGTTCAATACTTGTAGCCAATAAAGAACAATCTAGTTATAGTTCAGTCTACAAAAAAGTAGATGTTCTGAATGACAGTTACTGTTTAAAGGCTTTTAAAGGGAAAAACCCCATCATTTTACTACAGAAGCACAGTGTACAGAGCTGATTTGAGTATTTTCATAAAGACATTATTAAATACATTGTAGTACAGGCACTAGCAGTGATATTTGTATTTATAATTTTTTTCACAATAATTTGCTACCTGTTTCTAAGGCAGATGCAGGAGGAAGCTCGTGACAGACTCGACCAACTGTGGCCTTCACTCTTAACAAAGAGGTACTTCCTTCCAAAACAACAACTTCACTTGCACTCCCAGAAACACAGTGTGAAAATACATCACAGAACTTATTTCAATGCCCTTCCAGATTTCGCACATTATGAAATCCAAGGAATTACTTCACAAGGGATATAGGTCTCTGGGAGCACATAAATGTATTTAACTTCTTACCCTTTGGAGCTGGGGGAGGGAGGGAGGGCAGCAGGGTCTTTCATTGTACGCACTATCTAGTAAAATGAAGCTTGAGCTTCTATTTGTATCACACATGATTAAGTCAAATACACTTCCAAACATTTTCTTGCAAATTTTTTTGAATTATGGAATTAATACATGATTGTCTGTCTTAATTGAGCCACAGAGTTTGTTTATAACCTGGTAGAGATTTCATGCATTATGAAAGTAACACCTGCCAGATGATGAGATCTGGATTAATACAAATAGCTAAAAAAATACTAAATTTAAACTTGCTGATAGAAACACGTTTTTGCTGCTTTCCAGAGCAAGGCATTAACTGCCTACCCTTCCCAGGGAGCACGGAGAAAGAATTCTGGCTTAGATTTAAAAAAATTTGTACTTACCTTTATTTTGTGTTCAGCCTGTAGTCTCCGACAGGGTGAGGGAGTGACCATCAGAACCCTGCATGGCCGGTGCTGCTGCTGTGCTCAGAGGCCTGAGAAGTCAGCATCTGCCTTTATACAAAGTGTTGAGCTGCGGGGTTTGTATGTGACACGAGAAGCAGCTGTTATTTTATAAAGGTAGGTCATTGCCAAGTTATGGGGAAAGCTCCCACCTCTTCTCCTCGCGGTGCTGCTGAAGACTGTTGTTGCTATTGAAGTTGAAAAAGTCATAAATTCCACGCCATGTCAGTGCAGCTTTAGTTGCTAAATGGGTCTCACAGGTGGAAGGTCCAAGTTGTTACTCCCTTTGCTTTCACAGCCAACTAAAAAAAAATTTAAACCATTTTCTATACACAGCTTTACTCGGTAATAGCACAGGGTTTTCTCTGACCTTTCCAGGATACAGTCATCAGCCTTAAAGCATTAGACAGCTACTGCACTCTGTCACCAAGTTCTGATTTTAAATAGAAACCTTTATTTACATTATTATTAACATCCAAACACAAAAATCAGAAGAGCAGTAATACCTTACAACCAACTCTTTTATAAATCAGTCCCCGTGATTTTTCTGTTCTGCGACATAAAGGTACAGGTATTTCAAGCAATACTTAATGTAAACTAAACTTAAATGCAATTCTCAATACTGTATGCCTTCTCCTGAGAATTTTTTTAAAATATTGCTCTCAGAATTACATGGTTTCATACTTGCTGTATCATTCTGTCATCTGGTAGTCTGCACATAACTTCTAAAATAAAACGTGTGCTAATTGGTACAACATTCAAATAGTTTTTCTCTTATGACTGAAAAATGGTCCTGATTTTCTAACTTAAAAAGCAGTATTTTAGACCAAGACTGGAAAAAAATACTACATATGAATTTTATAAAAACATGGTTTCCGTGATCAAAAGAGTAACAGAGATGTAGCAAAACACCACTTGTTCTGCAGCAGTGATGGGAGGAGGCTGTGTTAGCTAATTGTTCTCTTACCGGTGAGAAATGTTATGCAGGTGGTTTTTTAAAAACATTCAGAAAAATCTGCTGCCAAACCAGAATTGGTGGAGATGTTAAATGTCAACAGATTTCAAGGTCAGTTTTATTTACTGCAGCAGGTAAGATTTTCAAACTCGATGCAGCATTTAGGATCAGTGCTGCCAAGAGAGATGTTATCGATGCATTTTAAAAATGTCCCCCTCCCCCCGTAATCAAGTTTAAACTAAAAATCTTTGGATTCAGCAAAAAAGTAGGTACTGGAAAGCTCCAACATTCTAAACACAGATGAGAAAATTATGATCTTTTATAACATCAGTCAGGTACCAGTTATACATAGATGTATAAATAGAATCACTCATTTTAAAAAAATTAAAAGGGCACAATGTATAAAGTAGTAGATATCTAAGAGCTCACCTAATGAAAGCAACCAGGGTTTGTAGTTTCCATCAATATAATGAACAACTACAAAAATATAAAGATTGTTCTACTCTGATTTGATATAAAAAGCAAGGGATTGTTGCCTTTCAGCTTCAGTAGGCAGCACTTACACAACAAATAGGTATGTTCTAAGAAATAAAAAAGAAGATAAAAGTTCTTTAGGCTTTTAAAAGTTTTGCATTAAAAAACACACATGAATTGGAGTGAAGGTTTCAAATAAATACTATCACCTTGTCTAGATACTCAGTACTAATTGGAGAGACGGGGTTGCATAAAGTAGATCGACTGAATCTACATTCCC
Source organism: Limnodromus scolopaceus (assembly GCA_028565335.1). Lineage (NCBI taxonomy): Eukaryota > Metazoa > Chordata > Aves > Charadriiformes > Scolopacidae > Limnodromus > Limnodromus scolopaceus. Next base: position 10,137,524 of record JAOXNO010000005.1, read on the forward strand.
TTTGGAACACAACTGGCTGTATGCTAAGGATGAACCTTTTGGGAATATTTCTAGTTAAAGTTATTTCTATTAAAATGGAAGATCACTAAATATTCCGAACAATAAAACCACCTCTTGCTGACAGTACCAAGAAGAAGCAATCAAGAACACAGACTATTTTTTTCTTTACTCACTTGGGAGAAGTCAGTTTTCCATTACACAGTGAACAACAGAACAAAAGCACCACACATCTTAAACACTGCGGGGTCGTCCCTTATGGAAGGTCAGAGGTTTGACTCCTGCAACTGCCTGAAACTGGAAAAACTGCAAAGGGATCTTCATTTCAAGGAACCAAAATAGAGAGCAGGGGGGAAACACCTACCAGCAAATAATATGAATAAATTTGTAACCAGATTTAAATACTGATATGAGAGAAACCTGCTTAGAAAATACATTCATTGCTATTAGAACAGTCCGATGAGGTGCAAACATTTGGTTAAAGTGTGGCTTAATATCCTTAAAGGTTTCTGGATGTCATGTAACAACAAATACTTTGCAACAGACAAACTTCTTTCTTTGAAGAACATTTAAAGTTTGTTAAAATTGACCAAAAAAGACACAATCCAGATTCATCAACTGAAAAGGCAACACATTATAGAAAGACACGACCGTGATGACAAGTCATAATATGGTACAATGCAGAGCCTTTTTGTCAAATTGCCTTATGTAAAAAGAAATGTAACAAAGTGCTCACAGGTGAAGAAAGCATTTAACAACTGGTCTTTTATAAAAAGCTATGTTAAAGATGTAAAAATAAATGAAGTGTTGAAGACCAAGGAAGAGAAATATGTGGGCCAAAGTCACCCAGCTTCAAAGTCATTAAATTTAATTAAAAAAAAAAAAACAAACAAAAAACTATTTGGACCTCAACTACACTGAGTTTACAGAAATCAATTTTGTTAAATATTTAGCTTCACAAACTCTGCAAAAATGAGTTAGTGACCTACAAAAGTCATATATATAATACATTATCTTAAAGATCATATTTACAAAATTCACAAAAAGACTGCAAAATTCTGATTCAGACTGCAGTGCCTTGCCTTGAGTTTTCTGAAGTTATTTTCAAAAAAGATGAAAGATTATTGCTCTAATTTCCACACACAGAAAACATTACATTATGCAGTCTTTTCAAATAATTCTTAAGAGATTGTGTTTGAGAAGGAACATGAGTACACCCTACCTTCATATTAAGTCCTTATCAAAGATATTGCATTAATCCATTATATAGTCTTTTATAAAGTGCACTCAGCTGCACGTCAATATGTAAATATTAGTCATAATTGTGTTTAAATAATTTAAATTCATTATTCTCTCTTTTTACCCCTTGGATTCAACGGACAGGATTTTGGACTAGTATGTGCCAATTCATTTTGCACTGCTACTTTGCTTGGGAAATCCTGACTTTTGGGGGTAAGAGATTAAAAGCAGCATTTATATTCAGGAATTAATATAAAATAGTCAAGGCTAGGAACTACATTCTCTGTCAGATATTCTTACTAGAGAAATCAGAAAATTCTTATCACCGTGACTTCTCCAGGCACTTTTGTCTGCCTGTAGTTAAAGGGCTTTGGACAGCGACAGTAAATAGATGAGGTGTACCCGGAATACCTGGAGGCCACCCATCGGATCTACTAACCCCATTGCCAAATTCACATTGCTAGAGGCAGAGCGCCAAAAATATTTATGACCTTTTTGTACACCACAATATACAGTAATACAGAGACTGCTTCTAATAAAATGGGGTTTGTTGGGTTTTTTGTTAGGCTTTGTTTTTTTCCTCTGAATGATGTAACTTAGGACATCATGGTGATTAACAAGAAATATCACTTATTTCTGTAAGGCCAGTACTAGTTGCCGTGAAGAATGCGTAGCTTTCCTTTCTAACACTAGTGCATCGTTAATACAGCGCATTCTTGTTTGAAGATATGGTTCTAGGTGTCAGCAGTATTTCTGTTGAAGAAAAGAAGAAATAATCATCAGAGAAAATAAAAAAATACCTTTGCTGAAAAAACTGCTCAACATACTGTGTTTTGAAGAGGAAAGTACTGACAGTCAACTTCTAAGCAGGAGATAGCATCTGCCTTGAAGATAAATTTGTAGAAAGGAAACACTGTCCAAGAATTTCCTAAACATGTTATTTGGGTATTTCTGCTGCGTGACACAAGGGTTTGGAAAATCTGACAGTTCCCCTTCATTTTCCCCTCTTTATAAAAGCTACTTGTTACCTCAAAGTCCCCCAATACCTTACTTATCCTCCAGAAGTTCTCAGATTATTTTGGCTGCTTCCTTAGGTACTTTAGACAAAATTTCACGAGGTACTTTCTACTTGAATAAATTTATCTCAGTATTACATTGCTCATCCCCTGGCTTTTTGTGGAAAGATTACAGCAAAAGTGTATTTAGTATTCCAGCCTTCTTTGCAGTGCCTGTTAGTAGCTCATTTTCCCCTTAAATAACAGGCCTAGGTTTTCCACAGTTCCTTGCTATTCAAACACAAGCCATCATAAGGTATTACAAGGTTAAGTACCATCATCAGCTTCTGCCAGAAGGAGGATACTGTGCTACCAGGATTCTTGGTCTGACTCATGAGAGCTATTAAATATAATCTTCTACATCTGCTGAAGATGCTTTTCACATTCTTTGTGTTTTGCTCTGTGGGGTTTTTCCAGGCTCAGAAGTATTTAAGCATCCTTTGTGCAGTTTAAGTCTTGATCCTACCTATGATACTTCAAAGTCAACAGCTAATCAAAGCACACAGCTTGGGTTTATCATGGATTTGAGTTAAATATCATCAAAAATAAGGAGTCTCATGAGACATACAAATGGTAGGCCCACAAATATAAACAGGATAACTGAGAACAGGATCGTGCCAAAGTAATGGCTTAAAGCAAATTGTACTCAATGGAAAAAAAAGAATCAAGTTCTTTTCATCACATTTTATGTGCAACTTACCTGGTCTGGACCCATCGGCATCCCTGACATAGGCATGGTATTAATATTCATCTGTCCAATATGGCCACTGCTGCCGTTCATGTGCATCATGCTGTACGCTGCGGGGTTGCCCTGATGGCTGAACTGCTGCTGGGGGAAAGAACTGAAGCACAAAAGGACAAATAAAATTACCTTCCAAGAAATTTACACACTGATATATTGCCTTCCCTGCACCAGCTGTCAACATGTGAAAGATAAAATTACTTTTACATTACTTTTTTCTACCAAATATCTGTTTAATGTAGAAACAAATTTCCCTCCTAAAAGGGATTTTGAATTTTTAGATACACCCAGAAGTATGTGTATGCATTTCCTATTGTAACCTTTTTGGAGACTTCTGTTAGGGCCGTACCGTCCATTGTAATACTATTCTGAACTTCTCTATTTCCCCCCCCAAGTTATTTTCTGAGTATTCAAAGACTGAATGTTGCTTCTAGTTACAAAGACTGCAGAGGTCCAATATGAATAAACGGAGCTAAGCGTAAGCGACATTTAATCAGTCTATTTCCTAAACCAGAGCAGGATCATGGACAATGTAGACACTACAGATTATTTTCCCCTCTTCTAAACTCTTTTCCTGCTACAAGCTATTTAATGTAGGTCCACATCCCGACAAAATGAAAGACAATTTTTGACCTATAGGTTATAACTGAGAAGTTCACCTGCTCCTGGCCATGCTTCCCGAGGGCCAGCCCTTCATCTCAGGGGACTGGTACATTGCTGCGGCCTGAGGATGCTGCATCATTGGATTCTGGGAGGGTCCAATTCTTGATGACATCATTGGGTTGGGAGGGCTCGACACTCTGCTAAACGCAGGATCAGGTTGTTGGCTTATTCCTTAAAAGACAAAGGACAGACAATATATTTCAGTTATCATCACCCAGTACTTTTAGTTTATCTTCTTGCAGTGATGAGAAGGGAAAGTCATGCTCTTTTCTAGAATTATTTTCCATTTTTCAGAACGACTGATATTTAGGTAGTTCGGATTAATAATAAATGAAGATAGGGAAAAGAAAACCAGACAGACAAAACCAAAAATGTTAGTACTAGTACCATAATTAGGTGGATAAGGGAATTGCTGCGGAGGAACTTGAGCCATTGGAGGGCCTGTCAGAGCACTGTCCATGCTTCCTGAGGCAGTCACATTTGGTGGTGGACTGAAAGCCTGAGGTTGCTGTTGCTGCTGCATCATCATTGCCATCCTCTGTTGTCTAAAATGATGACTTATTAGCTCCCTGTTACGTTGAGCCACCATTTGAGCATTAAGAAAACCTTGCTGCTAGCCCCCAAAGAAAAGAAAAATCATATTAGAAAACACTTTTACAAATGAAATCATGTTTTCAGTCAAACCACCTACACTCTAACTCCAATACCCAGCATATCCAATCCAGAACAGAAAGTTGAGAAAACCCACAGCCAGCACAAATAATCATCAAAATATCAGGCAAAGGTTTTCATTGAGTTGTCATTAGTGCTAAACAAATGATAAAGTAGATTATCTGTCACATCCTACACGGAAAAGACTATTGGCACACTGTATTGATAGCACAATCTGAGGAGCAAATCCCTCTGAAATCTCACGAATAAGAGAGGTTAAAAAAAAAACCCACCTTTTTTTAGTTGTACAGAGAAAAAAAAAACAAAACAAAAAGGAATGCTCTAGAACCATGAAAGGTCAGAATTCTAAATAGACATGTAAAAGATGTGTCTAAAAAACTGGTGGAGGTGGCTAGTGCAATAATTACTTACCTGTGATCCCACCTGTGGCTGCATAACTGGTCTCATCACTGAGGTATTACCACTGACTGGATTTTCCATTTTCATCTCAAGCGCTTGACGAGTCTGATTCATAAACTTGGAAAAAGACATTTTAGCACTATTAGCTTGAAAATACCAGTATCTGAACAAAGGAATGGCAACTCCTCCAAAAACATTCTTTACAAACCTCTCAAATCCTTAAGTGCAATGGTTGAATTTTGCGGCATTTGATGTACCTGAAGTACCAAACTATTTGGTTAAGCAGCCTAAACACACACAGGAGGAAAACCCCTCCAGACAGTGCAGAACTAACTGGCTTTTTTTTTCCCTTCCCTCAAAATTAGCACTTTTTAAGAATTAATATATAGCAGACTGTATTTGTTCCAAATCATGTTTTGGGGAGAAGGGCACAACCAGTCGCTTTTCTTACAATCATAAAATTCTGTCTCCTTCCCTCTCCATCACAAAACCCCAAAGCCATACAGACTGAATCAGTGTCACAGACCAACCAGGAGAGTCCACAGTATTTCCCAAGGATTAAACACTGCCATTCTGTGTCACACAGCACCATCTCCATTTTCCAAGTTCTATTTGTACATTGTATTTGATATCAGGACTGTGCTTTCACAGTGATGAAATCATGGGGCGTTTTTTTAAGCAGTGCTTTCAACTCAGGGTTGAGATCTATGTGGCTGTACCTACTCTCTCACACTTCACCCTAAGAAAATACCTAAAATGACATCAAATTAATAAATGAGAAAGCCAACCCGTATTCCAATAAGCCCAAATGATTAGTTAGAAAACACAATGAAAAAGAAGTAACATTTGATTTACAGGAGAAACACAGCTGTCCATTTAATGCTATCAGTGACATTCAGAAAAAATACTAAATCCTAACATGGATAAAGGGATCATCCAGAGCTACATCATACAAGAGTACTGTTTTAAGTAGCAATAATGTTGTGTGCTGCAGGAACCGATCCAATATGTAGCTAAAGAGGCTGATGAAGGAGAAACCCTTGTCTTAATAAAGGTTCTTTCACTCCAACAGCCGTTAGGCACTCAGTGTGAAAAGCACTGCCAAAATGAAAGATCCATCCTTGCAAACATCTGCCGTAATGTCAATTTTCATATTTGTGAAGCAACACAATTCAGTGTGCACCTTATTCCATTCTGAAACAAGAAGAAAGTGTAAATGCAGGAGCAAAAGATTACCTGCTGCCCCTGAAGCCTCTGCTGGAGCTGCATGCGGAGCTGCTTTGGTGTATTGGTTCGAGGTCTCATCACATTTGCTCTAGGATGCATGCTTTGAAGTGGAAAATTGCTCTGCTGGCTCATCTGATTCATCACTGAATTAAAGGTTGGCTGTTGTCCCTGAATGTTACTAAAACTTCCTGGCATTGCTGCCCCTTGCCCTTGATAAGGCTGACCATATAACGAAGGCTTCTGCTCAAGCATAACTGAAGATTCCTGACCTTGAAATGAATCTTGTTTGGGTTCCAAAGCTTGTCCCTTCAACAGATACAAAAGTGTTTTCACTAGCAGTGTGTTCTTAAAGTAGGAATTCCGAAAGAAACAATAAAGCTAACACAGCATACAACTACTAATAGTTTCTTGGGTAGAACATAGCATGGACAGATTACTATTAGTTTTGTCTCCAGACAAATGAAATAGCAAAAGTTATTAATAATAATAATAATAATTTTTTTAATCAGTTCTGATGTACACACTGCTTACACAGGCAGACCAGTATCCTTATTCCAGCCCTTCCACACTTTTAAACTGCTCTTTGTACAAATGACAGTGTGATTTTGTGGGTTTTAGCAAGTTCCAAATTATTCCTAGAATTTCTTTTTCCTATGTGCTGGAACTGGAGGAGATTGAAGTATCCTATTCACTAACACGTCACTGCCAGGCAAATATTTCACAACCCAAGCTCCGTTGACAATAGTTTACTAAAGAAATCCAACTAAATTCTCTGCTTATAGAATTATAATTATTTACACCCCCCAAAAAAAGTCTGTATACCAAGGCACATTACAATAAAGTTAGATAAGAAACTGCCATTTTATGTTTTTGTAAGGCACAAGAAATTTAATCAATACTGAGCTTCTCCAATGAGAATCACTCCTTAATGCAGATGCTTCCAAAGGCAGATTTCGGAAAATGAAGACAAGGAAGTGAGAAGACCGAGGGAGTGAGGCGGCCCTCTTCACTTTCTTTACATGTAACAAAATAATACAGGTTTCTGGAAAATAACTGGTGAAAATCTCTGTTTACTTACTTGGTTTACAAGATCAGGAATTCCTAATGCTCTATCAATTTCTTCCAGACCTGTGACATCCGTGTTACTCAGCAAGGTGTGCAGCTGATCCAACAGTGCCCTTTCATCAGTCTGGCCTTCCATATTTGGTGCCGGACACAAGAGGTCATCCAAAGAGTTTCTAACTAATTGTCTATAAATATAAAAGCATTACAACCATTATGAGTCGATTATGAAGGCATATACATAGTTTTTATATAATATTTTGACCTGGAGATGATGAAGTACTATTATCAGCCAGAGGACCAAAGTAAGACTTAAGAATTTAAGTCCCAAATTTAGGTCCTAAAATGTCAGATCAACTGCCATGTATCCCTGAACATACATAAATCCCGTTTTCTCCTGGTTTCTGCATGTACCATAGAGACATGATTTCAGTTTTTCCCACCTCTTTTCTGTGTGCCTCCCAACACAAGGACTGATTGATTTTGTTAGCAATGCCTTTTGTGGAGCTGGGTTAAAAGATACCCAATGTCATACCATCAGCAGAAATGAAAACAGATTCTGACTCCAACCTGTTATCCCCACTGTATATGCTACACTAATTTTTTTTCCAGGTCTTAAACTCTTCTGACAAACAGCGAACAGTTGTATTTAAACTTATCTTAAAACCTTCCCCAATTCTACCTGTTTTGTGAACCCCGCGATGCTTGGTCCATGGACAGCATGTTGTCAGGCCACGATCCTGGCTGGTTAGATGGTCCTGGCTGTCCATAGGGATTCCCCCCCATGCCAATGTTCATCTCATTTGGCCCTGCAAGGGAAAATATTTGTGTGTTTTTTAAAAACAAAAGGTGTCATCTTGCTCTCCCAGAGTTCACATAAAGCACCGTGAATGATCACACAAATTGTCAAGCAGGTTCATGAGCTTTCCATTAGCATGTTTTAAAGTGTATACATACATAAACTCACACGAGATCATTTCAGAAACACAACAGACCACAGATTCAAATATGACAGTGATCTAGAGCTGCTACCCTCTTAGAGCAGAATTGCTATTTCTAATCCTTAAGCCCCTAAAAATGGAACTTGAAAGACACAGCAACTTTACATCCAAGAAGCTATAAGTTTATGAAATCTGGGTAGTAGCAAATATACATTGTCATAGTGACAGCAACAACATTTGGGATTTTAAATTCCAAATTTTCCAGGTGAAAACCAAAAGAAACAGAAGGTACGTAACATGTTACGTTTTACTCGTTGGGACTATGGCCTTCCTTCTGCCTATTCAGAGACATACAGCACCACGCAGGAGAGTTTGTGTCCATCCCATTAGTTCCCAATATTTGTAGGAATCACCAAGGAAGCTAAGCTGAGGAATTTTGACTCAGTTAAGACTGAACAAATTTATTCCTGATTAACCTTATATTCACATGTAACGTTGAAATAGTAGGTCTGTCTAAGAGAACTGGTAATAGCCCTGGTAGCCTTCCATGATAAGAAAGGAAAAAAGGAATGTCGTTGTCTACTTCGGCCCTTTTTGGGCACGCCGACATTGCCACATGAGACAGGACATGGCTCTAGGCTACATCTTTGTTAGAGATATAGAACAGAAAAAACCCACAGGCCTTAAGACTCTCTTCATATTTTAGACATGCAGCTTATTTTCTCCCATGCAAACATGAACAGAGAATCTGTATTTGCAGTGTGATTTTATATTAAATTTGGATACTCCATGTGAGAAGAGTTTTGAAATACTTAAGAAGCAGCTTTAAAAAACCCTGATTACCAAGAAGTTAACAGTAAGAAAACATCTATATCATACATAGAATTAAATTAATCAGAATATGGGTATTTTCAAATATAATCATAGATGGCATTTAATTCCTCAAAATTAGCAGAGAAGTACTGCACTAAACAAATACAGAGAAATTATTCCCAAAAAACCTGCAGACTCAGCATGAATTATCTGTACATGAAACACATAGATACCAACATAAGAAAACAAATAGAACACAAAAAAGTAATCAAATGTCCCCGTCAGTGAACAGTGACAGTCTTTACCTCAAACAGCCTTTGGATGAGAAGTTAGTATTCTACCAAAACCGAGAAGATCCTGATGATGAATCTGTACTAAGGAACTAGTGAGACTGTGCTAAGTAGGACAATAAAAAGTAAAGCACTTACTCATGTGAACCATTTGCTGCTGCAGCACTGGCCGTGTCCCAGGTATGCTGTTGGAGCGCACGGGCAGCCCGGGCATGGAGCTACCCACCGAGGGTCTGGGGAGGGACGCGCTGAACTCGGGTCCTGCTCTCAACATCGAAGCAGAACTTGTCGGTTCCAATCTGCTCACCTTTGAATTTGGCAAACCCCAGTCTCCTGCCTGATGCTGATTCATCGCTACATTTCTGTTGGGAGCATTTGCTGTAATGAAGAACAGAAAATACAGTAACTTTTCATCTAGAATACATTACATATTTTGGTTTTAGAATTAATTTCGGGGGGCGTTGTTTTGTTTTACTAACAAGCCTATCTGCCAGGGACAGAGCAATTCACTGAACTCCTACAAAGGCATCTAAAGCTTACCAAACCAAGTTCTAAATCATCAAACAACTATATTAATCTAAATGTATTTAAAAATACTAATGACTGACTGCTGTCGTGACCTGCTCTTGCTTCTGTTTACCAAAAACATATTAAATTCAAAACTTGAAATAGTAAAAAAGAATTTAACTACTAAACAAAAGTAAAGTACTGGTAATAATACACAGAGAGTAAACAGCTATGTTCTTATAATTTTAAGCAGGAATAATAAAGTACTTATATGCTGATGGCAAAATTAATACTCTTTAACGTTAAGGTTTCTTCTAACCAAAATGCGTATTATAATCTTGCAACAATTTTTACATAAAAGCTTTTTCCTTTACAATGAGGTCTAGTTGTACACAATCAACAAACCTAGATTTGCACCAAAATTTTCCTGGTTTTCAATCATTCTTGGACTTCCACCCATCAGGTTTTGCTTTTGTAACATGGAGAAGGCATTGACATTCCTCACTGGAGCACTTGAGCCCACGGGGCTGTCTAAAGACATGGCTCTGGTGAAGGGTGGGCGAGTTGTCGGCACAGACTGGGGACTCCTCACACCTGTTGAAGAATTAAAAGATGCACGCAACTGTATGTTTTAAATAGAAAGTACCATTAACAACTTAAAAAAAGAAGTCTGGTGTATTGTCTTTTAAAAAAAGAAGTCTGATATATGTAAGGCACATATATTTGACCTTAAACAAGCCAGGAATAGCTATTTTGCTTATGTTCTTACTACACAAATCACATTTTGAGTACATAGAACCTTTTACAGAAAAAGCCAAATGCAGTTCCCTTTGGCCCTAACCATTAAAAGGTTCATTTTAATTTAAGTTCTGTAATGGTCTGTGTTTTTAACATTTTGAAACACACTGGTAATAGAGACTCCTTGATACATATGAGTGGACTACCCAGCCTTTGGACAACTCTGACACGGAGACAGAAACAAGTCAGATGGTTCTGAACAAGCTGAATCCAGACGCAGTGTGTTCCTGAGCACAGTGTGCTCCGTGGACTGATTAACCCAGAAATCACTGTGCTCCACAGCCAATAGTGTCAGTGGCCTTACATGTTCTTGTACCTGCTTCTACATTTTTCATGATCCATGTTTCACCTCCTTAGGTTGCCCTATATAATCAAGGCACTATAATCAAGACTAACATTACAAAAGGAAGTGACAACTGCAATGACACTGATCTATTAGAAGGTTATCTTTCCCTCCTACTCAGCTTCCTACTAAGGGCATTCAGTGGCGAGGAAGGCTACTGATAAGAATTTGCAGGCCATGAGATGTTTTCTGGAGTAGTGTTTTCTAGAACTCTGGTTCTAGAGTAAGTGGAAAATCAAAAGCTCGTCACCCATTTCGTATTATTTCCCATGTCATCTCTAAAGAACAAAATTTCTCAATTTTAATTTACAACTCACAGAACATTTTTCTTGATGTCTTGTCTCTGAGCAAACTACATTAGACAAACCCAGAAGAAACCATAAAATAAGGAACTGAAGTTAACATTATTCATTGTGTATATATATAGTAGAGGGGAGCTGCCAAGAGAGCTAATAGTTTACATAACAGCCTAGGAAAGCATAATTAGCCATTTTGCATTACATTTGTCCTTGAAGATACAGGAGATCAAGAAAGTATTCTCTAAGGATCTGAGGATTTATTATGTTTACATCAGGTTAGAAGAACACCCTAATTTTAAAACCAAAGAGAAATTAGATTAAATTCCTTACCCAATAGGGCATTTCCTTGAAATAATGCTTGCTTTGTTCCAAGGTTATTTCCATTTCCAGACATAGCATTATTGTAAAACTCAGAACTAGTCAGATCACCTAGAATTGCATCCAAATTATCCAAGTCTCCACTCATCTGAAAAAGACACAGTAAAATACCAAGGTTATGTACTATCATATGGCAATCCTTCAGCTCTTATTTAACTCCTCACTAATCTTAAAAGATATAACTGGAAGACAAATGTTTTAGTTCACTGACTGTACCTTGGGCTATCTTTCCATTTCCTAAGAACTTTAGATATCACTTAGCTACTTTTTTTTTTTTTTAACAGTATTTTGCTTGTCTAATTTTGGGAATTAGGAAAAACTGGAGGTACACATAAATAAAACAAAAAGCACCTTTGAATATAAACATTTCAGTCATCACAAATTACAAAGACAAAAACACTAATGAAAACAACTGATGTCAATGTGTAGCATTCAGTGATAAATAATGTATTTGTCATACACAAAACCCCTAATTTGATCACTGGTAAACACAACATATGAAAAGTACCCACAGATTTTTCTAGTCAATTGGAGCCCTAACATTCTTTAAAAATTTGTCTTTAAATCAGATGCAGTTTTAACAGAAAAAGAATCACACATATAGTGGATCCATATCTTCACAAAACAAGCTTCTCTGAATACGTTAATTAGATCTCAGGAGCAGGTACCAAAACTATGCGTTGGGTACTATTACACAGTTGTGACTTTTCCATAAGTAGTACTCAAAAAAATGTTATAAGGTGTTTCATTTATAGCCAGCTATTAGTAATATAAAAATTGTGCAGTGATTTTTTATTTACATAGTTATTACTGACTTGGGAAATCCAAGTTCTAAGATATCAACATGTTTTCAGTAAACTCTGCCATACTGAGCAATGTTATTTACTTTGTGGCAGTTCCAAATGTGACTTAGCAACTAAATACAACAGAAATATATTCTACACTGTACAATTTCAATAACTGCTGTCCCTAACAAGTGTACTGCTGCTTTCAGAAGAGCTGTTCCTTGGTTATATAGTTTACTTTATCATGACATTTCTTGGAATTTCAACTTTGGAAACACTGAAACAAATAAATATACATGTATTTATTTGAATGCTGAACATACATGTAGTTCCCTCATTTAAGGAAAAAAAAGATTGCTAGAACCAATGAGTGAACTAAAACCAATCTATAGCTACTTTAAATATTACACATTTTTGTGTATTGTTTATATTTTCAAAACGAAATCATGTTTTACCTTTTGCAGTTACAGCTCCACTTCCTAATAAGCCATAAACATATGGTATGTGAAATAGCAGATGTTAAAGATCTGATTTTAAGGAATAATTTGTAAATATACGCTACCTTAATCGTACCGTAACTTGATAACATTAGTACAGCACATTCGGTTACATACATATCCTGTAGTTCTCCTTGTGCTTTTTCAGTTACCATAAAACCTGAGCATATAGTTTCATACTATTTGCCCAGAACTTTCTTAGAAACGTTTACACACACATACTAAAAAGAGCATTCTATATTTAGCCATTCACTGTAATAAGAAAATATTGGGGTTTTCTCTACCATCATTGTACATCATACTGTACCTCCTCCGCTGGTTCCGTTTTTATTTTCATCTCTTTCTCTTGACTCGAAGTAGGAATTGTAGAACTACTGCATTGTCCCATCTTATTATCCACGCTTTCTACTTTAGGCTTCAACTCTTTGGAAAGCGGGTCCTTAACATCATCTTTATCTAACAGGTATCTTAGTAAAGCATTGTTTTCCTTCTTCTTTGGGCTCAGTTGTTCCTGTTTGACAGTGCCTTCTCCACAGGGGGCTGTATTACTAGCGTCGTGATACGTGTCTTTACCAGTAGCTTCAGCTGTGATCTTGGCTACCTCTGCAGGAGAATTACCATTCTGCAACAATTTGTGTAAAATCCGATGCTTCTCTTGCAGGAGCGACCCGTGCATGTTTGAGGAGGAAGATACCCCTCCAGATGTTGAGGAGGAAACTCCTGAAGGACTGGTAACACTGGTAGAAGATTCTTTGCAATTTGAGTCTAAAGGTGAGTTTGATGCTGTAGAATGGCCTCTTTCATCTGAAGAACAAGTGAGTAGCTGAAGCAGTTTTTTATGCCCTTTGCTTTCAGATGGTCCTCTCTGACTTTCAGACGTCTCCAGATTTCCCTCTTTACTGTCTTTTTCACTAAGGAGATCCCTGCTGTTTGACTGGCAGATGGAACTTTCCACCTGGTTTTGTTCACAATACAAACCAGAGGGGCTTTTGGAGTCCTGGGTACTGGTTTTACTCTGCTGAGCTATGCTCATGTTTGGGGAATTATCCAATTTTGGACCTGGTGAAGAAAGTGTTGATAAAAGGGAAGTTCCGACACCCTCACTTATGGCTTGAAGAGCACTCAGAGAACTGCTGGAGAAAGTGCTGTTGCCAGTGTTGCTGGCAGAGCCCATTGGAGAGTGCATACCTGTATCACACGACAGAAATCAAACTTATTAGACTACGGTACTGTCTGTAAGTACTTTTCCTTTGGATTATGTATGACTGCCACATTGAGTTAATTATTTTAAAATACATTTTTACCATGAAATTCAGCATACTACATTTAAGTTACACATATAAGGTCATATAGATATGTTTAAAAGGATGAGAGATAGAATTCAGATAGAAGCGTGAAAACATAGTGAAAATACCTGTAACTGGAGAAAACTGGTGCGAACTCATTTTTGGACTCCCTCGATTCCTAGGAGATATCATTAGATTCTGTTGGTTGGAAGTTAAACCAGGACTACCATGTGGTGGGCTACTGATATTTAACCCGTAACTGTTGTTCTGATAAGCAGAGGACTGCATTCCCGGTCCGGAGTTCACGGGCCCCATAGTACCAGTGCCTCCATATCGAGTGCTGCTGAGCTGCCCCACTGCACTGGGGTCTCCCATGCCATAGCTCCTGTTCTGCATTGGCATCCCTTGGCCAGGCGACATGTTCATCAGACCACCAACAGAATTCGTGTTTCCAGCCACCGGTGTTCTGATGTTTTGCCCAACTGAATTAGGATTTGGCCGATAACCATTTTGTTCTCTGTAAGTTCAACAACATCCCCAGAAACCCCAAGGAAACAAATTAAAACCTCATTTGGAATCAAGTGCCACAAACACAGAATAGCATTATTAAATAATTTTCCAAATATTTTTTCAAGAAGAGAGGTGAGAATACAAACTTCCACAAAAGCTGTGCCACTCATTTATTCATTACAGAAGTGCTTGGCCCTTTAGGTGATTTGAGTTTTAAGTATGTACACAGTATCACCCCTTCAAAAGGCTTTCATCAACAGTCATTACTCAGATTTATCAGTTTAAACATCTTCTTCCTTTTACTCCCTTCCTGAGTCAATGCATGACACCATTCTGCTGTGCACACTAATGATGCCCTGAACCATCTCAGCTACTCATTTTTCAGCATCTGGAGGCACTTTAATGCCAGAAGCAGACAGATTCCCTCCAGAGTGGCATTTCAATTATTCTTGTAATCAACGAGAACAGGTCATGGGAAATGCTATTTAAGGTACATTTAACTTTGAGTCATCAATGATGCATCTGAGGGGGTTTTGTTGTCTTTTTAATTGGTCTGCAATTAAAAAGAGTAAGATAAAGCATGTAACTGAGTATTTTTATTATCAGTGTTTCACCCTTATAAATGTTAACCCAAAAAGAATAATGAATACGTAATACAGGCTCCATGCAGGAAAGGAGAGAAAGGACCTCTCTTCTGAGCGTGACTGTCTTTCTGCCACACATTTAAGTTGGGCTTGTCAGTGTTAGGTTAACACAGTTATTTCTATGCTATGCAACTCTGCTTCCCAAGTTATTCCCCCTCTGTTTGAGTTTTAATAAGATAAAATATTGTGGTATACTTTTTTTTCCAGGTATCTTCAAGGTCAGATATATTTTTAACAGCTATGACTCTTAAATGACAAACAGATACCACTGATTTCACCTTTGAAGAAAGTGAGTAGAGACAAATCCATGGCGGTCATTAGTTACAGGATTTCGAAATAGTTTACTCTTTGTTTGCGCTGTCACTATCGTACCATCGGCTAAAGAAAACCGATACAACGGTGTTTCAGCATGACCTTGTGTATAAGCTGTAAAAGAGATAAACAAATACAATTCATATTTAAAACCCAAGAATTATTAATATGCACTCTACAGATTTTTAACAGATTACCCTTCATTTGCTCAAGATTTAAAAAAAAAAGAGATGTACACAATATTTCCTTTCAGAAAAAGGAAGTATTCCACATTTTCTGCTACATTTGTAGAGGGAAGATAAAAGCAAACAAGCTTATTTTTATGCTGCAGTACTTTGTGCTCCCTGTGCACAGCCGGCAAAGTTCTACATTTGTTACCAGACTGCCAAGGCTAGGTTAACAGGTTTCCCTGGCTTCTCCTTCGGGAGAAGGACTAATCAACACTTAAATATTAATTGCACTAAAATATACAGGTAATTAATATGGAACAGAAATGAAACTTGGAAGTATTTTTAAGTTTAAAAGTTCTATTTCAATCAAAAAAAATTGTAGAAACCATTGCTTTTAATCTGAGCTCCAGATTTCTTGTTAATTTAGGATTTATTTAACCAGCTAAATTAAAGAACTTCCAATGGAACGAAAAATTCATTTTCTGCCAGCACGTTTCTCTTTATTTAATATCTCCTCTGCCTGAATTACTTTGTGAATCCTTCAAAAAGACTAGAGTTTAAAAAACTTAGAAAGTGTCATCTTTCTTACTGAAGACAGTGGCTGTACTTCACTTTATCTGTCAAGGTTATCAAATTAGCATTACAAAATACCTAACATTGGAACACTGACAATATTCTGAACTCTTCTGTCTCGAATACGAAAAAGGCATCAGCACAACTTTACTACTTTTAGTGAGCTACCCTTTTAACAAAAGAAAGGATGAATTAAAATAAAGTCAAACTAACGTTAAACAAAGGTAAGAAGCTAATAATAATTAAGGATTACATGTTATTACAGAAATACAGCTGTCATTGTCATTGCTATACCGATCTGGAGAAAAGCAGATTACTTCAGGCTCCCAGATCATGTATCTGATATTTTCCATGGAAATTGTCAAAAGAGACACATTAGAAAAACCAAGTAACTTCCATCAGAATTCTTATTTCTCAAAAGGTTATCCTCCTTCAGCTTGTAAATATGAGTCACACCAACTAACACTAACAAAAAATATGAGAAAAATGAACACAGGTAGAATTCAGCATTTTTGTAATTCAGAAAAAAATGCAGCCACTAGGAGAAGCAGCACGACCAACATTGCAAACATTTTTACCTTCATGATAGTGACGTTTGTTTGACCATGACTGTCCATCGTTATGGCATAAGAACCTCTGAATACACCGACGAATTATATCTTCAAAGCCAGGTCTCATGGAAGACCGTAATGAATTTGTATCAATGTTAACAAGTTTGCCTGTAGCAGGAAAGAAAATACAGAAGTTAAACTCTTTATGACTATGCCAATCCTTTTGTATAAATATGGTACATTTCAGAAGACTCCAGTATCACCATTTTAATTGTTCATCAGCCTAGCACCAAATTTTGAGTATGCAGAAGTTGTATTTATGAATTATCTGCTATGTGAGAATATGATGCTTCTTGTTAAAACATCAATATTAAAAGCGGTTTAGGTAACTGAATAAGAGGAAGTTAAGCACCCACAGGTTAATCCCAGAGCTTTAGAAAACAGTGACTATAGTCTCTGATTACAGGCACCCAAAGGATGCACACACAGTAAAATTTTCAAAAATACTGACCAGCTACATCCACAAATGAACATCATAAACACTAACTGGCATCTGAAAAAGCCCCATCCAGATTATATAAGTATTTCAATTTAAACAGTGTAAACCACTTTAAACATCAGCTGACATGCTGTAGAAAAACACAAGCTTCAATTATGATTTAAAATATTTCTTATGTGTGAAGGAAAGTGCAATGACATCCACTTGAAACGTTGTGAAGTTAAAACACAAGTAATGCTTTATAGAAGCCACCAAACAATAGCGTATTAGCATATAGACAGAAAACGTGTCCCACAGTTGTTATTATACCCCACTGCCAACAGAGGTACATTGCAAAAACCACTTGGGACTTCTCAGTATGAAGTCTGCTAGTCGCTACAGATACATGATTTATTTAAAGCAAGAACACACGGACAATAAAAAAAAGATAACTTCATACCTTCATATATACCATATATATTTCTCACCTGAAAGATCATGTCTTGTAATAAAGCTCTCTGGATTTGTCGGAAATGCTCTTTCTGCAGTTGTGATACGACGAGCCACACAAATCATACAGGACTGCAAATCTGTATTGTAAAAATAATGGTTTTTTCATTATTAATTTTTCTCCTCTTTTATTCTGTTAAAGCATCTAACAAAATACCCGAAGTGTCCTTCATTGTTAAAATGGAAGTATAAGCAATAAGAATTTATGCTTTTGCATTTTGTTCCTACTTACTTTAAAAAGGATCGCAGAAGTTACAGATTTCATAACACATGACAAATACCAAAAAGCTTTACTTGGAGATTTCTTTTGTGCATGGCAATTCCACAAAATTTCCTACCTTCCCCCTCTTCCATCATAGCTCTTGGCTGAGACAAAGCAAAGCACTGCATTGTTTCATATCTTTGACGTGCATCCTGGTGGCTGCCTACATCTTCCAAAAGATCATGAGAGGTTTTCACCATCATCCGGCAGTTGAATGTATGACTCTTCTGTCTAGGTGTCTCATTGGTCCAAGCAACTCCATTAACTTCAAAGAACACAGTAAGAATTTATAAAGATTTTCAGATAAAATCAATTCATAACTGATTTTTCTTAATTTAGATGCTGTGCCTAGATTATAGAGATTAAAGAATATATTGAGATGCTTTCTCAATATACCATCAGTTTTATACCTTGGAAACAGTAGTATTGAGAACTAAGTAAAAAACACTCTTTCCCTTACATGACACCTCCAGACACTTCAAGTTACTTGAAGGAGAGATGAAAAGTCATCCACATATTGAAAAAACAAGTTCCCTCAGCTAGTCCTGTGACTCTAGGCAACGCGTTCCTTCAGTATCCTTGCTTTAAATTACAGGGAAACAAACTGCAAAGGCAAAAGTACAGTGGGAAATTCCAGCACATTTATTTCTGGTGGTGTGCTTTAGTAACAATACAGGAATATTCTTCAGGATTAACATACTTCTATGGTCAAATATTCTTTGTATAAGTAATTTGTTTTGAAAGGTTCTCCATTACAAGTTGTTTTGTTCTTCTCTGATTGTTTTCAAACAGCCTAGTAACAGTGTAGTAAGTCAGCTTTTATTACCTGAAGATTTTGGTAAGTTTTTAAGGAAGTCCTTCCGGTCCTCTTCATGCAAGATACCATAAACGCTTGTATTAACCAAATCTTCTTGTTTATATTGCAGATACTGTGTGACATTTTCTGACACAAACACTATGTTCCCATCTCGATTTACAACAAACAGGAAACCATCCAATGCCTAAATATTAACAAGACAACATATCATATAAGACATACTGCCTAATTCTGAACATAATTTAGTTTAAAAACTACGTGGGTGATAAATGTCAAGTTACAACACATGCATTTCTTTTCAAGGGTGGAGCTGACGTTTTACATTTTTCTCTGAGAAAAATTGTGTCTGGTAAAAAATGATTTCAATATTAAAAATTAATCTGTTCATTTGTTACTCCACTGAGCTCTTCCACAATGATAACCAGCCTTCTTGTTTCATTCCTGCTTTATTTGAACACAAGATAATGAATCTGTAACATTATTTCAATAGCTGGCAAATTGAAACAAGAAGAAATTCAGTAGAAACAAGTTGTAAGACATGAACATGAAGCTATTTGCACCAGTGAGTAACAAGGTAAGAGAAGAGAGTCTATTCATATCTTAGAACACTGTATTTCCTTAACAGAAAGAAAAATTCCATATCTATGTAAAACAGTTAAGTTTCAAAAGTGCTTTTTAATGGACTTTTAAATACGGGATTGGTTTTCTAGGCATGAAGAAAAAATATCTGCTATGCACCATTTTTTACAATTATTCTTAGGTTATTTTACTTGATGGCAACATTTGTTTAAAATGCTTTACAATTTAGAAACACAAACCCCAATACACATCACAAACCTCTAGTCTTCACAAAACTCATCCATTTATTTTAATGCCTATCCTCCAGAAAAAGCAAAATATTCCTTGTATTACTAAGAACTGCTTTTGTAGTGACTTGCTAATGACTGCTGGAGAAAGTAAAGCACAAGAACATGAGAAAAAGCCAAATGCTATTCTTCTCTTTCCTTCTAGAGAGAATTTTAGCAAAATTAATGAAATGTTATTTTATTCCTGCCCCTTTCTAACATAGTTCTGTATAGTTCTTGCATGCCATTTATTACTGTAGGATTGCAGGCTTTAATGTAGTATTTTCACCTGTCTTAAGTATTTGTTTCCATAGGGATTTACACTTGCCTGTAATAAAAGAGGTCCCAGTGAATCCTTATCAATAACCCCTTGACCCGTAGAAGATACATCAGCTTTCTGAACATCATCATCACTAGAAACTGCTTTTCCTGAAACCCAAAGGATACATTTCAGTAAAGTAACATTTCATATGAAGACCACATTTTAATATTACAAGCCAGATTCTAGGAAGCATGTGAATAAAGGCCAAAAAAAAGCATGAAGAAGAGAGGAAGTCTCATATATTGTTAGTTGCTTAAGACCAGAAAAAAGTCACAGCTAAATAATACCAAACACCTTGCTTACATAAATTGGCTTTACAGTTAAAGATCAACTTGTTTTGTGAACACTATTTCTTTTGCTGCTTTTGGGATCTTCTGTCTGATTAATCCCTGCTGACACTTTCAATGGCCATTACACATTCATTATAGGATATACCTTCCTTCTGGTTATATTTTGATCATCCCATCATTGTTGGTCACAGTTTTCAGACACCATCACCATTGTTCTACCACAAGGTTTTGGCTCATGTTAATATATGTGTGCATGTGTGTGTATGTACATATATAATAAAATCACATTTTAAAAATCAAAATATCCTAAATAAATGGATTGCAGGGGCAGGTGGAATGGGAATCCACACCAGGCAGCAGAACTCCAGAAAACAAATTGTAGCCTTTGTTCTGTGATACTTGCTGGCTCACTAAGCAGACCATGAGAGGAGTACAACATCCTAAGGCAAGATTACCACATACTCAAGTCTATTAAGAAACAGAAATATTACATTAGAATATACTAGATCACACTAGAAAAACTTAAAAACAGAAGCTAAGATTTATTTTTTTTTAGAATTATTGTAACATGTTTTCAAAAGATGTGCCAATTTACCAAGACAAGTAATATATACACCATAGCTCATTTGGTTTTTTTAATACTTTATTGTCCAAGAGAAATCTGGACACTTGGCAGGCTATAGTCATTTGGGGATGGGTAGGGGGAAGAGGGAGGATTTTAAAAAAAAAGTTATATATATGCCCGTCACTATACATTTCAAAAATTAGGTTTTTGATATAATTGTCTGTTAAAAAAAAATATGTATCACTATACCACTTAGGCTTACACTAACTGATAAAAATTACCAAAACTTGATGGATTGCTATTTTCTCCTTTGCTGACTTAATTATACCTTGTTAACAGTCAACTGCACTACTTAATTATTTGATCTCAAGCTAAATGCACTTTAAATATATTGGAGTCCAATACTTAAACATTTAGGAAGCATGTCTTAAATAGCACAAGAAAGCAACGTCCACAGAAACAGGGAAAACAGCGATAAAAATTACTCTATCTCACTGGGAGCATGCCCCATAAGAAACTAGGTAGTTTTTAAGAAATTAATTTCAAAGCATTAAAGTTGCTTTAAGCATGAAGCCCCCTGAAGTGAAAGAGAACAGTATGTATTCTTCACAGCAGTGTGTATCTGGTGCACTGTACCAGGTGATGGTACAGTATCATCTGGTTTTAGTTTCTCTGTGGACGATCTCAAGCTTTCCTATTATGTTCAGGAAACCCATAAGAAAGGCCATACAAAGTTTTAATGCCTTGATTCTCAATAAAAAAGAAAAGTGATGGTAAATACCTGCTTACTTTGAAACTGAAAATTATTTACGACATGTTAAAGGTTTGGTTCAAGTCAAAGTCTGAAGACTTTCTCAATGACACGCTCTTGTGAAAAACACTACTGAATTTCCCATGTAACTCCTGCTTTGGTAAAGAAATCACAAGAAAATGATACTATTTATTTTGGCTTAGCAGGGAACTGTACCTTGCTCTTTTATCTGTCGAATCTGTCTCACAGTTTCTTTTAAAATAGCACACTTGTCTGGTTTGACATTGAAATTGTCAATGTCACTCAGATTAGCAGATATCAGTTCAGCCAGTTCTTCAATGTATTTGCTCTCCTGCTCACGTCGACGCTTCTCCCCGCTGCAGGTCAGACTAGGAACCAAAAACAGCATTTCATATGCTTACACACAGTCATATACAAAAGCTGGGCTCACTCTGTGAACTTTAATTTACTTCATGTAACACTCACCTACTAAACCTAAGTAGTAGCTATTCTTCCAGCAAACATAAATGTGAAGGGGATGTGGGTGTGTTTTGGTGTGCTCGTTTTGTTTGGGGTTTGTTTTTTTTCTAAGACTTTTAAGTAGAAATTTATCTTAAGAGGATATGAGAAAGTTACTAATCAAAAAAAATCCTCCTGTGATTACTCTATCTTTACATTCAATGAAAATAGCAATTGCATATTATGGAACTGTAATATTCATATAGAAAATATATTTTAAATCTTAAAAGTTACATGCCGAGTAAAGCCACTGTCTACAGCCTAAAGCAACAGAGAGTATGCCAAGGGCAGGAAAAGGGGGACACAGGAGAAAGGGAAGGGGTGGGAATGGGCATGCTGAGGGAATCAAAAGAAGGAATATTCCTTCAGAAGAAACCAAGTGAAAGTGTTAGGAGATATGCATGGACCAATACTGGAGAAAACAAATACATGACAAAGCAGGGGCTTGAAGGATAAAGAAAGTTAATGAAAGGGTGACAAACTGAAAAACAGAATTCCTGAACAGACAAACACTGGAGAAAAGGAAAGTGGAATGGAGGACACTCACAAAGAGATACGGCATTTGGTGGGAGAATCCGAGTGTCTCATACACAGTCTGTTGCATGATGGAGATAATTAGTATGGGACAGTGAGGACATATATAAAAGGGAGAAATATGAGTACACATAATACACCTGGTATTTTGGCGAAACTGAACACATTTAACTAAGGATAATACTCTGTGGGAACAAGAACATACAAGGGTAACACAGAATGTGGTGGAAAGCAATGAAGTTGGAAGGGACAGAAAACTAACTCCCTCAGATAACGATCTCTGACAGAGTTGAGTTGGGGGCAGGACGACAGCATGGAATGCCAAAATTCAAGACGAGCTTGCAAAGAACTAATCCGGAGAAACAGAATTCAAAACAAGTGCTCTGCCTATTGCAGTGCAGTGCAGTGTTGCAGAGCATAACCCCCTGAAATGAGGCCTGCCAAATCTGTTACCAGATATAAAATGCTGCCTTTGAAATTTCTGTGAAACAAGAAGTTTTTCTTCTTTTGCCTTGCAACCACAGTTTCAAACAGTGATTCTTTACATGCTCACTCTATTAATATCTCCACAAGAGTGTAATTATAGAGCATAGTTGATCAGCTTTGGCATATCTACACATAATGGTAAAGTTCTGTATCTTCACAACAGAAGCTGGCTGGCGTAGAGAATTTTTCAACTGAACAAAAGGATTAGTTAGAACCCTAAATTGCAATGAAAACTTGAAAAATATTTTTAAAAACTCATAATACAAAAAGGAAAGAAATCTATATACACCTACCTTGCACCTGGTGTATCACAGGGCAATGGCTTGCGCTTCCTTGACTCGTTGGTCAAGCTATCCAAGGAGTTTTCTCCTAATCCACTCATCTTGAACATGCATCAGCAACTAAAAGCAATGACATAAGAACTGTGAGTCAACCTCTCAAAACAATAATTTTAAATTTAATTTATTTGAATTAATATTTGAAAATTTGAATTTTAATTGAATTAAGAACTTATCTAGATAAGTTATTTATTTTTATAAGGTGTATGAGTCAGTAGTTTTACTGGAAATCCATATAACTTTTTAGTATCAAAAAATAATACTTGGTTACCTTTTTTTTTTAAATCTACCTTGTATCTTGCCAAAACACAGTTTTACAAAGCTTTATAGCAATGTAAGCAAAAATAAATGTAAAAAATAAATGTAATTTGATTCAAACAGAGATGTTTAAAGTTTTGCACCACAGTATTGGGATCATTGTATAGCTCCAATCTGTCTGAAAACAAAAAGATTATCAATGTTTTAATGTATGTTTAGATAACTTGAAAAGAAAGTGCTAAAGTAATACGTTATGCCAAAACATAGCTAAATACTAAGGATAAAGTTAGATATCGTTAAAGAAAAAGGCAAGTGATATTCTAAGGCAACCAGAACACTGAAAGTACAGAAATGTTGAATAAAATTTCCTTATCTGTATGTCCCTTTTTTTTTTTCTTCAAGTAATCTAACCACATACCACAAGGACAAGCAACTGGCAGACACACTTTCATCTAAAAGAAGTTTATGTTAAGGTGTCAGAGGCTGGCAGCCAACTGACTTGAAGCAGCTCTGCAGAACAGGCTGTGGGCACCCTGGTGAACAAGTTGTTAGTTGAACACAAGTCAGCAGCGGACCCCTGCAGCAAAAAAACCCAACCCCTTAGAAAGGCACCTGGTCAACCAGCGCTGCCAGGACAAGACATCTAAAGAAAAAAAGACAAGTGTGTGTATCACTTCTAAGGTACTAACCTTGACTGGTCGGGGTTTTTGCTAGCTCTCTGTGGCACAAAAAAAAAAAAAAAAAAAAAGTGTTGCTTTAGTTCTTTCTAAAGTCTAAACTGATAGAGCAAAGCCACACAAGAACATCTTTGCATGAAGCAGCACGGGGTGCGCTTGCAATAGCTGCTACTGTTACAGGGACTGCACAGTAAGAAGTTGGTTTTACACCTAAGTATTTGATACAAAACCAGGATGAATAAGAAAAAAACCAATATATATACAGAAAGACGGAGGAGCAAGCCTGAAGACTTTTATTCAATCATGTTTTCCGCCAGGGTAAAAACCCCTCAAAGAAATTCATAGCGGCCCACCTTATGTGGCATTCAGGAAAAATATAGTGTTATGCCACTAGATGACAGTACAGCACCGAACAACCGCAGGGGGAGTGTCCCCGCTGAGCAGCCGAACGAAAAACTACCCACTGAACAAGTAAGCAGTTCGCAAACCAGATTCTATACACGGGCTGTGATCATGCAAAAACCAGCTCATTATCTGAGGCTGACGCTCCACAGAACATATGACTCATAAGGTCTCATGCCTACAGACCTCACAGCTAAGGCTGAATCCCGGGAGTGACACACGTTCTGTAGGTGACACACGCCCACGCTCCGGGATTGTGCTTCCCCCTGTAAGAGCACTGACAGCAGAGCACAGAGCTGCGGGGTTAACAGCTACTGCGGAAAAAGAAAGGAAGAGCTTAAAATATAAGACTTAAGGACAGCTCAGGAAGGGTGTGGGCACAGCAAGCATGTCAGAAGCCAAGAGTAAATTCTATTTAAGAGGAGGAAAGATTTCAAATCATCAAATAGTTGAAAATTTGGACAGACATTTGCCAGAATGTAATTTTGCAGGTAACAGGGTTGCATTAAACGATTTAGAATGAAAATGTCACTTCTGGTTTAACATCTACCTAGACTGACAGATAACTCACAATATGATTAAATAGAAAAACAAAATTATTAAATTTTGTCTCAGAAACCGACAATATAACCCTGCTTTTATTTAAGAAAACCTTTCAGTGCCTAAATATAGAAGCTTGGAGAAGGAAGGAAAAATTAGGTAATTTGTGTAGGCTGTTTCCCTACTATTACTCCCAAGTAGCTTGTGGTAGGTTATTCAGGCCTGGAGCTGCAGAGTTCCTGCACATGTATTTTCCTTTCCCTAAGAGTATCATTACAAGCTGGGAAGGCATGTAATGCCTAGAACAACCCTGTAACTGCTTAGCTAAGGAAATCACAGAAGCTGCTTCTCAATATGGATGGATTTACAGTACAAATTGTTAACAGCCAAATTAAGTTCCTTGCTACAGGAAATACTAGCAAAAGAATTCACATTATTCACTGAGTTAATAATAAAAGAAATCACCAGGTAGAAAGTACCAAGTGTTATATTTGTTCATTGAATATGAACCTATAATTTGTAACAAGCTAAAAAGTTTTTCCAAGAAGAATTCTCTTTTGGGGGGTTTGGAGAGTTTTCCTGAAGTTATTCATTATTTCAAGACAGCTCACACAACTCTCAAACATTAAAACTCTGATCCATTTAGCTACTGAAAACAGGTAACACAAGACACGCTTTGTTCTGTCCAATATAATTTTCCAAAAGTTATTTGAAAACCAAAACCCTAGCTCTTGCCAAATAATGTAGAAAAGTATATACATTTGTATGAAACAGAGTATGTTAAAGTTGAATGGAAGCAAGTATGTTGAGAGCCCTCCAAAGCTTAACGTGTATTTGAGAAAACCCAAGAAGACAAGAGATGGTTCGAAGTCTTCAAAGCAAAACATTGTTTAATTCCACGGGTTGTAGCAGTAATGAACCACTAGATACTGATACTCCACAAATGGAGTGGAACCACAGGCAGCAATATTTGGAGGAAAAGTTCCAAACTTTCATGATTATTTGCAAATACTTCTGCATTACCATTTAATTTATCTTTACAGATATAATCCTAAATTTTCCAAAATTTTTCTCACTTATCAGAAAGAGGAAACAAGCAATCAAAAAATAATAAAGATCTTTTTGCTCATCAATAAGTGCATTGAGAAAGCATTTGCCCTTACTAATGAGGTGCATGTGTCTGTGTCCTTCGTAACTTTTCACACATCAGCTCTGTTCATTTCTTAGTGAAAACCATAAATGGATTGTTAAAGAGGTAGTGGTTTTTGCAGGTAAAACAAGTTCTAGTAATTATTAATCCATCCGTTACAACAATACATGTACGGCATTCCAAACAAAGCCACAGAATTTCAAGAAATCATCAGCATTTAGTACTAGCATTTTTCAACTTGCCAGAATTTCAATATTTTGACAGAAAAAAATCTTCTAAAATTCTGTCCTGGACTCCCAAGACAAGGATGCACACGTCAACAATACAGCATGTTTGAAATCGGGAAATTTCCTAAAGCCATTTCCTAGAGAGCTTTCAAGTCAAGCGAACATTGAGAAGTAGTAAGGACAGAACTTAGAAGTACTAAGCAGAAAATTTTCAGCTTGACAGGAGAGTTTCCTCCCTGGTCTTGCTCTCCTCACCCTCACACAAATTGCAAAGCTACTAACTTAACATTCATTAGATCACTTTCTGCTAGTTTGTCTTTCAATGCACTGGCTTCCTTCTCCAACTCAAGCATTATTCCCTCATGCCCATGTTCTCAGCAGCTGTAGATGAAAGATCTATTCACCAAACAGGAGGTGGCAACTGGGAAGGTTTTGTCCCAACAGGGGCCCAAAAATATAAACAATTAGATGCTTCAGATTTAGTTTTTGTATTTGTTTAGCTGAAATATTTGACCACACACACACAAAAAACCAAAACCCACAAAGGACAACCACACAATACTAATTTAAAACATATCCAAACTCTTTTAAAATATCATATTATTTGCACAAAAACATTTTTAACACTTCTTTGGTCCCATGAAACCATCAAGTTTTCCCTATACTAAATGTATGTACTCAGGGTATCTTGCATGCTTGGAAGCTCTTCTGTCCAATCTCATTTTTTGTTTGAAAAACTCACTAGGGATAAAGCATAAATTGGCTCTTTGCATTCCTCAAAATAAGCCAATTATGAACAATTATATCAAACTAGTCCTTTTCAATGAACCATGAAGATGGTCTGGAATTTTTAAAAATTGTATATAATGTTAAAATATTAAATATAATTGTCCTTCCTAAAAGCCAAGACATAATTCACAGGTTTTTAAGATGCAAATTATAATATACTAACTGATTTGTGCTAAGAGAAACCCCAAATATTTAAGTTGTATTTGATATAAATAAAACTAGAGGACATTCTATTCATAAAAATTTGTTATTTCAAACTTCTATTTTCCTCAAATACACATATATAAAAAGTATGTTAGCTTTCCAGTGAAACTTCCAGCACAAAATATTCTCGACACTATGCAAAGATTCTTTTGTTATAAGACTGACCACATTTATATAGATGGGAATCCACAAGAAAACTAAGTTGGAAAACTCCTTTCTGGCAGTGGTGAAGTAAGGGGGTTTGGGACTTTTTCCTTCTTCCTTCCCTTCCCCCCTTTTCTTCTTTTTAAGAACATGTTTCTTATATACTTACTTGTACAGTTTGTAAATTGTAGCTTTAAAAAATGGTAAGGCAATAACTATTCAGGTACATATAGTCCAAATACGAAATCAGTCACTTACTCGTCCTTAGCAAACATTCAAGCACAGCATATTTTTCAGAGGACCTTCAGAATCAGAAGTCATTTTAAATCACATCCTGGAAAACAAAAAAGGCTGTACATTAAAGAGTGCTTGCTTTTCGATTTTTTTCATCCAATATTAATAGTATTACCAAAAAAGTAAACACTCAATGTTGAGATATTTTAATGTCAATGAGTTTAAAACTCACCAACAATAACTGTAACTGTCATCCCTGTTATATGCTAAACAGCTTAGAAGTGTGATCTTAACATCACGAATGCCACCCAGTAAACCAAATTCTTTTGATATAAGAATTAAATATATTCATTCTAAATGTAATTTTTTTTTATTTTTATTTTTTTTTTTACTTTGGAAGCAATAATGAAACTGTTGTAGATGTTTGATCTTACTAACTTTCAAATCTTCATATAAAAAGCTGCAGCCCCAAATTAATTATTTTGTGACGTTATGACTGGCAAGTAAAAATTAAGTGCGTAGCCACTCTGTGTCAGCCTGTAGACGTTGCTTGGTATATAACTAGTACATGAGAATAGCAAACTGTTTTCAGAGCTATGAACACTCAGGTATCTGTTACTCTGTTTTTCTATGAAATTCTAGGAATGATTAATCCATATTATTATGTGCTTTATACAAGGTATGATTAAGTGTACTAATTAGTGAGATTCTGGGTCTCTATAGAGAATTACAGTAACTTAGGAAAAGTTTTAAACAACAGCTGTGTGATTGAATTGATTTACTGAAAACTGCTTAAAGCCCTACGTAAACCAAAGGCTGTTCAAGCTAATTAGAAAAATAAATTGCTCTTGGGAAATATTTATGAGACTTTCACATGTAACCACACACCATAGTCCTATCCAAAATCAAGAGTTCCAAAATTGATACTTCTATCCAGACTACTTAATAGGTAATCACTAGCAGGCAGGTAAAGGAGTTTGATTCAAGTAGCTCATTTCTTAAGAAATTAAACAAGCTTTTCACATCAACTGGGTGCATATGCATTCATCTGCTGTTTTAACCATTTCTGACAATACTGATTGTAGCTTTATTTATATGAACTAGAATTACCAATTAGAAGGTTGATTGACAATGTGGTCACGTAAGAGTAAGCATCAAGAGTAAATTGTCTCCTAATTAAAGATTTCTATAACACCATTTTATGCTAAATCAACCTCTGCTAATCATGGAAACCAGAACAAAAGCACATAAAAAAAGGAAGAAAAATCTAAGAAATCTTAAGATGCGGTATCAGAAACATTTGGACACCACAGAAAATTAAATCCTTCAGCTGTTCATTTCTGTAAAAATGCTACACCCAGACCCATTACTACACTCAGTGGCAGCTTGCTATGTAGCGCCACTGAGATGTCTTATACCCAAAACAAGGGTTATTTTCTGATGTCTGCACTGGACAGAATGTATGAAACAAAAAGGTAGCATAAATTGCATTCACTGTTCAGGACCATCCTGTGAGAATCATCAATTGGCAGGGTAACCTGGACAGATATTTTATTCTACACACCAGGATGAAATTCAAACAACCTGAAGCAGGGATGAAACCCCTACCCAGTAAACCAAAAAGTTAACACCAAATACACTGCAGTAAAATTTTGCCATATATCAAAAGTAAATAAGACATACTATATTACTACCAGTATAAATAAAACAGGATATTAAAATTCTATAATCTAATAAGTCATTACATTGTTATCATCGGTGACATTTAAATGAAAAAATAAAATACATTCCTCTTTCTCAACATTACATGGTCTTTTCCTGCTAATGAAAGCCTGAACTCTTACATATCGAAAGTTGACCATTCAGCTCTGTTATCGCTACTCAAAACCTACATGGTTCCTTTTCTGAGAACAGAGATAACAGCCAACTCCTTCACTTTTTAAATACAAAAAAAATATTTTATTTCAACATTGTTTTTTGTTCTGTTTCACAAGAATTAGCTTAGGTTATTAGAGTGCCTGTATCAAAGCACAGCCACGCACTAAGCAGTTGCCAGGCTCAGAGTGAGGCAGTACTCTTCTCTCCAGGGTGGCGTTTGGGGCTGTGCTGGGACTCCTCCAGCAGCTCTCCCCACACCAGCACCGCTTTCAACACGTGAGCCTACTATTTCCTGTCTAAAAACTGCTCAACCAAAAAACAAGAGTGCTCACACAAAAACATTGTTTGGCATGTTTTGATCTCAATAAGCTCAACATAGTGACCTTCAACTGATTTCCCCACTTTCAGGATGAGACACAGAGATACTCAGTTTACACCATATAGAAACCAGGCATCCAACACAGCCTGGCTACCGAATTTAAGTGTGTACATACTGAATTTTTAACACACATAAAAGTAAGAAGATTACATTAGAGTTTGGATGGGATGGCTAAGTGACAAGGCATACTGTTGCTGTTTTTAAGGTTAAAAATATACATATATATTCATAGTTAGATGTGGCAGATATAGTAAACTCAATGGTTGCTTTTTGAAAGAAGATGTAAAAGGGATTGTATCTGTAATCCTCATTAAATGCTTCAGAGATAATTAATGTGCCTGTTTAAAAAAGAAATCAAATACAATATACTACACTTCAAACTACAATCCATTAAAACAACATGTTTTTAAACCTCTCCTGGGGCAGGGAAAAAACACAGCAGATAAAAAATGCCACTGAACCTTAACTCCAGCTTTGTGAATCTCAAAGTACAATGTAACCAACTACTGAAACAGACAACGAGACTCATGTACACCAAGTTAATAAAAGGTTTTGGTGTACTGAAACTATTTCGCACTAAAAAGTCTAAACTTATTTTTTAAGATGAAAGCAGCTATACGTACATTATGAAACAAATGGCAAATTATATTAATTGTATAGACACTTTATTATCCCAATTTAGTGCTTCCATCAGCACAATAACTAATTAAAATACTGTTCCAAAACATGCGCATTTGATCATTTCCCACTCTTTTTTTTCCCCCCACCTCCTCAGCCAAAAAGGTCATTTACTAGGTAATAAATGACTCAGAGACTGCACTGAATCAGAGCTGTCAGTTTAAAAAAAAAATAAATAAAAAAGTGCCATCTATAATCTGGTAGCCAGCGAAGCACACCTTGTTGCAACATGTTAAATAATCTTAACTCGGCACACATCCTTTTTATATTATACGTTCCGTCTTAGGGAGACTGTAATTTTTCAGGCCTTGTCAGGTTTCATTTACGAATTCCCCTGCAGTGTTTAGTAAGCACTATGCACTCCTTGGCTATTTTTCAGACATGACAATTAACTTGAGCCTTGTTCACTTTGCATATATTAAAATGACAGGACACTTTCAGTTAAAGGATGGTCAGAGGTGGAACACACTCGGAGTGTGTCTCCCGTTCCTCTGATAAATAATGCGTGTGCTCTATTTTTAGAATATCATTACTTGTTAATTTGTTTCCTATACACCCCTGTTTGCATGTCACAGCAATAGATAGAGGACCTTGTTATAACAAACAAAACGTATGAAATAGAAAAGGGGGGCTCCAGTGAACTCTCTGTTAAAAAAAGAATAGTCTTTATCCTCATGCCTCCACCATACACTGCAGAACACTTGTAAAAAATTCTCACCCGTCAGCTTCTGCAGAAAGCCCTGAGGTAAAGTGGCTTCTGCGTCTCATCAGGGTTCCAAAGACACAGGAGCCACGTTGGAGGCTCAGAACTCCTGCTGCGCTCACAGCCCAGCTGTGGGGAGGGACCCAGCTTACTTGGCCAGATGTGTTTGTCAGCACAGAGCTATTGTCAGTAAAGGGCAATTGGGCACGATGCAGCCACACACCTACTTGCACGATGCTGGCAACAAGAACTGGTATGCTCAGACACAGCACGCCAAAAAAAAATATCAAAAGTGGCCTTTAATCTTGACTAATTTCCAAGCCACTGTACTGGAAGAGGTAATTTGGGCTTTCAGTACAGGTGATGGCATTTGAATTTTAGAATATAGAATGTTTTTAACATCGGTAAGTCCTTACAGACTTGTATCCAGAGGAGTTAGTGAACAGTTATTTAAAAAATAATTTAAAAATTAATAAATATATATATAGAAAGAAAAAAAAAATTGCTACCTCAAATACCACAAAGAAAGAAACAGGATGTGATGTCTGGGTACTACAGGGAGACTTGATAACTACTTAACTGGCAAGAAACCACAGAACACCACCATTCTTGTCTGTACATCCAGACATTGAACAGCAGAAGAAACTCAAGGAAGTCAGTAGCTGACTGAAATACATAGGGGTCTACTTAGGTTTTACGTTAATATTTAATGAAGTTCTAAAAGTGGAAAACGCTTCTTCCCATCATCCTCGCTGAAACTAGTGGGTACTAGAAATTGTACTGTGACCAGTGCACAAACCTCTCTACTATTACTAACAGCAATAAAATTCTAAAAAAAAATTAGGAAATGTATATTAAAAAGTGGTCCATTTACAAGACAAAATACCCTCGCCAGAGCTCACGAGAGAGTACCAAGATAACAGTATTGAAGAGTCACTTTCCAGCTCTATATACACCTATTTCATAAGCGACTCCATGCCATTTGACAAGACATAATCCACAGGTTAGTAAGAAGAATGCAAGCTGTGCTATGCATCTCTCACATTACAATGTCAGCTAATTAGAAATTAAGTTTAAATTAATTCACATTATTTGTTAAAATGGAATTACAGAAGCCAAATTATTTTTTAAAATCTCTCTAAATTAGAAAAGGACAACTGTAGAAAATTAATCATCAGTTTGACCTTATAAATCTGAAAACATTATTTATTTACTTCTAATCAGTTTTAACTTTTTATGTTTTGTTTTTAAGCAGATATATTAACTGAAAGCATGCTTTATGCCTTAACAATATATTCTTCGATTCTTACACAATTTTGACCACTACACTTTAAACAACATGATTACCTTTTCAGTACAAACATTAATCGCTGCCATTTCAAAGAAAAAGTCCAACGCAAGGGGATGATTGACAGAAACAATCATATCAAAAGTAACAATCATATCAAATGCAAGCACAGAGAGGTAACTACTAGTAGATATTAGATGGGATTCCTAGCACAACTTATAAAATTGGGATAAGTATATTTTATGGGAACAAAATCACACATAAATATGGGGTGTTTTTTTCTTACAGAATACAGTAGCTCCTGTAAGATAATAGTGACAGAAACATTTTCCTACATGATCTGATAAAGATACAAGAGCTCTTACCTTAATTTAACAATTATTAAAGAATTAGTTTTCCTTTACAAGGGAGGAAGCAATTTCCCAAACAGAATTTCAATATAGTATGAATTCAATCTGCAGCTTTTCAGTAGCAACAACTACCATTTGCTCTGAGGTAGCTATACACTATCTGACACTTCAAAAGAAGAAAGTACTTACAAAGTTCTTGGCAAGAACAGGAAATGAAATCAACTAAACTGAGTTTGTTTCACTGAATGCACGTGATCTCTCTCCAAGTCATCAACAAGTCCATTCCCTTTCCTCAAGCTCTGAATGTGCCATCAGCAAATACATTCTCCTTCCTGAGACTCTGAATGGGTTCACATACATTTTTATATATACATTTATATATATATACATACATTTATATGTATATTATATACAAGTAGGTTTTTTGTTCTGCCATTCTACCCTACCAGTGTCTCATGCAAGCAAAGGCTGCTGCTTGCTGGACTTCTAGAGAGTTATAACTTAAACACAACTATAGTACTACAATTAGCATTAACTCATTTAGTACTTTGGCATTGTTATAATTGAATCACAACCTATCATGCCAAAATCTTACCATTTTATGGAGACCACAGTTTTACATAGAACATGTTTAGAATGAGAACAGTTCAAAATCAGGGTTTTCCAAAACAGCAGCTAAAAAAATTGGGCAAAGTATCAGCAATTTCCTTGTAAAAGCCTATCCATTGCAAACTTAAAATTTGGAGACAGAAGTCATTTTACATTTGGATCAGAATCTCTAACAATACCAAAATGCTTTCAGACAAAGGGAAAAACTGACTGGTTTTGACAGAATGAAACATTAACTGTACCCACTATCAGTTTCTGACACGTGATCTCTATCAAGTAGATGCCAAGCTTAATGCCAGCTTTTGAACTTCTACAAATAATACTTAGAAAAGCATTCAAAACAGATGAACTTGTTGAATTTTCTACAGCTATTATTAGCAATAGATGTTCACTCCCAGTATTTCCCATTTAGTCTTTGAATCTTGCATGTGAATTGAAAGTATTCATCAATTCAGTAGGTATGGAGACTGGCTTTTAAGAAAACTGCTTATTTGGAGAAGTAAACATTTTCAAGAGTCAAGTTGCAGAGCAAAAGTATTTTTTAATTAGAATTGCACAGCTGAAAAAAACATTCTAACTACTCTTTTTATATTTGCATACTTAAAAAGCAAGCCTCAATTAAAAAGCAAGTCGCTCAATTAAAAGCTGTATGCAATCTAGAATTTTTGCAATGATCTAATCATAGTTTTGTTTCCCCCGTTCTACTTTGGGCAACTGCTCGTCTTGGGAGATGAGATGTGATCTAGTTGGTGCTCATGTGCCTTAAACAGCACTGGCATTAATCATCCCACCATACATTTAGCCCATCAGCCTGTTCGCTTCATCTGCTATTTCCTAGCACTTGAATAATCACAACTTATGAAGAAGCACAAAAGTTTATCAACAGCAGGAAATCGCAAATCCTTGAAAAGCACAGTCCTGATGCTTGTCAGTATTTCTACACAGCTCTGTCATATTTTGCCTTTGGGCAAGGACCATTTTCAGCCAAACTTACCAAGTGAGACAAGTTCTTACACTCAACACGAAGTCCTCTGAAGTGAAAATGCTTGAACACTAAATACATCAGGACAACTTCAAAATTTACTGGAATTTCCTGGCCATCAATAGAAAGAGCCTCTTTGATTCTGACTACTAAAAAGCAAACCCTTCACTTTCATGAACTATACAAAATTAGGTCTACAAAGTACGCAATCCAGCGCTGCAGTTTCAAGAATCTTTTATGTGTTAGTGTCTAGACAACAATCTTTTGTTCTGCATTTCTAAGAGCCCAATTTGTTACACAACTGACAAATTAGTTTCTGATATTAACCTTGGAAAAACTCCAGTCTCTCAAGACTTCCATAGCGCAAATACCAAGAAAACAACACAGTATGATGCTTAATGAAATATTTTGGTTCCAGTTTTTATGATGCTTCAAAGACAGATTTTGGTATTAGTAGCAGAGCTACATGCAAACAACTGAATAGACAGAAATAAGCCTTGTCAATAGTGCTCTGGGTCCACAGCAGATGAGCTGGGATACAAACCACTCAAAACATGCTCACAGTCATTTCTGTCCCTATTCCTAAATACTTAACGCCACTTCTGCAAAACATACCATCCCACACTACCAAGCCTCTAGGACTGTATGGAAACATTGATTAACCTCTTAAAAAAGCACATCATAAATCGTGTAGCCTGCTGTCATGGATTTGCAGCCAGCTGAAATACACAACACTTGCAAGGGCACGAGTATTTGATGGAACAGTATTCTGTTATTACAAAACAACAATAAAGACAAACAATGATAAGAAGCAGCTTAAATAGCTAACATGTTTAGATTTAATCACAGCATCCTGTAAAACAGCTAGACACGATGCTGTATCTGTGGATTTTTTACCTTTTTAGTGCCCTTAACCTAAAAAACAGGACTAGAAAACAGGCAAAACAGCCTACAGAAGTGGTGTCAAGTGTGACCTGCTAGTATAATTTGAACACAACGCTAGTTTTAACTGGAAAATAAAGTAGCCAACCATAAAAGGATGTTGGTATGAGACAGTTCAGAGACGTAATGCAAAGCACAAAATAGCTTCCTGTTTCTGGTAAATGTTTGCTTTTTCTACACATTAATAGCATAATCTGAGGAGCATGTGAAAAAGGAATGTTTGCTTACAGAAAAATCATTCTTAATGAACAGAAGATCACTGCTATTGCCTGCTCAACTCAACCACCTGCGTATCTGAGACACTTACATGGTCCATGAGCAAATACAAATTGCCCACCATGAATCTCAGTGTACAGAGCCAAGAGTCACAGCACATCTGTGGTTCCAGGTACTGCAAAGAAAGCTACATCCATGCTTAGAGCTAAACCCTAAATTCACTGTCCTGACAGGCAGGGATCTGGTATTGAGGGTAGCTAGCTGCTCTCAAAATAGAACAAAAATATCTATATTCATTTTGAAATTAGAATAGATAAAAATAAAACTAATTGATTAAAATTAACCATTCCTAATACTCCTAGTTGTTTTAACAGTACAGGTGAACACACCTGCTTTTAATTTCTAGGAAAAAAGCATAAATATAGCTTTAAAACTCTTTCAATTGCACATTTCTATTTCACACTAAAACTGCACACTTCTTTAGTGATATTTTTACGTCAATAATCTCTGAGATGACAAAATAGTATTTGTTGGATGAAACTAATTTTGCCAAATTTGGCCATAAATTTCTGGTATATACAAATTCACAGAGAAATCTTCCTGTCAGTCAAGTAGAATAATTTAAAGATTATTTGTGACCTAAATTTCTTTCTGTATAGCCTGTGCCAATTTGCCTGAGAAAGGAATCAAAGGAGTGGCGGTCATTAGAGCTGCAAGAGAGAAAAGAACCCAGAAGAGTGTACACATCTGTGACATCTCAATATGAATGGAGACAATAGACGCCTTATACGGCGGCAATGGAGGGTGTGGGGGAGGAAGGCGAGCAAGCCCTTTTTGTTTGTAACGTGAAGATGTGAATAATTCTGTAAAATGCAGTTAGGAAGCATTATGTGCCGTAACTAAACTCGTCTTATTTTTCGCTGCGTTTCTTAGCTGTAGTCAGTTTTCAGAAGAATCAGGCAGAAGTCATGAAACAGATTCAAACACAGAGGAACAGGAAAAGAAAAGCCGGGTCTTTGCAGAAGGAGAAGGAAAGTAAGCAGGTAGGTGTCAGGGGCTCGTTTTATAAAAGAGATCAAACAAAAGGGCAAATCCACGGAACAAACAAAGCCCAGCATTTCTGGGGACCTCAACAACATTGCCTGGCCACCACAGAAACTAAATCAGAACCTTAGAGAAATACTGAAGTGAAGACAGCAGAAAACCAAAAAGACCAAATTCTCACTAGAACTCACCAGATGTTCATCCATTAAAACATAGAAGATTTTCTAAATTTAATTCCAAGTTTGACATAGCATTTAGGGGATCTTTATAAATAAGACCTACAGGAGTACTACTTAAAACTGAATTAATCAGTTTTGAATACATCTACTGTAAGTTCAAAAAAGCCTTTCAAATCTTAAGCTTCATTTTTAATATGACTTTTTTACTAGAAAAACGCATTGGCACACTAAAAAGATTGAGCAAGCAAGACAATCACTGCAAATTCCCAGCTATTTAAAACTTAGAAGTCTCGAGTTACACTGTATGAATCAAGTGAAGATTTAATTTTCATAACTACTTAGAATTCTGCCAAAACACTTTTCCACATTAAAAAAAGGCATAGAGATGGCATGACACACATATTCTAAAATTTCCAGCACATTACAAAATTGTACATATTTCTTCATTATATCACATCATTTGTAGCTCCAGTTCAAAGTGTCAAAATCAAGTAGCTTAAATAGTCTTAACGGGGAAAAAAAAGGAAAAGGCAGTCAGCACATTCAGCAGATCATGTTTGTGTACACAAATTAAATTCTCAAAGATGGTATTATTCTCCTATAAAGTTAGTTGTGTTTAAAAAACAACATGCAGCTCAGAAGCAGTGTGGAATATTAATTTACACACCTCTAGTGATACGTGAGGACATCATCACACACCCCTACCCTTCAAGATGGAAAAGCCATTGCACTGTCACTGTATAACTGTACCGTGATGACAACGGTGACACGGGGAGAGAGGCAAAAAACATGCAGGCTCTCGAGTGGATTCTGGATAACAGCTGCTACACCTACACTGCTTTTGGAGCAGAGAACAAAACCAGCAAAAAAATACCTATATGGCTCTATAAGAAAGTTAATGGGGATACTGTAGGGAAAAGGTTAGCATTTAAAAAGTGGAAAGCTGGTCTACATGGGAAGAACTGAAACACCCATAGAACACGGTAAATTGAATGTAAACAGGAAATACAGGACTAAAAAAAGAATGAGAAGAGTGCCTTGCACCAAACTCCAACTGATAATAAGAAGATATTTAAACAACACATCAAAAGCAGGAAGCCAGCTAGGGAGACAGTAGACTTCATGGCAAAGGCATAAAACGGGCACTCAGAGGGCATAAAACCAGAGCTCTTAAAATCTCTTCATGTGCGCTTTAACCACTGAAGATACTGGAAAGATTCCCATTTCCAGCATTCCTTTTGTAGCAAAGTGGTTGGAGAAGCAAAATTCATTTTAGGGAATTATAGATGAAGAATTAAAGCAAATAGACACATGAAGTGTTAATCAGTCACTGGGATACCCTTCATCCTAGAAGGAGTTCAAATGGGAATCTTCAGAACTGCTGGCAAAACTGCACAATCCGTCATTACAAACGACTACTGTATCAGAGGACTGGCAGGTGACCAGTATAGATCCTGCTGACATAAAGGAATCCAGAGGGAATCTCAGGAGCCATGGACCAGCGAATTTGACATTCATACCTTCATTGACTTCCATCCACAGTAAGATGGTAGAAGGTATCCTAAAAAATAATATCTCTGAGCACATGAATAAACAAAGTCTGCAGGAAAACAGCCAACATGTCATGACTTCTGAATAGGGAAAGCTTATTTGAGGAAAAAAAGAAAGTTGCTCAGAATTACTGAGTGCTCCCTATGGTCCTCAGACTAATCTAATATTTCTTATCATTTTATATTTGATAAAACTTACAAGATTTTTTTTTTTTTTTTAATATTTGAATTGCTTTAGTGCAGCAGTAAGAATATATTTACCCATATAACCTATTTTACTCGGAACCTGTATAGACTTCTTTGTCAGTATGAAATGTGATTTTACTAAGGGTTGTTGACAGAGCTTTACCAGGAAGCTTTCCTAGTAATAGATTAAGCCTCAGAAAACCTAGTGGAATAAACATGGCGCTATAATTCTGAACATCTAATATTTTCTAAAAGTCAAAGCTTCAACCATTTATGAGCCAGAGGTCAATGAAAGAGGATTGAAGAGAGTTCAGTGAAATCCTGAATTGTGCAACTCAGGTTTTTGGGGTTTTGTTTTTTTCATTTCCCCTTTACAGCGATGTATAATTAAAACTCACGTTTCTCTCCTTATTTCAAAAAGCAAAGTAGCTTCTAGATTCAAGCTCCTTCTCCATTTTCTTCAGTCAGATTTCAACGTAAACTGCCAATATTTTCAAATTTTCTTTTACAGTGCCGGAGGAGTGGATTATGTTTTTCTTTTTAAATGAAAAATGAGATGCTTTGCTAGTCGTGTCACTGTCACAGCTGGAGTTTGAAGAGAAAGAGCAAATATAATGAGTTTTAAAGAAAAAAAAAGAAAAAAAGGCAATACTGCAGCCTGCAAGAGACATACAAATGTGAAGAAAAAGAAATTGTGTTTTCCTTTCTGTATTAACTGAGAAGTATTTTAATATGAAAAATATTAAGCGCTTGACCATCCTCAGTGCATTGTGAGAAACTATGCACAGAAGGATCTGTAAAACTCAAAACTACAGGCTTGTTCACATGAGAAGATTTACTAGCATTATCATACCAATAAAACACCATCTCTACATTACACCTACCTCAGAACAAACTAACTGGACTTAAAACATCCTAATATCAGATAAATTACTTAGAGCAAATGTTCACCTGGGAATGTTCAGCCACTATAATGACAAAAGTCTACAAACAGTGGCATAGCAACACTGATACATTTTACTGTGTAGGTAAACACAAACATTTGTGCAATAGGTATACAAGTTCCTTAACTAGGGAATGACAATACAGTCTGGCCAATGTATTCAAAAATTACCTGTGTGCTAATCACCTCCTTCCTTTTGTAGACTGATTGTAAGTGAATGAACATAGATTTTCTACTTTCAAATATTTCTACAGATATATCTCAGATTAATCAAGCAACCCATGAGAAAATACACTGTAAACACTGTACCTATACTGCACTATATTTTAAGACTTTCACTCATTTATAATAGTAAAATGAGTTTTGCACAAAATCACTGTAGCAACAGTAGAGCACAAAACTGGATTTCACTACAGCATACTAACTTCACCATGCTCCCTACTATAATTTGCTGTTCAGTATCAGTAAATAGCACTGATAAAAATAAAGCTACTCATTAATTTTTATCATTACAAAATGCTTTTTAAAACAAAGGATTTATATCCTCAATCATTCTTAGCATCTAGTTTTACATAACAATGCCTACAGGTACTTCACAAGGGAAAGAACAAATAAAGCAACAAAGATTTTTACAGGCAGAAATATGCTCCCATCCAACATATACCTTACCAAATATTTAAGCTTGTATAAAATTAAGAAAACATGTCAAAAATGTAACTCAGAAGGAAAGGTTCTCGCTTTTAAGACCTTTATGTGCTTGCCTCTCCATCAGTCCCACTTTGGCAATATGTGTGTTACAACTGTGAAATAAAGACTAATTCTACAGCTGGGGCTAGCCAAGAAAGGACAGACAAGCTTCAAGTCACTACAACAAAATACCTTATTTACTACCTTCAAAAGAAAGAAACAAACCAACCAAAAAGCCCCAAAGCACCACCACCATCAAGATCACAATGTGCTATTGTGAAGAGAAATCACATGGGTTTCCAACAAAGTAACGCAAAACATCTCAAGAAAAGTCATGTAAGCACAGCTCTCCTCAGGAAAGAGATGCTTATATATACACAAAATATTAGTTTTCTTGAGCATGTGTACATGGAGAGATGCATGGAAGAAAGACTTTACAGGATAAAAGTATATAAACTCAATCTGACAAGGGAAAAAATTAACATTTCTAAGAGATCCATTTGCTCATCATTCTACCAGTACTCCATAAATAGCAGACAAATTATGAGGGATACTGCTTAAGAGAAAAATGGATCTTCTGAACTACCTGTAAGATACAGATATTCACAGGTAATTAATAAAAATCATGCTGGCACAACCACACTAACTTTTTATTCCTGTTTATAAATGGATATTTTCTGCTATTCATACAGCTTATTTTGTCTACAAGACAAAATTTTATTAGACCTCACCTTAGGGTTCTCATCAGTCTAAACAAAACACTAAACAAAAATGTCTAAAATTTTGAAATTTTAAAATGTCATAAATCAATGCACTCATTTCTTTAAAAGAATGCGCAAAGACTTTATGGACAGTAATTAAAACGTATGGATTATTTCAAGACCAAGCAGCTTAAGAAAGAGATATATTTTTCTATTGTCGTCTTGCTTGGACTTGTTTGTTGCCTGTATGCCTTTAATGCCTGGTTATACATTAGTAATATCTTGAAATTAGCTGACAAAAGTAATTTCATTTTTAAATTTGTCAAATTAAATAGGGAGGATTTGAGAGTTGCTACAAATATGACCACAATTTTGGCTGACGTCAGTCCAAAACAACAGAAAAAATACAGTGACTCTATTATGCCTCTTAGGAGTGTTTGAGATCAACTAAGGTTTAAAACCCTGCTGCTTCCAAACTGGAGCAAAGAAATCCCATCTTGAACCTCTAATTTTTAACAAACTGGTCAGCAAAGTCTGAATTCCACACTGGCTTTAGACCTTAATTTACCTTTTGATTTTAGCAATTTGGGTATTATTTAAAGAAGAAAGAAGATTATTTCTTAGGTCATTTGAAATTACTTCCATGTAGAAGTGACAAACTAAAATTATTCGGTATGAATGTTAGTAGTGTAAGTATGAAGTATTTAGGAAGAAAGAGTAAGTAAGGAGAAAGAAATAAACTTTACACCATTAATCAGCAATTAAAATGATGACAATCCACTCATACCCATCCATTTTACCTTTAGGAATCACCCTTAATCATACCCATCCATTTTACCTGCAGGAGTCACCTGGCACCAGCCCAGTGTGCTCTGTTCAGCACTACGCTCACTCACTCAACAGGAAACCAGGAGTCTAAAAATAGAGCAGCAAACTACACAGACTAGCAGAAAATTTGTCAAATACAAAAATAATAATTTCTTCCAGACAATTCTCTCTTTTAGAGGATTATTAAGCAAGAATAATTGCATACAGAGTTTCGAACATTTCAAGACAATCACGTAATTCTTTGCAAGATTTAAAGCAAGTAGAACAAGTTTTTCATTGTGGCCAACACACACAAGCTGTTTACAAAGATATCAAAATGGCTACCAGACAATTTGTTCATCGCTGAAAAGAAAATGCATCTTTTTTTTTTCTCCTTTTTCAAAGAGAAGCTTTAGCACCTTATTCTCATAAGAAATAGTATTTTTACTGTATTTAAGTTAATGTTTTCTAGAAAATGTATGCTTCTGAAAGAGTATCATACTTTCAAAACAATTCCATGCAGTAAAAATCTGGTCTAAAGTTCACTAAAACATTTAATAGGGAAAAAGTATTTTTAAGCTTTAAACATGACTCTTACTGTTTTACATTATAGTGCCAGTTTACAAAATGTTAACGTTGTGACTAAATTTGATAAACGAAAATCGTTATGGGTTTATAGTCTGGATTCTCATCTTAATGAGAGTTAACATCTTTAGAACAAAATGTTCAAAGCTGCAAGACATATGCTGAACATGTGTATACATGTAAAGCTTTGAAAGCTGCTTAAAAATGTGAGAATGAGTAAAGCTCATGTTACTCTTGATAAATGTCAGCTGTCAGGCATCGCAGCCCAATACACACTATATTTTCCACAAACTAGAGCCCAGAAAAATGCAATTTTTACTTCACCAGCTGAATATAACACATTATACATGGCAACATCCACCCAAGGTCAAAAGTTTAGCATTTTCAAATTTTAACTTCCAAAGCAGGGGTATTGTTACACGGACAACATCACCACACTGAAATTAATGGAATTATTTCCAAAAGTCTTGGGTGAAGTTACATGTAACACCCTAATATACACATTCTACCAAAATGGACACACTCAATATCAAACCAAGTCAAGAAGAACCTGGAAGAGAAAAAACAGTTGTTCTTCTATCCGCTACCAATTCTGTATTTTTTACAGTCCAATTTTACTTGAACAACATTTTCTGCTGTAATGGAACACTCATCATAAAATTCTAATGGTCTCTTGCAGAATTAGCCCAGCAAAGTCTTGAAACACCAGCTGTACAATAAAAGGATGGGGTAGGGATAAGACTTGAAGAACTTTCTATTAAGAAATGTTACTCT
Source organism: Limnodromus scolopaceus (assembly GCA_028565335.1). Classification (NCBI taxonomy): domain Eukaryota; kingdom Metazoa; phylum Chordata; class Aves; order Charadriiformes; family Scolopacidae; genus Limnodromus; species Limnodromus scolopaceus. The sequence continues at coordinate 10,181,100 of JAOXNO010000005.1, forward strand.
TCAATGTGATATAAATACATCAACCATCCCTGTCTGCACTGTAGTCCACTTAAAATCTGTTCATTCCCCAGCTCCCCCATTTGAAACCACATATAATTTATCATTCTGTGTATGTGAAAAATTATTACTATGCTACCATTATCATGCCAAACAGTGAAATGTACTTTAAAAGTTTCACTGCAATTACGGTTCTTCCTCTACAGCTAAGTCTGTAGCACTGTGACAGTCTTCCATGAATTTGTATTAAAAGTATTAGCTAGTTTTCCTGAGCAGGTTAAAAGCTCTGTGTGTTTAATGATCATGAAATACACGTGTCATATCAATGCCTTTCCCTCTCCCTGTTTAAGTAATAAGTATTTTGATCCATTGAAATTTAATATGCTTCTACTGGGATTTTCAGAAGCACTTAGCATTGGTCTGTTTCTGTTACTTCAATAAGAATTCTATCACCAGCTCCAGTAGAAATACTAAGGCTGAAAGTAATGTTTCTTTCAAAATTTTACCTTCAGTAGGAAAAAAAATAATCACCTTTTACTCGAATATTTTTATTAACTTCAAATAGGAAGATACAGTAAATGTGTCTTGTCCTATCAGAAGAATTAAATTTTATTCAGAACTATCTCCCAAGTTATTGAGAAACATAGGTGTGCACTGTATGCAGAGCCAAGAAAAACAGATAAAATATCTATGTTTGCTCAACAGACACCTTTTAAGAATATTCTGGTCCTACTGTCTATGTTAAACCTGCTGTCTCAATTGCAGCAACTCTTATTTAAAATTATTGTTCCAGTATACTTGATATTTTCTAAGAATGTCAGTAAAAATCCACAATGTTCACATTTTTTTTATCTTAAAAATACATGGTTTTGACACACCATCTACTACTAATAGTTATGATAAGGATTCCAAATGATCTTTCATCAACCACATTGAACACCAGTGTTGCAAAACCAGAATAACTGCTGAAAGCAGTGGCAACTTAACTACTAGACTTACTACAAAAACTGCATTATTTGCAGCAATGTCAACATCAAAATGACATTCTTTAACTGCAAAAGTGATTGTAAGCACTAATCAGAGCAAACTATCAAGTTTCAGCAGGATGCAAAAGCTCTTCAGATCTTTTATGGCATTAGAAAAAATATGAAATATGACAAAGTCCCCTGGGACATTTAATTTACAGTGTTCATTACATCTGCTCTGAAACTGACATTGGTGTTGTGAAATTACAGCTGAACAATCAAGGCAGAAAATCTAACGAAAAGGCTGTTGCTTATTAATACCAGCAAGAACCCTTCCAACCCCATATGATTCTATGATTCTGAAGAGTAACACGTATATTTTGTCTCAAAATAAATATCTAACTTTACAGACTTCCTAATGCTGTAATCCTCATATCGACATTTCAAAATAGGTACCTTCAAAGAGACAGATTGGTAAATACACCCCATATTACTGTGACATAAAAAAGGAAAGGAGAGGTACTAAGAATGACAAAAGGTGTCAAACTAAGGACAACAGTGTACCTACAACTGACCAGGGAAATATCCTGCAAAATGGAAAACGGTTTATTCAAGTTAGTCATAACTGGTTAAGTCTTAAATTTTAAAGCATTAAAGAAGACGTACGATACTTCATTGAGAATTTTTTTCCTCATTCTTTAAATGATATGTTTCCTTCTATCCTCACAACTTTTAGGAAGATTGCTACATAACTTCAGTCATCCTAAACTAAAACCTGTCACACTTTAAAGTTAAGATTAGTTTGGATGAGAGATAAACTTCATCCATCTGTCACGGAGAGCTAAATGCCACTATCTACAAATAATAACACTGCCTTGGACTACAAAAGAGCCACAAATCCTGCAATTTTTGCAGCAAACACCGAACAGTTATTTTTACTCTTTTACACATCTTTCCTAGCTCTGGATGTTCTTTAAATTCAAGGATCTTTGCCAGACTCTGGAGGAGTGGAGATTTCTTACAGTCTTTGGGGACCCTAAAAAGGGAAGGGATTACCACTTCCTGCCCTGCCATTACTGCATGGCCAGCTACTCTTTGACAAATTGCTCATTATTAGCCACTAAGATGTCACACATCACAGTGGAGCACTTTAAGCAAAATGAAACTGGTATCTTAAAACATTATCCTGCAAACTGCAGTGGCTCAGGATTGACAAGTAACTGTCACACAGTACAGCAGTGCAGAAGTTCTTCAGTTTCTCATCAGAGATCCTAAGACACTACTAAAATATTTTCTTTAGGTCTGCTAGTTTATAGGACTTAATTTAAAACATCTTAAGAAGGCTGTTGTTTTTTTTTTTTTTAACGATTGCACTTCAAAGACACACTGAATTAAATTTCCTAAGAGCAAATACTAATTTTGTTTTTACAGCCAAGCAAGTCAACATTTTCCTAACTTTCTGAGCCAGTGAATAACTAGCAGCCTTCAAAGTTTTGTAGAAGACTCCCTGAAACTTTATGAAACTGTTAACTGAGGAACACTATGAATAAAGCACAAACAGTATACTACATAAAACAGCGTCATTGAACACTATTAATCTTGCTCTGACAGACTGTAAAAGCAAGCAACAAAGAGAACAATTTAGAATGCTTCACTTTTAGAAAGCTGAGAAGTGTCCTCTGCATACCTGAAAAGACATAATTAACATTTATAGTATATACCCATAAAATAATGTGAAAGCAAAAGAGAAGGGTTTTTTCCTTCAAATAAAGACAGCATTTCTGGCACTAAGGGGTTCATTATCAATACCTGTTCACCACAGAAGCATAGAGTTTACCATGCTATATCAATTCAGAGCCTTGCTTTATTCAGTACTGAAAAAGGGTGGCTCTACCAAAGACAGGTTTAGCTTCCAGGAATTAGTAGGATACCAAAGAATACCCTTATAAATATAAACTCTATAACTATAAATATTCTTTATTAAAAAATAGAAAATGCTTTTTAGTCTCCTAATAACTTGACCAATATCATATACCTGCTAACCGAGTGATTTTTTTTTATCAGTTTTAAATGGGTTTGCTTTTCATTTAACAGGATGCCCCCATTGTCCTCCCCATAAAACACAGAGGACTCCAGTCTGGTTTTTTGCGTCGTGATCTGTTATTCAGTTTCTGAAAACCTCAAGTATATTCTTTCTCCAAATGTTCTCTTCTGCCTCTTACAGCAAGCTTAAGCAGGCTTCATATTGATCTTCATTTTCTTCATTTTCAACTTTAGGATATTTCAAAACAAGGTTCCTCGGACTGAAATTCTCAATTCTAGTCCTGTCACAACAACATGTGAGCGATGTTGACACAGAACCCAGTAGGACGACATTATACAGGTGGTAGAGAATCAAGGTGAAAAAATGAAAGAAATCTAAAACAAAGAGACAGAACTGCTTTTCCTACTTAAACTGTATAGTGGAGAAAAGAAGGGGAATGGAAGGTTTTGAACCGACAAATCACCTAATGAATATTCTAGACAAGAAGCTGGAAAAGAGAAAAAGCATAAAGTTATCAATATATTCAGTATATATAATTTTAAAGTATTAATTCAAAATTCCTGAAATTAGTATTGTTGGAAAAGTTGCTGTCTAGTGAAGGGTATTTTTCTTATGAACAAGATCAATTAAAGATGATACTGTGACCATCACAGAGTTTGCGATTCCCCTTCCTCTTCCATTTGCATAGCCAGGATAATTCAGTTTTACCTCCTCCATTTATAATAACATTAATCAGGCACTGAATAAAAAGCAACATTATATTCCTACTGTAAGGCATAAAAAATTCTTTCCTCAAATAAAATAAAAGACAAAGCAAGACAAAAGACATACCGTTTTGCTGGCTCTGAATCTATTTATATTTGTCAGATCCTTGATTTATCAGGACATTCCCTATTTGTACCTTGAGAATTAAAACTGTGTACTGTAAAGATTATAGCATTATTATAGGATTATTGTATTGTGCTTTTAATTTACTTATCTTGAAGAAAACTATGTATTTCTACTGCCATTGTATTGGAAAAAACAACTAACGGGCACGGTGCAGTGATACATCATGAAGAATTTTTGATACCGCAAAGTGTAGGAGTTGATCCCTTTTGCTGTCTTAGCCTTACAGATGTAGGCTTGAGCAGACTATCCTAAGGATGACTACGCACCACAAATGAGTGAATGCAGTAGGTGCAAGCACTTCAGTCAATCTTCCATTTTCCTTCCTCCATCTGTTCAGGGATGGGGTCTCTCTACTATTTAAAATTCATGTACTGCTTTGAGAAATAGCCAGATAGGTTATGCTGATTATCATCCTAAAGGACAAGCACTATATGCTCAGTAAACATCAGAAAAAAAGTTTAGAAAAATCAGAGCTAAGGAGGAAATAGGATAGGTAAGAAGAGCTTTCCAGAACACACACCAAAAAACAAAACCCTGAATGTGAATGGCAGGGAGGGTTCTACATTAGCATGTAGAATTTCTTTGAGCAATCCTGTCCTGTCCTACCCCCACCAGCAAGAATCCCACCCAAATAAACAATCTGAAACCAGTTTTAAACTGTGCTAGAAATTAAGCAGACTCTTCTAAAAAAACTGCAAAGTATCCTTGTCTGCTACTTCAGCAGAAATCAGTAAGGAAAGTTACCATTTACTGTCCCTGTGGCCTGAGAAGAAAGACTTCAGCCCACAACAGCAGCTAGGAACAGCCTGGCTATTAGGGCATACCAACCCAGAAACATTTATGAGAGACAGCTGTATAGATAATGCAACCTACAGAGATTACAAATGCATAGAGTCCTTTCAGATCTAGCAGCCAATCCCTTTATTTACTGCATTTTTCAAGAAAGTGCGGGCAGTGAAACACAACTCGCAGGCAGGAGGCCTGCTTCACTGAGATCACACCACTTTGTTCTAACTGGAAACCACTGCTTTCTACATACTGTTTTGTATATTAAAAGAGAGGGAAAAAATATATATATTTCTTAGACACCAATTCCTGAACTCTAGTGCCAGAGAAACAAGACTGTACGCATGTACACATATGCTTAAAGGAATCAACATGTTTGCAGCTTAAAACTTTTTGCATCTATTCATCTTGCTACATCCTGATAGCATGCAAGAGAACTTACAAAAATTATGATGCTAGCAGAGAAGGTCAATGAATACATTGATTTTTAAATTATTGTTATTTTTACTGCCTTTTAAGAAGTTGCTGCTATAAACCTGCTGCAAGGCTATAGCAAAACTGGGCCTGAAAGTTGGTTTAAAGCGTTGAGGACCTCTAGATCTGATCAATGTATTTCCTAGAAAAGGTACATATCCATATCTAATCCAGCTCTTCAAAGAAGTATTTACATTCCAGAAACCCAGCCCCTTATTGCTGCAGAGGCCCAAGAGTTCACTCATCACTGAAGACCTCCAACAGGGATGCATACAGGACAGCTTTGAGATGAACCTACTGAGGAAAAAGCAGAGAAAAAGCCGCTTATTTCATTCCGTGATGAAAACACTTGGACTGCAAATAGTAAGTTTCATCACCTACTGAAATAGAAATAAGAGCAGAGAAGACAGAGATACAATGGCAATGTTTTAAAAACAAACAAAAATCCAAGTTTCATATAGTCTTTTTCAGCGTCATTTATGCCAGTGTGACAGTAAGAGCTGATTTAGGGGGAAGGGGCAAGCTTTAATACTACATGCCAGAGTCCAGCTCACAATACAACTCCATGTTCAAAGCCAGGAGACTAAGGGGAAATAAACAAGCCAGCAAAAATCTGAAGCTCACAATAGAAGTACTGATGAGTTTTGGAATATAAAATAATTTTCAAAATTGAGAGGTTATGCTTCAGAATTTCCTCTAAATCATTTTTCTATCCTTCAGTAACACATGACAATAGGAACTGCTTACTCTAGATAACAGAAAGAATAGATGAAAACACTTTGGCATAAACTTCTCTTTAAATTTCTCATTCCTAGTTGGAAATCTTGGTGGTGGGAGAAAATTCTAAAATGACAGCTCCAAAGTGGCCGGCAATTCCTCCCCTGAGGAAAATGGGGAGACGTAACCAAGCTCAAAATCTACTCTAAATAAACACACAGAATAAAATAGTATAGAACTCCGTAGTTTATTTTCAGTTTGTGACTGCTCATTTAATGCTTTTTGGTTACAAAAAGCATTGACAGTATCCATGATAACCCTCTTTTTCGCCATTTTCATTAGAAGTAAAGGTCACACTAGTGATTTTTCTCATGGTTAGCAGTTAGCTCTCAGTAACACTCCCCCAAAAGTGGGATACTTTTAAGTTACAGGATTTACAAATCTGGTGAAGTTTGTGTTTCTTTAGCCTGAGAATCAGTGTTCATTTTTTGCCAGTTTCCCACTCTACTACTGGCATAGGCAATAATACTTTTAGATGTCACCCATTTCTAACGCTAAAAGGCATGTGCACCCAATGTTACCACAGTGCAATCACACAACTGTTCAAGAGAAGCCTTTCAGATAGAGACATTTAAATGACACTTCAGAAATAGAGTTCACAAGTGATTCTTAGTCGCTAACCGTTGTTACTCACTCTTCTTTTCTTTAGAAGAGCATTTATTCTATTTCACTGTGATAGGCAGTATGATTTGCAGCTTCAGTGCAGCTCCACTGTGAAGGCAGCCGAACCGCCACGGAAGGGACAATGAGAAGCAGACAGGGGACACAGAGGCACAGGGAGAACAGAACAAAGAATCAGAGGGAGTGGAAAAAAATAAACTACCTAATAGCTGCTGCTTGGGAACACTAGCTGGAACAAACAGGGAGGCCACCAACTATCATTACAAGCGCATGTTTCTCTTGCAGTTGCAAGGAGAATTGCACACGAGAAGGGGGCAGGGGATCTGCTATTAATCATATTATGTTCATTGTTCCCTTGATGCCGCTAGCAATGCTCCGGGAGACTCCCTCCCTTCCCAGATAAGACCGCAGCGAAAACAGCAGCACTCCGAAAACAGCCCACGCCGAACCTTCACAATCTTGTCCTACTATCCTGGTTTACTGCCGTAAACTAAACGCTGCTTAACCACTGAACTGCTTATTGAACTGAATTTTTAAAAAAAACCAAATCACAGCAGTTGAGAGTTCCTCCCCACCCTAATCTCTCATTAGGAAAATGAACGCATTGCATAAATCTGATGACACTATTTGCAGGAACAAGCCACTAGAGAGGTGAAAACATCAGCCTTAAGGAGTCAGGAATCAAGTTTCTTTGTTGAGGAAGAGTTTTGAATGTTATCTCTAAGTAAGGTGCTGAGTGACTCCTTGATTAAGTGACACTTAACATTCAGTAAGTTTAATGTTCCAGCAAGAACAGCAGGCCGATACCTGCGCCTGGCAGTGGGGGAGGGAGAAAACGGCAGCTGATGCAGCAAAGTAACCAAGTCAGCTATTCTTTTGTCAGTGAAGAGAGAGACATGTTTAAGGGAAAAGAAACGTGGATTAACTAAATCTCGTATTCATACTTCATTGAAAACGTAATGCTGCTTTTATTTGTCTGGTTTGGCAAAGCTACAGAGGGAAGGTGAATTTTCTTGACCGCAGATATTTTTGATTCTTTTTTTGTGACAAACTCTGCATAGCATGAAAGTGACACACACTCTAATTAGGTTCAGAATTTGGTAGAGTCACCCGACCCTAATAAAAATTCCTAACATTGGCTACCACAGGTCTCTTACACTTTGCAATTTGGCAATGAAGTTGAGCTGGCACTACTTCTCTCCCAGACTGAAAAAATATATTATTTGGGGGGTGAAACTAGATAATCTTTAAGGTCCCTTTCAACCTAAACCATTCTATGATTTTGTTTAATGAAGATACAGCATAGAAACACAGTTACAGTTAGGGAAATACGTATTTAACACAGCAACTTATGAACTAAGTAGCAATAATGAGACATTTCTACCTTAGATTTCAGTAAGGAGAAACCACTTCAATCTTTTAAAAAACAACATGTTTATTAAGCAGCAGAGCTGCCTGCAGCCAGTGTTCCCGATGACTCATCCTCCCTTCCCCACTTTCTAATTAGCCATCATAGTCAGCATCAATTTGGTGGTTGTTTTTTGTTGGGTGGTGGTTGGTTGTGTGTGTTTTGTTGTTTTTTTTTCTTTAACCACACACAAAAAAAAAAAACCATCTTGGAAGTCGAAAAAATGGGCTCCTCCTTGTTTACTGACTGGAGTTTTAGAAGATAGCTGGCACTAGCAGTAAGACATAGTCCAGCTTTACCGTTAGCCGGACACGCAAACTACTTACTTCTGCTTGTCCCCCCCGGTTGCCCCCCCCCCCCACCCCCCG
>JAOXNO010000005.1:10189709-10202780 GCA_028565335.1 Limnodromus scolopaceus
TCCCCTTCCCCTGCCAGCAGCGTGGGCAGCATAGCCCCCGGCAGCCTCCTCTAGCTCGCGTGGAAACAAGAGGAGGAGTACGCCAGTGAGTCAGAAGTAAGGAGCTGCAGAAGCGGGTCCCCTTGCCCCCGTTTTAGATCGCGGACCCGCGTTTCAGCTAAGGGGGCAGGACTGATAGGCGGTATCAGAGCAGCCCTGGCTGCGGGGCTGTAAGTGGCAGCAGCGAGATTGTGCTGGCGAACAGGAAAGACTGACCTTGCGAAAGGGGGAGGGAGGGAGGGAGGGAGAAGACCAGCAAAGAATTGTCGGAAAGGATTCCGAATGCGCAGTCAGGAGCTGCCAGTGCTTTACTTTGCTGCTTGTCAAAGGAGGAATGGGCATTGCCCGGGCATAAGGCTGGGCAGCCCAGTGGCCATCACTGCTGCCCACTGACCAGTCCCCACAGTGCCACTGATAATGTTCTGCTTCAAGATGTTGACTTCAAAAAGAGTCATCCTCCATCTACTCCAAGAAGGATGGACATTGGATTTGTGACTCTAGGGTACAAAAATCATCAGTTCTTCACAGTCCTGCACGGGAAAACAAGTAATATCAGCCAGAGAAGTAGAAAATGGTCTGGACGGAAGACACTGGTAACAGATTGTCTTGCTTTGGCAAAGAAAAGGACAAGATGCATCTTAGTTTCCACTCATTTTAGGATTACAGAATTAGAGGAAGAACAAAGAACAGGCTCCTTGTTCCACTGTATGCCTCCGTTCTCTATCAATGGTTCCACCTTCCATCATCTCCTAATCAGTAGTTCTGGTTTAAAATTTTAATGGAGAGAATTATGACACAAGCTTTCCAGAGTCAAAATACCATCACAAGCAATGTAGTTTCATCTCGGGCTGCTGCCTCAGTGAATCAATCCATGGTGGGGTATCCCAAAATCTGTGCTGGGACCAGTTTTATTCTCTGGGAGATTGATGAAAATGCTGGTGACAGCAAATTCTCAATGACACAATCTATGATTGTGTTTTAGCATCCACTTGATCATGAAAAGTCAGTGTCAACTACACTTCAGCACAGAGAGCAACAGATTTATCACCCATTTGTTGGCCTTGCAGCCTACAAGAAAAGAGGACTGAAGCACTCTGGGGTGACAATGTGGTTGAAGAGTTCTCAGTCTGGTGCAATAACAGACAATATAATATGAGGCAGCAGAAGAGAAGTGTATAAAGCACGTAGTTAAGGTAAATTCAGTAGCAAAGCAACCAAAGAGTATGTTCAACACAGCAGAAAGGGCTAGGGTTACACAGAGGTCTTGAAGTGAATGACTAGCAACTCGAACTTGATCCCAAGTAAAATGGCAAGTCATTGCATACATTTGCAAGGTAAACAACATGGAATTAAACCATTCTGAAACAGGCAGCAGGCAAATCAGGAAACACTTGAGAATATGTATGTCAGCACACTCAGATCTCCAACACACTGCAGAAAGAATGACGAGAATCTGAATATAATTGTGAAGAGGTAAAATGAGTAAATACACTGTCAACATGCAGAAGAGGTTTATGCTGAAGATACCAGTTAAAGTAGAATTCAGTTTTCCAAACCCTGAAACCAACCAGATGGTAGATTGTTCAAGATAATGCACACGACAACCTAAGGGAAGAAAGCATTAGTCAGGTGGCAGCTATTACTAATTCTCCAGAAAGATGCAGTTTTAAAATTGGTAAATTATCTTACCCCAGAACCCTAAAGGCTTTCACAGCACTTTGCAATGATGAAAGATACTCTGGTCTCAGCCCTCGGTGTACATCCCAAGATACTCTTACAAGCAGTTATGCCAGCTGGAAACACTGCCAATAACCTTTTTTGTAACTCAATTCACAAAATAGTTTTGGGCAAGAAGATAATCATGCAAAACTCTTAAAACCTGCTTCAGGAAAAGTCAACCACTCAATTTAAGAGCAGCCAATGAAAAACAATTTCCAGCTGGTGGGCAAGGTCAAACAGTGATTTCTTTTACAGGCACAGGTAGATTCCTTTCTCAATCTATGCAAATAGGCATAGCAGCTCAATACAGCTACTTACGAGGTTAAGTTTAATGCTGCTAACAAGAGATGCAGTAAGTGATTAAAATACATCAAGTCAGTAAGTTAAAGACGTCATGAGAATGCGTAGCTGATTGAGACCATGCCCTTCTACCAAGCTTTTCTGCTGGAGTTCAAAAACAGTGAGACACCAATGAAAATGCTATCAAATAACACTGTATTTTCATAGTTTAGCTAGGCTAAAATACAGTTTTGCCAATAGTAATTTAAGACTTAATTACATATATAAAAAACTATTTTCCTCTCAGTAAAAAAAGCAGTTTGTTTTTGTTGTTTTTACCTTCTCTAAATACCATGTCATTTTAGAGAAATTCTTTTAAGTTGAGATATCATAAATAAATTCCCTTTTTATAAGATGGCCTCATTTTAAAAGAAAATGGATGCTATAAAATTTTACATCAAGTCAGCATGTTACCAAGAAGCTTTTCTGTGTGTTCTGAATTTGATTAATACAAGCCAAGGTCACTTCCTGAAAGATGCCTACCACTGCAGCTGCAAGCAAACTAGACTCCTCTGAGCGCAAAAGCTGGGGGATGGGGAGACTACACTAGCAATTTCTATCAGCATCTCCAAAAATACACTGATTACAAAACTTGAGTAATATTTAGAAGTGTTTACTAGATCACCACACACAAGTAAAATATTAACTAAAGTCTGAGTCTGTATAATCACATTTTCAAGCAAAAACAATTCACAATGATGCACCACCATGTCTGCAAAAAATGAGTAATTCTGAGGATCCTTTACTAAACTTAATGCAATTCCCTTGAAAATGTACTTTTTTTTTTTACTACGTATATTTTATTATGCAGCTCATGAAGCTAGTAAGACACTGCCCTTGAATTAACAGCATGTCTCATTCCTACTGAGACTGTGAGGCTCCACCCAATCTACACTGTGTCCTATTCTGAAGCCATTTAGGAAAAACATATTTCAAGAAAGCATGCAAGCTCTTTCCAGAAGTCTGCAGCATGCATTTTTCCAGTTTCTTTAGATTATACCTATTGTTTCCAAACTCAATTAGCAATTTGTTGTGTTCACCTCTAATTTCAAAGATATTTTAAAAGTTATTTTAAAAACCTGCCATATTTTTACTATGCATGAAACCAAAACAGATACAGTTTCTTTCATTCCCAGACACAGTTAAAGCTTACAGGTCATGAAAATAAGACCCATACCAGAGAGTATTAGTTTTTGCTTTTCGTGTGTACAAACAAAGATTCTACAATTCGGAGTACAAAGGGGAGGTGGGAGGGGAAGAGGAGGGAATACACTGGTTGCTGAAAAACATTTAAAACCACATAGGCCAACAGTCACTTCCACACAGGCATATGTTAGTCTAGGAAAGGGGCCCCAGTGACTTTATGAGCACACACAAACTCGATTCAATATACTTCATCTTTACAACAGCATTGATACACCCAACATTGCAAGTGAAGTTTCATACTAGGCTAAAATTAGGAGGATCTACTGAAAAAGTTAATTTTGACAAATTGCTGCACTAAAAAGAACAGGACATTGCTGGTTTCGGGTGGGCATCTTTGCCTGAAATAGCAAAATACACTAAAGCATATCATTACCTATGCAGGCACAGCTACATCCGTGGTTAAGGGTGCCTAACATTTTCCATCACACACACAAGCCTGTTCCAATTCTTTAATGACTGTCTCTCACACACCCCTCGGAACTACTTTTTGTGGAAGGCTTGCATAAAATCAGCTCGGACATTTAAAAACAGAGTGGAGACTTCAGTTGAACAAAATATAACCTTTTATTCAGTCAGAGAAGTTAAAGCTTTAGAAGAGAAACTGATTGAATGTCTGAACAAGCTAAACTTCATCTTGCTGCTCCAATGAAGATATCTGCACAGATACTAAGTGCCTTTAAAGTCTCTGAACATGCTTAGTTTTCTTTTAAACCACTTCCCAAGATCCTCAAGCATTTCATCTAACCAGGTAGGCTTTGTTGCTGCACAGCTCCTCTGTGCTGACAGGACAGAACATGCTTTATTACCATATTATAAAGACCAAGAGCAGCTTCTCTCTAAAGCTGCCAGCTCCGAAGCAGTTAAAGAGCCTGGCAGCACAGTAGCTGTGAACAGGGACATTTTTCTAGGTTATTCTGCCCCACCCATCCACAGCATCCACCAAACATGAGGCACCAGCAGAATCAAGGGCTTAGCAAAAGCCACTCTTCCCTCCCTCCCAATTCAAGATCCCAGTTGAAAGTGCAGGCGGGGGTCTTGGCCAGTAACGCTAAAGCCTGTGCTCCTGCCCCTCTAGTGGCTAGCCCATGTAGAAGGCACATTCCGTCCAGTGACCAAAGTGCTGCTGATCTCCTCTGTGGGATTCCAGATGACAACCTTGCTGGCAAACAGAGCAGAAATTTCCTTATGGCGAATTACACCACTTTTTCCATACGGTTTGGCATACAAAAAGTTACACTGAAAATACTAAGGTTGTGAGGTCATTAAAAAAAAACAAACACAAAACTTAAGAGTAACTTAAAACTCCAACTCTCAATACTTCTTCCTTTAACCCTTATTGCACATACTTAATTAAGCACATTGCTGTGTAACTCCTTTTTAGACTCTGTGGGACTGGCACCCATCAGTTCACAGAAAAGACCACTACAGTCTTACTGCCATCTGTTGTATCATCTCCAAGGTATATTACTATTTCAGCAGCCGTGTTCACTTCATTATACAGCGAGAGATAATGGTCTCATAAATGGAGAGCTGAAGTCTCCCAAGAACCTGTATCCTAATTTGGCCTTTGACCAACAGGGGCACATAGGGAGTTTGAGTGACATTCAAATTAGGACACTGAGGGGGGGGGTCCCCGTGAAGAGTAAACAACACTGATATGCACTGTCTTGATTATGGCAGATCGCAACTTTTGATTAAGAATATTCATTTAGAGCAGACTTTAATCTGGCACTTAAATCAGTGATTTACTTGTTAGAAATATCTACACCCATCACTAAGGAGGGGCACGAGTAGGAAAGAAATACAGTCCGTAAGTCACGTCGATTTGCCTTGGGCCTGTTTTACTGGTCAGCAGATGCAGCACTCACGGACATTTGCACAGGAACTAAGCTACAGAATTAAGGTCAGTAAATATATTTTTTTACACTGTAAACCTACTAATTTTAATCAAAGTTCTGGATACAATTTTTAAAATGTAGATCCATATTCTGACAAAGCATTTGAGTGCTATGTGGGCAGGGCGGGGGGGAAGGCAGCTATCCATTAGGGGGTTCTATATGATATATGCACAGACTCACACAAACTGGCTTCAGTGGGAGTTGAATGCCTGGTACGTTAGAGAGCTTTTGAGCATTCTACTTGGTGTCTCTTTTCATCAGGCTATGAAAACAGATTTATTTTTTTTTTAAATTTATTGAAAAACACACATCCCCCCTGCTTTTAAAATTAGATATTGGTATCCTCTGATCTAATAATAAGAGGCCTGTTAATGAAGTTTCCTACGTTTTTGGCATAACTAGACTCTCAGATTTGAGAGTATAAGATCAGAGACTAAAAACAAAGTTACTGAAGAAATGAAATCAAAGTAGTTAGTATCAATGCTTATATATAATGTAGTTCATTGGAAGGAATAAGTACAGCTACTTAATGCAAAGGTGACATTTCTGAAACACAATTTGACCTTGAAATTTGAAAATGTTCCTAGCACAATGCTGTAATTAAAATCTGATTAAGTTTGAGTGTACACAGGTACACTTAGTATGACTGCAAGAGGTATTCATTTAGTTCAACACAAATGCTTACCATTCAAACCTTGTAGTGACAATTGTCTATCTTTAGTACACCAATACATTTGAGCATTTCATTAAAAATCCCCTTTCCTCTTTTTTTCCATATACCTTACTATATATCATGTTCATAGGGACCAGAGCTTAGTAGAGCACCTTCAGCTAAACTGCTAAATAAAGGCAGAATAGAATCACACCCAAATTAGGTTAATTTGTCTCTCCACAGTACAGTCAGGTTATCTTGTTGTATTTCACATGTTGTCCATCCACTCTGTACCAGTGGTTATAACCTGCTATAATCTGCTAAAATTTACCACACAAAACTGAAAGCTGTAATGTGATTTTGCATGTCACTGAATCAAATCTTAAATTTCAGGTTGAATTATTTAAAAATTAAGCTAAAATGGAGGAGGAAAGCCCCAGAGGTTGGTGTCTTTGTTCAATGCTATACAAAACAGAAAACTAGTACCTAGAGAGATATTAAAGACTGGAGAGTCACAATGTCTCCTCCAAGGCCTACAAGAGGGCAAGAGCCAAGCTTTAGTACCTGCAACAAGTTACATTTCAGTTTTCAAGGAACAGCTGAACACAAGAACCAGTTCCAGATAGCCCATGGAATCTCTGTCCTAAAAGACCTTCGTTTCTATGATTTTCAGTAAAACACTGCCATCAGAGAATGACATACTGCAGCCTATAGATAAGCTGGTACCATTAGAACAATGGGCTACTAAGACAAGAGAGTACTATACAATTGATCCTACTATGCCTTAAAATTAAGATGTATTACCACATTCTTTTTGTGCTGATTTAAGCAGTATGTTTCATTAATCTCATGTACACAAACTGACCACAACGTTAATTCCTACCATCAAGGATTTTTATTTTTTTTTCCCATTTATGAGAAAAAGCAGCATGCTTTTGAATAAGGCTCTCTATGCCTTGTGGATTTTTTTTGTCTAAACTTTTCTATTCTTCACAAAGAATTTCCTTTGCATAAAAACCTTATGCTTCTAGTTTTTCTAATGTTTTAATAAAGAAGCAATACATCTTTGCTTTCATGAGAAAGACATTTTTCAGTAAGTCTCACACTAAGCTCCCTAAGATTGCAGCAGCAGGCAGAAAATCAGTTTTGCTCATGGAAGTTTTTTCTATACAAATGGCACTTCTCAGACACTGATGTTTATCCACAGAATTCTCCATAATGATACTATCATCATTAGAAGAGAAATTCCAAGTAATTTTAGGAAGATTTGCAGCCATTCTGGAAGCTAGTAAAAGAGGTTGGTGACTGCCAAAAACAGAAGAAGGGATCACATCCTTCCCCTTCAAGTGCCAAAAGCATTTGTAATGTTTTCTTTCAGATCCAGTTGCTTCCTTGTTTGTAGATGGCTAAGTAGTTGTGTAGTTGCACAACATTAGGAAGCAATTTTATGTATTTTTATGTAGTGCACTGGAGGAAATGCCAGGATAGAGCTGTTGAATTTTTTTTCATTATTACTTTTTCTTAAGTGCGTTACATCTTTAGTTCCCATACAAGTAGACCTACTGAATTGTATCTTTCATTCACTAAAACCCTCAGCTAGTGAACCATTGTTTGAGCATTTGCCTGCCAATGAGACATTCAAGATGCATCCACCATGATTTAAAAAACTCATTTTCTCTTTTACCTTTCAAAATTACTTCCAGGTCACTTTGCAGTTGAATTCAAAGTTTAACTGGATGCTAAGTTTTAAGGCTAATAGTATTCAGCTAGACCTCTGCACTGTGAGGCTTTTATATTAGCATCTGGTAAACATATCAAAGGTAGTAACTAACTGGTTAGCACCAGTCATGCATTTATGTCATACAACTGGAGTGTATCAACTATACAGTGCAGTTGAGTCAATGTGTTTTCTTGCCAGTAAACACCACCCTGCATTTGTGCAGTTGGGTGACCTTCTACTGCAGTACATCACACTTACTTGGCACTCTTAAAAGAAAGGGAAGTTATATTTAGGTACACTGCAGTCAGATTGTTATATTCTTGGGCCCTGTCAAAATTATTAGGAGAAAAGTTACTAATATAGTCCCTAGGCATTGCATAGCTTTAATAGCCTCTTTTAAAAGAAGTCAGCTAAGCATTTTCAGTGTACTTTGTAGTCCATTAAAAGTTCAAAAAGCTACAAAACCTTACCTACACTTGAGCTTTCACCAGTAGGAAGCTTTGTTAGATTGTCATATAGATGAAGCCTATAAATAACAGCAAATGTACAATAACAGGATAAACACAGCATACCATGGAAGGAATACAAGAAAGAGCATACAAAACCTAAGTTTGATGTCATGAATTCTGTCTTACAGAGTGAAAATGCTGTGATTTAGGTTTTTCTTTCATTGCAAGTAGATTTATGACAGACAATATGCTTAGACAAGTGTCTCCACCCAGTCAAAAGCAAAAGTTATTTATCCCTTCTCTCCACCACATATTATTTACCTCAGTGTATTATCTGTCTGCAAATCATTGCTTAGGAACTGTAGCATTTTAATGAGCACAGCTATCTGAAACAAACCACAATCTATTCTGTGCTTAGAAGAGATCATTCTCCAAAGGTTTTCCTTCCACCATCTCCTTTCATTTTCTTTATTTTACTTCAACCTGACCTTATTCTAACCAAGGCAGCTCACTTGAATTTTATTTTAGGGCACCTGTAAGGAGGTTGATCTTACCACAAAAGATTATTCTGAAGGAGGTGCTTCCTTTCCTGACACCAAAATCCCACTGAATGGAATGCCCAGACAAGTTACAAGTTTCACTACTCTCCAGCAACAGATACAGAACTTGACATGTTAATCTATTTGAGTATTGGAGGCTAAATTGGCTATACCATAAGTTATAACAAAGAAACGAAACAAACAAAACCAAACCCCACCAGTGATTAGCATCATATCCAGTCTAGGCACAGAACAGCTTTAGCTAAGAAAACCCATTTCATCGCCATTGTTTCAGAAGAAGTACTCTGAGCAAAGTATTCACATAATTGGTTACTTGAGAAAGAAGAAAACTCTAATATCAGTGATACAAAGAATTAAAAACTAAAGACAAGTACATACACAGAAAAATGTTACTATCATACATACCAAGGCCAGGTAACACCATGCATTTCCTCAAGTTTAAGAGAGGTGGAAGAAAGCAAACAATATACAATATCAATATAGAACATAATAAAATACTTTTTTACGAGTATTGAAATTATTTTCTCCTTTTTCCTAAGATCCTAAATACCAATGTTTTCTCTGGATCAATTCTCATAAAGTAGTCTGGGACAATTAAGTCTTCACAAAGACGACTTACCTAGCACAGTGTTCTCTCTCCAACAGAAGCCAGTAGGAATGCCTAGAAAAAAAAAAGGTAAGCATATGAATGTGTTTCAGCATACTCTCAAACTTCACAATCTACAGCTCAGGAATTTCCTGGTTCAAAAGGAGTGAGTTTCCCAGCAGCTGGATTTCTCTTCTGTGTTAAGTTTCTCTTTGTACCCATGAAAATTAATGCAGCTAAAATACTCTGGGGCACTCTGTTCTGTAGCTAAGCTCTACACTATGTAAAAGTATCCGTTTTTTATTTCTAACTCTGCCATCTGATAATAAAGAGGAGAATAAATGAAATGACTGAAGAGGAAAACACTTTCTTCCTGTTGATTTTCCATGACACTTGTGGTTATTTTGTATACATCTGCCTTGTATTCTCAAGCAAAAAAATAAAAGATGGCCGAGAAGTGCTGGTAAATTCTGTTTCTCAAAAAAGAATTTAAGCTTTGATCTTAAAAAAAAAAAAGAGAAAGTCCATTGTACTCTGATACAGCATAGACCAGTATTACTTATATTAAAGAGCTGATTACTTATATTAAAGGCACAACTGTATAAATGATACAGTATCTTCAATTTTATAATAATTTTTCTTCACTGACAACTCGCAACGCTCAACTTTTTGAATACTTTTAGCACCAGTCTGTCATTTTGACAGAGTAATTAATTCAGGGTTTTGTTTTGTTTTGTTTTTTTTTTTTTAATTACTGAGTGGAAGAAAATGGGGCAAAAAACTATCAATTATAGCAGTCCTGCTTCTCCCTTAAGCATATCACTAGACAGAAAGCCAAAAGCATCACTCAGAGTAAGGACAGGTCTCCTAAATCGAATGCTAGGAACACATACAGCCACTCACCTAGAAGAGAAAGTTCCCCTATGTCCCTTAACTTTTTCTTCTTCAGTGACCACCCCAACAGTGACTGCAATTATTACAGGTAGTTACCAAGCCTACATTCTTAGAGGATGAGAATGAAGCACCAGAACTAAACAAGCCACTATTAGCATCAATCCCCAGAAGAAGTATTAGAGAGGTGTTTTCTTTAACTTTACCAAATCTTCATGGATTAAGCTTTGCAGAACTGTTTTAGTCAGGATCAGTCTTACACGTATAAAGTAACTAGCAAACTTATCAGATGAGTCAATAAATTAATTTACAATAAGCAGAATAAAGAAATTACTGTAAAACCAACGCTCAAAGAACACTAGAAACTTCTGTAAGGCTGTAGTAACAAACTCCACATAGTGAAATATCTGATCTGCCACACTGGCTTTTATCCAAAGACCAAGTAAACAAAACAAGTTTCTTTTAGGCTTTGACAATAAACAAATTTCAATTGTCTTATGTCTTCAGCAATATATTTTGCCTTTAGGATAAAAAAGAAAGCCTTTGTAAGACTTCAAAATCCCATCTCCAAGCTTGAACTTTGCATCAAATTTGTGAATTAACATTTAGATAAGATATCCAAAATGTAAACAAAGCATTGACAGCAGCTTTATTTCACAATACACGGTTTATTTCAAGACTTTTAATCAGTGAGAAACCAACTAAACAATACACAATTCACAATACAATCCTTGTAAAAGCTGGAAAAGATATTAAGGTTCACGTCAAGTTCAATGTGCTCTATTTTTAACTTTAGCCAAGTCCCCTCTCATTAGCAGTAGCTTAATACTTGAGAAAGGATTAGGAGCAGCTAGGAAGTTAGTTTGATATAGAAATTTATTTATGTGTTTTAAAAAATAAATACACAGCCCAAGAAATAATTCAGTTAAAGTTACTGAGACCAAGCCAATTAATGTAATATGCCATTGTCAGAGTATACCAAATCAAGGCTTAAAGGTTGCCATAGAAAGTAGCCATTAATTGCTTGCTGTTATTTTTTTCATAACTTTTGTGGGCTTCATAAGCATAAACTTAATCCCAAAATTAAAAAAAAAAAACACCAAACCCCCCAAAACCCCAAATTCTGGATTCCCCCTTTGCTCTAGCTCACAGAGAAACCTAGTTTTCACATCCATATAGTTTGATGTTAATAGAACAATTCCTTTCACACACCTTTTTAACCAGTGAAATTTAGGACGCTGGAATAAGACCTACTGAAGGTACCTTTTAAAACATTTCACAAGATCAAACCAACCTACAATCTCATGATTGACTTACTAGGAAAAAGCAGAGAGTTTCATAGAATCATAGAATTGTCTAGGTTGAAAGGGACCTTAAAGATCATCTAGTCCAACCATCAACCTAACTCTGACAAAAATCACTAAACCGTATTCCTAAGGACTAAGTTTACATAATAGTGAACTGAAAGAAAGACAACGCCTTTGAAAACAAGCCCAATACTTCTGCATTTCAAGGATGCTAACAAATAGGGAAGAGGCAGGAGCATCTGCCTGGCTTTAAGAGATAAACTTGTTTTGAGCACTTGTGTATGTGTGAGCACCCCTATCACATGATAGGTAGCCTTCCTTGGAGACCAGAACTCTTTTAACAAGTCTTGAGCATAAGAACTACCTGTTTCTCCTAGAGATAGTGTTAGCACTAGCAGAGACCATGACACATTTATGTGCATATGGCAGACATTAAAATCTTTCAGATGACCACTAGCAAAACACTGAATTAGTGGCCATCTCCATGTTATTTTACTGCGCGTAAGCAATAACTTACTTTCTCTGAGAGGATTAAATTAATTTCTACCAATTCTGACATCAGTAACTTCAGCTCTGTTGTGGTAAATTTTACCTAATACAGAAGTTAACATTTCCAAGATAACAGTAATATCTTTGTAGCCAGAGAAATAGAAAAGTGTTGTGGTAAACTTTTGCTTGGAGACAGTTTAGTCACATCTGGATATATGGCAGCAAAACCAAGATAAACAAATTATCCCAAATGAAAAACAAAGAAAACATCTTAATTTTAGAAGCTGTATTTTCTGCTTATCTGAAATTGCCAAAGTACTTAATTATTCTTAGTTTTATCTGACTCTTGATCTGTGCTTTGTCCTTCTGTTTCTCTAGTTTTTTGACAAACAGAGATATGATCTAGGACTACAAGCGTTGAGTGCATGGAGTAAAGCAGATTCAAGATAATGCCATACTGGATAATATTCCAGCAGACTTTGTCAAGAAATTATTCTTGCACTTAGGATGAGGAACGAATGGCTAAAATACTTCCAGTGAAGAACTTTAAGTTGATTAGAAACGTGGGTAAAGAGCTTTACACCTTAGGCTTGTTGGAGACCTGCTTCAAGAGAAGTGCCAGTAGTTCAATTTTTCTGCAGAACTAGCTGTTTTGGCCAAGTCTTCTTGGTATATCCTCTCATAAGAGTTAATAAAGTTTTAATATTAAAGCTGCTTCATCTGTTTTGCAAAACTTGTTTACAATATTGTTTTATGTAACAAATCTTAATGCATATTCCTCCAGCTATGAAATACCAGCTATAAATTAGCTGATGGTGGCCAATCTCATATTTAGAACTTAAGCAATTGTTTAATTGTGCTCCATGCCCCCTCAGGTTCTTGAAAGCAATATTGAAATGGACAAGGACTTCCTATGCAAGTATTACACAGAGAAAAGTCAGAGCAGTTTCTGAAATCCCCGGTTCAGAGGCGAGGCCTTTAATTTAGCATGAATATGCTAAAAATGCTACCTTAATACAGTAGGCAAGTTAGAACAAGCCACTTTTCAGCTGTATTCTTTTGTGGTGTTCTGTGGGTGGGGTTTTGTTTTTATTTTAGACTAACCAATAGCCCTAGCCATATCCTAGCTTCAACTGATGTAGCTAAAGTCTCTCCAGGGCTGTTAGTTGCTTATTTTTTTCCACTGTTGATGCTATGGAGCCAGTGTAACTCTAGG
>JAOXNO010000005.1:10207103-10242706 GCA_028565335.1 Limnodromus scolopaceus
TTTAAAACAGGCTTTTGGACACTCCAATCTGAAGAGTCTGGTCCATAGTTAATTCAGTCAGTCAAGTACCTGCCCTGGAGCTCCTGCATCCATAACTATAACCTAAAGGTAAACAGACAACAGGAAAAAAAAAAGTTCTGAGACAATACTAAGCACTTTCAATAGGGCCCTAAACCCAAAAAACCATCGGTTATTTTGGCAAATGTGTGTTGTAGTGCAATTACCAATCAAAAGGGTTCAGCTGTCTTGCTTTTGGAGGTCTGGAAACACTGCCACCTCAGCTCGAAAAAGTATTGTTTGAGATTGATGATGCTGTCAATGACTTATGTGCCACTCTTCCCACCTTCATCGCTTCTGTGAAGTTGCGGGTAAGATGGCTATATTCTACATTGACCCATGTCCTATCAATCTGTGTATAGGAATTGACAGAGTCCATTTAACAAGTGTTCATAGAAACACAGAATATGTTTCTATTTAGCAATAGCTTTCTACAGTAAACATACTTTTATCAGAGTACAATAATTTGTCTTCAGCTTTGCACCTAGTTGTTTATTTTGGCCTAGCTGTAAAGGTTAACTTTGGAAACTATCTAGACACACACACAAAAGGCACTTTTGGTATAAAATAAGACACAGCTGTACACAAAGCTTGTTCTGTACTGTCCTCTCCTCTCCTTTTGTTTCTGTCTCCATTAAAAAAAAAAATCTTCAGACAAAAATGTTTAACTTTGATTTTGTGGAAATGAAATCTAGAACTTAAGTGACACTACAGATTATTAAGCACTGATTCTGTAAATGCTGCCAAGTACCTCAATCTACTCTGCAAGTTCATTTAGCAACAAGTATCACCTGCTATTAAAGATCTTTACTTAGTCCTTAACCTCAGCCTAGAAACCATGAAGACCCTTACCACCTATAAAGGACCACTGATTACAACAGCATCAGAGAAACAAACAATAAGAAGTTTTTTCATAACACGAATAATATATTGTAATCCTACAGTCCTGTTAAAAATCCTTCATTCCTAGAGCCAATAGCATGGGGATGATGATCCTCTGAGTCTCTACAGAAGTTATCCATTTGATAGATTAATTCTACCCCAAAATAGAATTACTGCAGTACTTACCCCTTTCAGTAGGTTATTTCTGCTCAGCAATATGTATATGAACTACACTAGTAACAAATACACGTTAAATGTTCACAGGATTCTCAACAGCAAAAGATTCTCTTCTTTTTCAGAAGAGCACTCAATATATCTACTTAATCCCTATTGACTTAAGTGAAATTAGTTTCCCAATGTAGATACAACAGGTAAGGAACTACCAGTAATAATGCATAATTAGTAACTCCACCAACTCTTTCTAATTACAGCCCCAGGGCAGACAAAGGTTGCTGAATTTCTCCTACACCCAGGTACCACTTGAGTCTCTCTTCTCTAACACATTTGTTTCAGGAACAGTGTCTTACTGGAACTCCATCTAGTTTAAATTTTTGACACAACTATGGCTGCTCTAGTTCCACTCCACCCATTCCCTTGCACTACTGCTGGTGTTTGTGCAACTAGGAGTAAGCTGACAGCCAGAAGCTGTCTGGGTAGTTTTATTTGGTTTTGGAGTTCAGTTTTTTTTGTTGGAGGGAGGGAAGGAATGGACAATTTTGAATTAAATCTGTTTGCTGACTGCAAGGGCCTCAGTCCCAGAGCAAGGGGAGGAGAGGTAACAGGAAGCACAATGGCTCTGACTTGGCTTGAGCAGCTGTAGAAGTGTACCACACTGCCTTGGAAAGACAGCATTCCACGGGAATGCATCTAAAGGGTTCTGGTTTTATATTTTCAATCAACACTGGAAAGAAGTCAGTTTGTTTTGATGCTGCTTGCTTTTTGCACAAGATACCACCATAGCTCCTATCCCAGCATTTAAGCAAAAAAACTCTCAACCCATTATATAAAGTATTCTTTAGGCCCTAACCCAAAAGAGCATAAGTCAACAATAAATATCTGTAGTGACAGAAAGACAAGGCACATTCAAAGTACAGAGTCCTCTAGATCTTGGAGAAAGGTCAGGGAGCCTTTTGGTAAACAAGAACTTAAACAGAAAAGAGCTTGGAGGTAGACAAATGAGGTTGAACCTGCAGATCCCTTCAGTTTGATTTTCACCAGTTTATCTGAACCTACAATGATTTTATAAATAACCATTAAATAGGTTTTAAAGTTAACTGTTTTACAGAAGAATATTAGAACAGGATGTTTCCTAACGTCTTTCTTCCTTTAGTATATCAAAGATACAAAAATTAAGATTTCTAGTTTAACAACATGCAGTCCTTATTGGAAATATTAGTCTAGAACTACTACCAGAAGCAAGAAACGATGGATTGTCACCTGACAGTTACTATCTGGTAACAGTAACAGCTAACACAAACTGTAAAACAAGAAATTGAAGGCAAGATTAATATAATCAATAGCTGATATCCAGCATGGGAGTGGTTTATGCACATTCTTACAAGTGAGAACTTTTTTTCTTGACAATTCATTTTCAGGGAGCATTTGCCCACCAAGTAGCTCGAAGTTTCAGTCAGAATGAGACTTCTAACTGAAATTCCAGCAGTATAAGCATGCCTGCATGTTATTAAAGGAAATAGTGGAAAATTTCACAGGCTGACATCCAGAATGTCTGCGGTTCCTTTTCATATTTCTCTCTTCTTGCAAAGCAGTTATTAGACCAGAACTTCAAATCTTTTTTTTTTCCTTTTTTTTTTTTTTTTTTTGGTGAAGCCTGGAAATTTCCACTGCTTTAAAAGACTTTTAAAAAGCTTTCTCAAATGTACAGCTCAAACAACTTTACACTTCTGCCTCAATGGAATCCTTAGTTTAAGCAAAAGTTTCAACAACGTAAAGCAGTGCTAAGATGGGGGGGCAGGGGAAGGAAAAAACTTTGCTCATATACCAAAAGCATTGCTTGGCCAATCTGAAATATTATCACAGTACATATTAATTTCTCAACAGAGGTCATTTGAGGTCCAGCTACAGACAGACGGGTAAGAGAAGATGAAGAAGTTCAGGATAAACCTACCTTGTAGCTGTACATTTGAACAGAAAATAAAGTGTACAATAATGCAAGCTATCCCATCTCTATCAAGTGATGGAGATTTCCCCAAATCTCCACTCATTTTACATCTCGCTGGATCCCACTAATCATCTCTACTACCTTCGTATCATCTCTAACACAGCCAATACAAGTCTGGCAAGTTTGCTAGCCCTGGTTCTACACCTCACTTCTACAAGTCTTGTTTATGAGCTATGAACATGCATCACCAAAAGTTTAGGGGCTTCAACAGAAAACCCACAAGTGTAATAAGTGTTCAAAAAAAATACAGAGGTGTAATACAGAACTGTACTGTACAGAAGTGTACAGTAGTGCTAGCTACTCCAGCTAGCATAGATGGTTTTGGTTGGCTTTTCCTTCCCCCCCCCCCCCAGTTTTCTGTGCAACGATCAAAAGAACTGCCTTCCTCTTAAAGAGCATCAAGTGGACATTCTAGGTTAACAGAGGTGCTGGTTGCAAAAAGCATGCAGCCCAGAAGTTTCCCTCTTCCTGTGAATCACTAGCCTCCAGAGAACGCGATGAAAACACAACTGGAGTATTTGACAAGACCAGCAATGTTAAGATGTTAATATGCTCCACAGGGTGATCTGTGAGGTGTCAGAATTACAATTTGAGTGCATAAGGCAAAACCAGGGGAAC
The DNA here is from genome assembly GCA_028565335.1 of Limnodromus scolopaceus. Lineage (NCBI taxonomy): Eukaryota > Metazoa > Chordata > Aves > Charadriiformes > Scolopacidae > Limnodromus > Limnodromus scolopaceus. Next base: position 10,210,843 of record JAOXNO010000005.1, read on the forward strand.
GGTACCGGGGCTTTAGGTTGTAGTTCTTCAGACTGGTTCAGAAAGAACAGAACACAGTCCTCTTGATTGACTGTTCTGAACAATAAAATGTTTCCTCAAAACACTGGTGTAGACAACATGCATATCACTTTTTTTTTTTTTTGAAAGTAAATGTTTTACTTTTGCCTTTTGCTTAACCCTTCCATTAATAAAGAAAGCGACAAAAGCCACCCAACCCACTCCTTGCTCCATTACCTGTTCTGTCACTTCAGGATGTTTCAGTGAGGCAGGGCATTCTGGTAACCATAGAGAACATAAAGTGTGTAGAGCAACACAACCAAATTGTTGTATTTTATATTGTTAGGTGTGCATGTGTAACAACTTCTAACTGCATTTTATTAGACTTCCCAGAAGGATAATTTCCTCAGATTCATGCTAACTAAGAAAGCATTTGAAAGACACTTGATTTCCAGGATCATTTGACAAAAAGTTAATCAGAAGCTGATTGATGCACTTTAAGCAAGTCAGTTCAGAAGTGATTTTATAACCAAATTTTTCATGCTGAATCAGCACTGGAAGTTGGATTTGACTTCATACCATTATCTATACGTAAATCACTCAGCTCATCAATATTTGGCCAATAGGAACTAACAACAAAGTGTTAAACCCATGCAGTCTAGAAAGGTTCCTTTCTAGAGCTACCAAAATAATTTAAGTCTTTTCTCTTAGACCTCTTACTGTGTTTTTTTTAAAAAGTGAACTATTGCTTACACAAGTCAAGAAAGCAGCTGATCTATATACCTCAGATTTTTGTCCTCACAAGATTTTTTTAAGTTACATTTCACTGATTTACACAGAAAGTAAATAGTGAAATAGCACCCTTTGCCAATGTAAGGTAGAAATGGCTACCTAGTCTTTTTATGCTACACTTGATATCTTGTGCTCCAGCTAGAGCTCAGAGCAGTAACAGACTTACTTAAGACTTGGAAAAACAGAAATTCAGAGGCTTTCAGATGAGCGAAATGGAAAACAACCCGTACATCACTACTGTAACCTCCCATTGCTTAGTCATTCTCTGGCAGAGTAAAACCTCAGAAACACTTCAACTATTTTTCACATTTCTTCCCAAGATTATGCTCTTGTTAAGTCCTTAATAAAAAGGTGAGTCTCCAAAACAGCACATAAGAGAATTACAACAGTAGTTTTGCAGTGACTGGTGCTAGTGAGCCAGCTTTGCATTGTCCTTGTGGAACAAATATATATGTTTACCTAGTTACTTTGTGCGGTTCAGAAAGAAACAGTTTGCTTGATTTTACCATGCTAACAGATTTCAATATTGCACCATCTGGTAGACTGGGAACATTATCAGCAAGTTATACCTTTTAAAAAAAATACATATATATATCCACACACAGAGTAATTCTCAAGTTTGTCACAACAGTTATGAAACTTCAGGTTTCTAGAAAAACAAGATTTTTAAACCTCCATATTGGTTTTAAAAGAATCAACAACTGGGGGAAGGAGGTTTGAGGGAGTATTGGGGTTTTTTTAAATCTCTACCAACTCTTCCTAAGGAGCTTGATGTCTCATGACTTATAATGCATTACCTGAAAGCACTGAGTTAAAGTTATGATACTGCCAACATTTTTAACATAAAGCTTTCATTGTGAAGAAAAGCCACTAATAACCACTTTTAGAAGTTTCCCATTATGCATTATGACAGATCCTTTGACTTAAAGCTCTTCTACTCCCTCTTCATTAGGTTAAGATGACAAGCATTTGATACTATTTAAATTGTTTGTAACAGCATACTATATGATCTGGAATAAAGATATAGGTTTCCTTTAAAGTTTGAAATTATCTGTTAATGAGTATAGAGAAGGAAAGACATTTAAGACATCTATATTCATATAAAGGTGATTTCCTCTTACCTCCAAGAAAACATTAACTTAATACAGCATCACATGATGTCATCACAACTATACCTACACCTTGGTTCAGTAACAGGAAGAGACATGCTTCCCTAGACACAGCATGGTGACACTGAAGTCTTGTCTAGTTTGTGGTCAACTACAAAGATAAACAGGTATTCTAAAGACACTTGGAAGGAGCATAATATAGGTATTAACAGTTTTGTTACAGTTGCCTTAGGGAAAGAAAAGTACTGCATTACAGTTCTGTTGCAGACATGACCCAGACAAACATGGCATTGAAAAGAAATGCTTAACATTAAATAAATTGATTAAGCTTTCAAGAAAGTCTTTGACAATTGTTTTGAACACACAGGCTGGTCTGTTTTTTTCTGCACTGGTATACTGGAAGTGACAGGCAAACACCTAATCTACCAGTTGTTTTCTTCAGCAAAGACAACTGGCAAATAGCCTTTAGACAACAGATTTTGGCTTGCTTTTTCTTAGTCTTGGTGGTTTCCATATGAATCATTTTTGCTTCCCTTTCCCACATTCATTAACTGTTCCTGTTCATGTATTTCTAACTGTAGTAAAACCCAGGTTGAAGATGACATTAGAAAATATTTTCATTAGAAACAATTTGAGAACTATTTGTTGAAGGGAACACAATCCATTCTTAATTCTTTGATACTTGTAATGTTATTCAAAAACATGTTTGTATGGCCTAATGATAAAATACTCCAGAAAATTTCATTTTTACAATTTGTGTTTCCCGAGAGAAAGCTACTGGAATCACAAGAGACAAGGTATCTCATTCTATTCTATCTCACCTAAAAGCTCACAAGAAAAAGCACACATGTAGCCCTGTGGAGATTCTAGGCAAACAAAGCAAATCCCAAAGAACAAGTTTCATCTATGCACTAAATACCCTTACAGTCTCACAGACCAGGGAGATAAAAGGTACTTCTGCCTTTTCTTTCTGCCTTATTCCACTCAGTACCCATCCTACCACTGCCAAGGTGGGGGGAAGTGTTAGGCTACAACTACCCAAGAGAAACGTATTCTATTGATAACATTTTTAGCCATGCAACCTGTTTTGTTATTGCCTTTGAAAAAGCAGACAACTCATTTTCTCACTTCCATACACCAGAGAACAGAATGAGGAAAAAACTTCTTAACTCAGAAGTCACATACAGAATATTCTGTGCAACTATATATAGAAACCTACCTTGAAAATGTGCCTCTGAAAGGCCTTCTGGATATACCTGTGATACTAGATGATCTCATTCAATGGCTCTGACATCTCTTGACATGCATGGAAGTGTGCAAGCAGTAAAGGGTTCAGGCTTTGTGACAAAAAAAATCTCATTCTCAGCCAAGGCTAATGCAGGTGCTAGTCATTATGGCTAGCAGTATAACAGTTATATTGTTCCACAGCCTTCCTCTTCTCCCTCCTCCCCCATCTTCAGGTGCACCTGATAAATCAGGGCTAAAGTGCTACATAGTTTAGCCACATGTGTAGCAACTTTGATGAAAAATTGCTTGCCCTGACCTAACAATTACAACATTTTCTGGAGAACGTTAACAGTGTTTTCAGACTTCTACAACAATCTCGCCAATAAAATGCAATTATGAAGCCTTTAGACTTCAAGTTATGACACTACCCATGTTTACTGTAATCTTCAAAAAAGAACTTCACTTGATGGTAAGAAAGGTTTTAAAATAAAATTTCCAATAAGGCAATGATCCAAAACCTAACAAAGAACATTTGACAAACAATTTAACTGCACCTGATCTGAACAGGCTCACATTTAACAGTGAAGGTGACAATTTGGAGGTGGGGTAGTAGGGTCATATCCAAAACCAAACCAAGAAAGCCAACAACGCCACACACATACAAAGCACACAAGGTCAGGGAATACTTAAAGGTAGATAGATACCTGTAGAGCTGACCTTATAACCTCTGCTTTTCTATTATATTGCAAAAACAGTCACAGCCTCAGAAGCAACTTACACCACATCCTAAGCTTATCAGCAGCAGCAATAAGCCTGAATTTCCATGGTATAAGCAAAATGAACAGAAAACCAACGGTGGCTCCCTTGCCCTCTTCTCCCTCTCATGTAAATAGCATGCTGTCTCAAGCAACTGCCTTTTTCTTACATCTGTACAATGTCAGAAATAGGACTGGCTCTAGACAACATAAAAGAAAAATGTGTGTCTACATCTAAAACCCTAAAGCCTCACCAACAATAATTCCACACACTGCACATGAAAGACTAAAAATCCCTCATGAGACTGAGTTTGGAGGCAAGTTAATTTTGTTCCACTTCAAAGAATATCAGCTTATTGATAGCTGTCAACTAAAAATAAGACACCAATTAAATGAAAAGTACTATTAAAGTAATAGGGTCCATCTGAAGTATACCTCCCATTTACATGGGGTAAGAAAAGGATTTGATATACTTTAACTATAGACAGCATATAAAAATCAGAGTGGAAATATATTCCATGGCAGATTTAAATCAGTAGCAGTTAAATTCTTTCCCAATCACCTCTTCCCTAATATGCTACAAACATCAATAGATCTAGCCAGAGAAAAAAAGCACACAGACACATTGCCCCAGCATTCAGGTTTAGGTATTCTTCACCACCTTCTCATATCCTTTGCATAAAGAATACTATTTTTCCCCTCCCCTCCATTTTTTTTACTATAAAAACAAGTCAGAAGAATATTTAAAATACTTCTAAATAAAATCAAAAAGCTTTGTGAACATAATGCAGAAAATCCTGTATCATACAGTCATTCAAGATCACCTCTTCGAGGGAGGCTCATTTAAATGCAGGAGTTGAAGCAACCTCCAGTGTCAGACTGTAGTGTCCAATATCATTTTACATGCTACCAATGGCTTGATTCTGCAGACAAATATAACCAAGACACCCTTTCTTTCTCAGAGTTCTTTAAAAAGAAAGAAAACAGAACACCCTTTTCTATGCAACTGTAACATAGAAATGAATATTGAAGGTTTTGACTGATTTCTTGTCCATTATCAATGAAAAAAAGCCCATGATCAAAAGATAACATCCTATTGTAAAATAGATTTTCTCCTCCTTCCCACTCTGCATTTTGTCTCAACTATACTGTCTCAGTGATACTGTGCAAAAAAAAAAAGTCAGACAATTCAAACTTCCAAGTTAATAAATCCAAACCCAGGATGAACGCGGATTTCAAATGAAGAATTAAAAAATAAATAAAAAACCCAAACAAACCAACCCAAGCCCTACACAACTCATATGCCAAATAAAAGCAGACTGGAAACAGCACACTGTCATCAGGAAAGGTACTTAAAGCAGGGCTGAATACTGGGTTTATTCTGTTTGCTATCACTTCCCCTATTCCCCAACCTCAGGCTTAATATCCATCATCAAATCCATCGGTATTAATGAAAAAAAAAATAGTAACAGAGTTACATGAAATTCTGAACAAGAGTCAGTTAAACAGCACATTACAACGACTAACAGTAAATACAATTACTATATGTTATCATGCACAGTCTAGTTTAAAAAAAAAAAGAAAGAAAAAAAAAAGAAGGCAACCCACAATTTTGTCAGTTTCCTCTAAACCCAAGCTCTAATGCTGGGTTTTCACTCGGATACCATTTGTTACCATGAAGCTATTTTGTATTTATAGTTAGAACACACACATCTTTGTCTTATGTGTAGCAGCTCATTATAAGTCGGAAACATTTCACAGGAAAATACTTATTTTTACAATGGTGATGACAGAATTTTAACCTTATTTTAAGTGTCTGCTTTAACTGTATTATAGATACTATATAGCTAGACATTACTATCTCTCACACTTCCAGATTTGCTTCAGTTTTGTCTTGCTGTTCCAGATAGAGACCAACGTAATATTTTCTGTTAACTTTATCGAAAAGATTTAAAGGCAGAATCAGTTTTTTTTTTTCTTAACAGGTTCAAGAGGAAGGAGATACTGCCTGAATAAAAGAGACTGATTTAAAACTGTGTTCACTGGATGAGCTGACAGAGTGGGAAGTGTCTCTTTTAAAAGAAAACCTGACTGTGCTTAAGAGTAGGAGCAGAAACCACAGACAGAACCAACTTTAGAACCAAACAAAGAGGACTCTGGGAATTATGTCAACCTCAGACAACATCCCCACCCATTTATACCCCAGAATCACTAATACCTACAGTGCTATGTGACCTCAGGAAAAAAATAAATAAAAAAAATTCTCATCTCCATCCCTCAACAGTATAGTTTCATTGCAGCGACGAGGCAGAAATGGATAAGAGGCATGGAAATCAACCTCTTACTTGCAGTATTTTTCATCCTTTTCCTTATTACCAGAGACAAGAGAAGTCATCTCTGAAACTTACCGAGGCTACAGGATGATCAGAAGGAGAATGCAGATAACAAGGTCTTTGGAACCACCTCAGCATCAGATAAGCCCAGATGAATGGCAGACGGAGCCATTCTAGCCCAGGTATTTCCCCTCAAAACCCTCTACTCGGGTTGAGAAACAGAGAGGGTCGGGCGATCCTCAGCACAAATCCATAGCGACCCCGAGTCCCTCTCTGCTACACGAGGAACCTCCACCCAAACCCACCCTACTCAGACACTCACCGCACAGGCACACGGAGCCTTACACTCACCACGCGAGTCCCCCACCGCTGCCTCAGGAATGCCCCCCTCCAACTACACTGGGCGCTAAAGTTACAATGGTTAGAAAGAGGTAAAGGCATTTACACGCTGCCCGGGAACCCGCTCATCCCCAGCCCTGGGATTTCTCCTCACACACAACCCGTCTGCGCTCCCCTTCCTCCTCCCCTCAGGGAAACACATCCATATTGGGGAGGGGGGCGAGAGGGAGCGCAGAGAGCCGCCCCTCAGGGCCAGCCCCGAGCTACTCCCTTCCCTCCCCCCATCCCAGTCCCACCCCGCCGCCACAACCAGGGGAACCAGAGCAAGAACTCTCCTCCCTCCACTCGTTACTCCCTCCCTCCAAACCCCACTCACCTGGGAAAGGAGCCAAAGCCCAGCTACGTCTCCTTCTCCCCGTCTCCCCCACACTCAGCCTCTCGCCGCCATTTTCCTCCCTGCCTCAATTTAAATAGGAACCAGCCGCCCCGAGAGGGGGCCACCAGGCGGCGCGAGGCACTGTGGGACCTGTAGTACGGCCCCGCGCGGGCGCTCACGGGACCCGCCCCCCCTCGGCGCGGGGCGTCACGGTACTTGTAGTGCCCGCTTGGGCCCGGCGGGTTTTCGAGACACCACTCCCAGCCGCCGTTGGGGCTCCGCCCGTTTGCTGCCGCCGCGGCCGGGTGGCTGGCGGGAGCCCGGGGCTGGGACCGGCTCCTCGGTATCGCCACTGCTTCGCAGCCCTACCCCCAGGAGGGCAGGAGCCTCCCAAACGGGCTCGAGGAGGCGGTCCCATAGGAAGATCCCCGTGCCAGGCCCCCGGCCGTGCCGCTTGTCGAGGCCGACACTTCCCGGGCCCGGTATGGAGCACTGCGGCTGTGAGTGCTCCCCGTTCAATAAAGAGTGTTTTATACGCTCGGAGATTAAAATACAGCAAGGTATCAGTCCTGCACGCAGCATTCAATTACAACACTGAAGTGAAAGTTACACCTAAGTAACGTTTGTGGGGCATTTGCTACACCAAGCAGTATTTTTTCCAATTCTATAAAGAAAAACCAGTCTAGCAAAGCGAATGGTTAATAAAACACAAACAGGTTGGGATATAAGTTAAAGAGAACACCAATAGCATCAATCATCCTCTACTTGAGGTACATAGCAAGGATGGTTTTCACACTAACTCATAACAGCAACTCGCCATCTGTAAAAGAGCAAGGCAAGGGTGTGAAGGCATCACTGAATATCACCTTCCAATGCCACCTCACTTCCATAAATCCTCTTTCCGTAGACTTTTTTAAAACAATAATTTAAAACTTTGCGGACTAAAACAGGGTGTGTGGAGAACATGTTATACCTCAGTTTTCAGTACTCACAAAGCAGCCGTATAAACATGCTCTTTATTTTGCAAATTTTTAAAGTGTGAAATAATGAAAATGCATGGGCTTAGGTTCTGCCGTTCATACAGAGCTCATTAGAGGGCACAATTAGTATTCAAGATGGACAGACAAGTAAAGCTATTAAGTACACCTTCCAGTAATTCCCAAATAAAAAAATAGGTCAAACTAGTGTTGGACACCTATGAGAAAGTTACTGGTACAGCATGAGCCTCCAGCTACCTCCAAAACAACAACTAAAAATGTCCAGAGATAAAAGAAATTCAAGCATGTCAAGTTCTGGAAAAAACCACGCTCAATCTTAGATTTTACCTTGCAGTTATACTACATAAGAACGTACCAATTTTAAATGTCTGTTTGTATTTATGAACTCAGATTTAACTAACTGTTAGAGACAGATTTCCCTGTCGTGTTATCACAGCAGAAGAGAGTTCGTGTTGTCAGGGTACCTTACAAGGAGTGAGGTCCTCTTGCATTTCCTGAAAGTGTGAGGTCTGCTGTTTAACAATTCCACTTCTTCCATTGCAGGTAATCTTTTCCTGCAGGCCGTTCTCTTCTTCCACTATGAATTCCAATAGCATTTATCAGGAGGTGTTAGGCAGGGAGAAATAGGTTAACAAGAGGCAGCAGTAACACTGGAGTTTAGTTGTACGGTTTTTTATTTGGACAAACTGCATGTTATTAGTATTTTTTTCCATTCAGACCATAAGGTCTTCAAATTGTAGTTACACTGCATCTATGACACCTCATACTCAAGACTGATAAACTCCTGGTGTCAACAGAGTACAAATATTGTGTACCTTTTTTCCCCTTTCAACCTTTGGGTTCTGTTTCAGCAATTATAAGCAGGTAACTTCAAAGTTAGCTCTGACTTTACGTAATGAAGGATACAGTGATAAATTGTTTTCATTTTTCATTGACATGTGATGCTCTACAAAAATTACTAAGACCTCCCCCGAATTTTTATAAAAGCTGATCACAGTAAACATAGCTGTAGAACTGTAACATTTAACATTTTTATCTATTTGCTCCACCTGCTGGTGCATATTCCTTTTAAAGCAGTCTTTAGAAACCTAAATGTACTAAAAATTTGGCCAAAGATGTACACAAGAGACACACTTAACTTTAAGCTGAACTTTTGTAACATATTAATTAAATCAAATCTGATCCCAACATTTTCTCAGTCAAAAAACCAGGCCAATGGAAGCACAGACTTAGGGAAACATGACCCAAAGCTCACTTTTTGCACACTGCCATTTATTTTTATTTCGTCAATAACTCAGTCAGTCATCGTTTTCCAACAGCTATTATTCATGTCAAAAAAAATATTTTCTCTTCTACGTGGGCATCTCTCTACATAACTGATTTGACTCCTAAAATTTCCAAGACCAATTTCTGTTTGTACAATTAGCGCAAGAGAAACATCCCATTTCTTCAGCCCGTTTAATTGTTCTCTGCTCAGAGACAGAAAACTCCCCACTACAATTAAAAAGCAGCCTTTATAAGAAGTTTTACATGAGCTTAAATTGCCTTCCATTCCATCTATTGATAGGATCTTCTTTAAAAATGTAATTTTTGAAATGTTTTGCAAGAAAATAGTAACAATATTTCCAGAAAAAAAAAAAAAGACCATCATTTCTAGGCTATGACATTTTCCAATAATACTCGGGGACAGAAGTAGCTTTCCATCCCCTCCTCCCTTCCCGACTTAGAAACAGACAACACAAAAGAAAACAACCCTCTCTGCTTCCCCAAACCTAAAATCTGCCCTTCCCCCCCTTTTTTCCTGTACACTAACTCATAGTTTGCAACAGATTGGTTGCAGACGGCTTGACTGGGGTTGGCAAGTATAGCTGGTGTACAAAAGACCCTGAAATCACCATATAGACATCACAGGGACTGAAAAGAAAAGTTGTTCTGGCACTGAATGAGCAGCAGAGAAAACCAACACTGACAGGAAATGGGTAAAAAATGTTGAACAACTTGAGTGTGTTTTGGTTTGTTTTTTTAAAAAAAATAAATCCTGAGTATATACGTACCTTCTTCCTAGATTAGCAATCCAGTTTGTGTGGCTAATCTGTCTAACTGATGAGACTATCAAGAGTAACTGGTTTAACATAATGATAAAACAAATTACTTAATGGCAATGAAGGAAATTAAACAAGATTACAGACTAAAATGAGATGCATGAGAAATACATCATTAGAGTACTTTTTTTTTTAAATGGAGAAAATTTTCTTTAGCAATATTTTATCAAGTGAATAATCAGAACCTTACATACGCTGAAAACCTGGCTCGTGCTATGGATTATTCATTATACATTAAATAATCATCAAATCCATATGTAAAACTTAGTGTAAAACAAAACATGCAAAACAAACTGTAGTTTTTCAACAATATAATTTATGATAACTTAGTAGCCTTTCACTAAACCACAATTTTACCTTATACAATTAAATTATATTGATGCAAATTCATTTTTCATAATGCATTTTTAAAAAACAACATACTTCAACACTAGTCAGTAGTTGTTTAACCAGAAAAAAGACAGACAAGTTAATTGACTGAAATAAAAATACATCTTAAGGGGAATTAAAAACAAGCAGTATATTTTTTGCAATCAGTCACACAGTCAGCCAATGTAATCTGGAGTACATTGCTGGTTTCACTGAAAGGGTGAATTTCACTGAAATTCCATATAAGAATTTTAGAGCATAATTGTAACAAAGAAATGTTACAATTATAGTAGATTATAAACATTTATCTCTTGTTCATGGTCAGTAAATTAATAAGCTCAGTTCCACCTACTGAGGCTTAAGGCTAAGTATCTAAAATTTCATAGTTTATAGTATCAGTGGGTTTTTTTTTTTTACCCATTTCTTTAACTACTAGAAATTTCTTGTGGTAAAAGTCAACAGTAACATAGTTTAAGAAAGGCAGTGCATATGTGCTTTCAATTTAAATAGCTGCAGCAGCCCATTTTAATGTTAAGAAACAAACATAGATGAAACATTGCCTTCTCCATCCCAATTCATTTACCAACAAAATAATGAAAGTAATTATTTACTGAGAATAACATAGTATCCAACAAGACAGCATTTCTCAGGACTTGCTTAAAACTCCAGCTCCCAGATAACATCCTGCATTTTTAGAACCTACTCTGAATGATTTCAGTTTTTAGTGGAGTTGACCAGGAGCTGGGGAGAGCAACACTATTGCCCATATCACTTCACTGCCGTACAACCTCTGCTCTGTTCCACCTCACGCAGCCAACTCAAAACTTCAGTAAGAAAAAAATGTAAACTGTATCAGCTAAAGAAGGAATTTTTGTTACTGTGCTTTTAAAAGCAAGACAATGTGGCCATTCCTATCATACAGTTCAAAACTGATACACAGGTTTGAAAAAGAAGCTTTATGCACTGTCTAAAAGATGCCTTTGCTCTTATCTTTAAAAAAATATTCAGGAGATAAAACGACTTTTACATACCCACTAGGAGGAGAGGAAGGTTAAGAGGACCTAATTCTGATTTCCCAACAAAGCAGATGCATGGTAATATTTTATATTTTGATGTGCACATGACTACTTGCATCATTATACTACAGATTAATTGGCTACTTTTCTTCCCCCTGTCCCCAAGAAGCTAGTACAGTCCCTCGCATAATCCAGCTGGCAGTCTAGCATTTTCCCAAGGCACACAATTTGCATCTTTACTAAACATTAGTCTCACCTTTATACTGAAAGAAGATTAGTGACATTTTGTCAGAATTTGCCCTCTTTAAATCTGTAATTTTTGAAGAGAAATCAGGTATAGAACATTTTTGATTTTTTACCGGGCTAGTTCAGACATACCTCTTGCTCCACATAAGATGAATAAACACAAAACATTCTTGGTGAGGGAAGAGGCGGGGAAAGGACAAACATGGTAATATCTTTTTGGTGCGGAATTTTAATTTTGTAAAAACAAACGAATATACAGATAACTTAGATTTATACAGCTTTCTGAAGAGTCTGTAATGCAAATATTACAGAACTATAATAACTTCTGATCACAGAACCAGAAGTTCAAACAAATTAATCTGTTTCCATTGTTAAAGCTAAGTTAAATGTAGGGTTATTAACAAAAATATTGTTAACATATAACCTGATAGTGTCCATTGAAATAATAAGACATACAAATAATAGCTCTACAGTGTCAATTATTAAGACACAATCTTCTGTCAAATGTTGTCTTCTGACACTAGCTTGTATTCTCATACTGGTTTTGATTTTCTTATTCTTGGTGATTGTCCATCTTTTAGCTTTGCTGCTCCATTGGCAAAGTTGGCTGTAATTTTAAATTAAAGTACAGTAAACAAACACAATTTTGCTTCACATGAAAAAATATAGAAACTAGACCCAGAAAAAAATTTTTTTAAAGTATCAAAAAAGCTTAAGTATTGCTTCAGTTGAAATGAACTTGGAGTTAGATACGTAAAATGTTTTAGGAACTTTGACTGTACAAAGTTGATATGAACAGGAATCAGACAAAAGTTGCTTCTAAGACTAGTCTCCTATCTCTAGAGTGACAGATGCTTAGTATTAAAAAAAGGACAAATACAGAGTGGTCTTACCAACATATTTCCTTTCAGGTTCTAGGGGAACCTTAGTGACCTCTGACGTCTAACTTGCATTTAGACCATTGTTTTATTAGCCACTGCCAGACTGAACCCCAGGAATTAAATCTCAGCTCATACTTTTGCAGAAATGACTTCAACAATTTTTGTGTATTTTATATCCTTTTGTGTTCGTTTTAAACATGCTACTACATTAAAATTGTCTGTTCTTATGTTATAAGAAGTAGCCATCAATAGTTTATAAAGGATTTATGGTACACTTAACTTCTAATCCTTCTTTTGCCAGTTAAATCAGAACTTGATTATTTTGGCTACATAATTCTCCACACCTAACAACCTCAAATGTATATTCTTTTCCTATACTGCTGGGATCCTATGTCAATTGTGCCTAACCACTGTACAGACACATTAACTGCAAACAAGTCTGAATTCTCAACTTAAGAGCTGGGGGACAAAAGAAGTCTATTTACCTTCAAGTAGCCTAAAGTAACAACTTATGGCCTGCAACTAAACTACTGGCTTCAGTGGAACCTGAGCTCTCCTTCAGAATATTTCCACAAGTGTGAATACTTTGGCAATTAGAAATAAGATAAACAGATAAACAATATACAACATCTTTCCATGTATGCAGTCAGAGAGCTGTAATGTCTGTGGTATTCTTCATTTTGCTCAATGGAAGCAAATGTGAACTCAAACTACAGCGTCACTTCTGCTATTCCAAACTGTAATCATATTGGGAACTTAAGAAGTGCACTAATTTTATAAAACAACACAGCAAAGCAATGAAGTTATTCATCTGTAAAGAAGAGAAGGATATGCAAGAAAATAGAAAAAAAAAACCACCTGCAGCTACATTCAGAGCAGAAACGCTGCTCTGAAATGATGAAGAAAAAAATGTTATGAGCACCATTACAGTCTAGAATCTTCCAATTGGTTTCAGCAAATGCTGACTCAGCTAGTGATCTCTGAACGTGAAGAGCTTCAAACCCTCTTGGTAGAAACTAATACATAAAGATCAACTTCAGAAAGAGAGCCAGCCTGTGGTAAAATTCCCAAGAAACTGCACTTTCCAAACCTCTACCCAAATCTCAGAAGTGATTCTGAATCTTTCATACATAACTCTATCCAGTGTTTTACATATATGGTAACGGGAATATGAAATTTCACTCTACTGAATCTTCATAACTCTCATTTAACTCATTTAATTGATATAACACTGGAATTTGGAAATTATACAATGTCATTTAATTAAAAGCCTTTCTCCATTAGTTGTCCTTTGCCAGCTACTATGATGTTCCTTCGGAGTTCTTTTTTAGTGGGTTTTATGTTCTTTACCAGGTGTCTTTGTATAGAACAAACAAACTTAATTTCAATGGTTTGAAACATAATAGAAGCAGAATTTATGAAATACATTAGGGATTTCAGATGGTGCTTTTTTTTCTGATGTTAAATTGAAAAAAATATTTAGTGGTATTGTAAAAGACTGATTTAAAACAGAAAGAAAACCCTGGAATTATTAAGCTCAGTTTCATGAAATATTCCTTGAGTTCAGATTAACACAGAGTTCAGTGCATAGTCCTGAAGCTTAGTCAGGGCTAACACTTAATACAGTTAGTACTCCGTGTGCTGTCCTCTTAGCAATATGGAATTAGAGAAGAACATGCCCTAATGTTTGAAGAAGCTACAATATTATCTATATTCTCTGCATGTCAGAAAACAGATGCTTTTGCTCTATTACAGGAAGGAAAGATATAAGATGAGACATCTGGTATAAAAACATTTGGCCTAGAAACAACTTAAGAAAAATATTATGCCACTGACCTCTGTGTGGTTTCTTTTTTGTTCGTTTGTTCCTTGTGGGAGTTATTTTTTGCTTTGGGATCTGTTTCTTAACATGCTCTCTCCATTTCTTCAGCTGAAAATTTATAAATTTCCACATCATCCAGACTTGTGTTAGAGAAACAACACTCAGGCAGCCAATCCTAATAAGATTTGAGATTTTGGAGACAGTTAGATACAAGTTTCAGCTCACCATTAATAGATTGCAAATCTGTACCTATTTTATTTTTTTCTCCAAAAGTCTCCTATTAAAACAATTAAAATTTTCATACCATGGGAAACCAGAAGGCTTTACCCAAGACAAGGTATGTCACACAAAAAGTGAATAAAAATTATATGTAAGTACACTGCTAGTGGCAATCATGCTTATCAAGGAGTTATGACCATAGCTTTCAATGGCTGATAGGAAATTATATCACTGAGGCCCCTTCCCTACCAAGCTGCCTATGAATGAGAAATCATGTAAGGTTCAAAATCCCTCCCACACACTTGATTAAAGACATTAAGTTATAAGGATGAACATTTAAAATTATGAGCTTATGCTGAAAGAGGAAAAAAAAAAAAATCAACATCAAGAATACAAGATAGACAAAAAATATTTTAGGAAGGCACCAAACAAATAATTAGTTAAAAAATTCTGGGTAAAATTATCACCAAATGATACTATGTCTGGCATAGACATAGGGAGAAAAAAAAGTTTAAAGAGATGATTATCCCAGGCTTTTTGGGTAATTATCAACAATTAACTAAAAAAAAAAGTTTATTTTTTCTTTCTTTATTTTTTCTGTTTCCCATAAATTCTATTCTACTACTTTGGTGAAAAGAAGATAGAAAAAAAAGAACAAAACTTCCCTTCCCTTAAATACTCAAGAAGAAAACATCACCTAGGGAAATTCTTAGAAACATACTATCATCTGGATTACTTTTTTAAAAGATATTTTAAATTGCTACATTATACAAGCATGAATGTCTACTAGCCTTGTTATACCTCACAGGGAATACACTGCAGTTTCCTTCTGCTATTGGAAAAGCTGGGTTCTCTACTCTTGCCAGACCAAATCCAAACGTGAGTACAGATAAAGTTAGGGTAAAAAGACGCACCAGTATGAAAAGTAAAGCCCAAACGGTAAATCTGAAAACAAAATAATGAAATTAATGTGCTTTATCCTTTTAGTCCATTTCTTTTCAATAAAGTCAAACATACAAAGAACTTTGCATTAAAATTCTCTCAGCAATGATAGGGAAATGTCCACGGAGGAGACCCATAATTACAGAAAAACTTGGTCATCCACAAACATTTGATCTGCCTCGTTTCACAATATTTTGACTAGAAAACATAATGAATTACAAAGATGCATCTCAAGTTGTCATTCATGCTGTAAGCCATTTATAAGTAATGGCGATGCTATAAAGCCAGAAAGCTGATGCTAAAGGTACAATATACATTCACTAAACAGTTGGAAAATCAAGACAATATATGTTTATTTTCTTTATATATTTAACAGGCAGATGTTTATAGGACAAGAAGAGAAAGTATTTCACGTTATAGGCAACAGAGAAAATGCCATCCCGCAGATTTTCAGCATCTAGAACTTTTTAATATAGGATGTGGAAAAAAACCCTGAAGAACAGTTGCACTAAGCTGATAATAATTAATTTAGAAAATTGTTATTATTATTGCCATTACATAAAGATTTCTATGGGAAAAAGATTTCTTATTGTGCGACTGATGAATGAATTAAAATCAGACACTAACAATCTGAAAAAAGTATCTTTCCAAAATTCCCATTGGAAAAAAAAAATAATCAGCTTATTCAACTGATTTCAAACTTGAAAACGTACTTCAGATCTCTCCCAGTATAAGCAAGACTGCTTAAAAAGCAACTCTCTTCACACCCTCTGCCAAAAAAGATTTTTGAGAAAACCTGCAGTGTCTGGATATAGAACTATAAGAAGAAACAATAAATTCTGAGCTACGAAAAATATCTAGTATTTAACATTGTGTTTTTCCCACAGTTTACATTATAACTGCTACACGTTACAATAGAAATAAAATGCCCCAAATACTCCTGTAATTCATTAGCTATGAAAACAAATTTCCATTTCTAGTTATTTAAACTGAGGTAATATTGCACATGGGATAACTGATTTCCAGCCAAAGAAAAACATAGTTGCTTATGTGACCATTAGACTTCATAAGACTGGAAATTATGTTCTCCTGATCAGTATATTGAGCCTCCGTGGATGGTGTGTAATGATAAGCAGATGAGCTCATAGCTCCAAAAACCTCTAAATTAAATACGACATACAAGCTGACTTCCTCCCAATTTCCCTATTTGCATTGGTAAACACTGATTTTTTGCAAAGAATACACAGCATACTTATTTAAAATTTTAGCTGTAAGGAGCAATAGAAATGAATCTTGTGAAAAGACCAAGAAGAGCAGCAGCATTACACTGCCTCAAGGGAGGCTGCCTATATACAAGGGATTGTGTGAAAGAAAGCAAGGCGTTCATGACAATCTCTTCCAGCTGGGCAGTCACTTAGAAAAGGAAGAAAGGATAAGAGACAAGAAAACATATATGGGACAAGGGTGCTTTATTCAAACTGGAACCTCCAAAACTCTTCACATTCAAATGGTGAAACGTACCCAATCCTTCCCAGAATGCCTCACAGTTAAATATCTCAGTTCCTTATCTCCTTCCATTCTCAAATGCATTATTTTTTATACATTAATTTTCAGAATAGTTGAGAATCTTACTCAAGTGATGTATAATTGAAGACATCTTATCAACTACACATTTTGAGACATTACCTTCTCTGCTGTAAAGTTACTTCCCTTTCTCACCTTACCAAAAGGAGAGAGACCTGCAAGAACTCACAGGGAATGCTGCTTTTAGTACTTCTTCAATTAACTGTTTTTAAAGACAAGTGTCCCTAAGTACAAACATTTATGAACATTTAAGAAAACGGGTAACTTACAGAACAAGAAGCCAATACACACATATCTGAGATGGGACTTTAGCAAAAGCTTCAGAAAAACCTTACAATGATGATCATGAAGTGATGTGTTTGCTTCCTTGACTCTATGTAATGACAATGATTTTCTTATGACTTCAAAGCAGGTAATAGTGGACATTAAAGAAGTGATGTTTACTACCAGAGTACTTTACATATATGCAAATTCAGTTACATGTGATACGTCAGCAAAGTTCTGAATTGTAATTAATATATGCAAGATTTACCCTTTTTGCTTGTTTTTATCACTCAGGTAGAAAAGACGTGAGGCATGAAAACTGAATTCCACTAGATAGTGAGGTATCATCAGAATTAGCCCCAAATGCTGGAAACTATAAAACGGAAAAGTTAGAAATGTTAATAAAATCATGAAGAAATAGATCCATCTATTCAAAACGGACATGCAAATACTTACTTTAATATATAGGCACCAGAGATATGAACAACATAAAGGCAAATATAACATAGCTGCCTCAGAATATCTTCCTAAAATCAGAAAAATTACAATAAATGCTGTCACAGATTAACCATATCATCCAAAGAAAAATCATAGTATTCATTAGGTTTGATTATTTTTCACGCAACTGCTTAAATTTCCAGAAAGACTATCTGAATCAAAAACTACAGACCACCTAGACTAAATTAGATAGGAAATGCAAGCAATTAAAATATATAAGTAGTATATAAATAACTGAATATATACACATGAATATGTAGATATTTATATAGTTAATATAAACAAAAATATTAACATGAAAAATTGGAAAGAACAGATATTTAATTAACTGTACTGACAACTTCTCTCCATACCTTTCGGACCTTTTGGAAGTATAGCTCCAGCAGTGCATGAAGCCAATAGGCTATCTGGCAAATATAGAAGAATTTTACCTGAAAACTAAACAATAATTCAGGTTAAGAAAAACCAAAATGATGAGTTTTCGAGCTTTCAACATGAGATACAAGATTTTATTTAATTATTGTAAATTGATTCATTCTGACTCATTATAGTTTATGATTCCCAAATCACAGGAACTGCAAATACAAAACAACTCTGTGGTGAGAGTTTTTCGAATTAGCATCAATAATCTTCTTGATAGCAAGTTGCAAGTTCTGAATCACCTTTTGAGACAGTAGGAAAGAAAAAATACCAGAAAAGCAAACACAGAGAAACAGTTTATCCTGTGAGCAGTGGAGCTCCCTTCCTGAAAAATGTGTATGACGCTGCTTCCTTCTGTCACACTCACTGGAGAAAAAACAGGCAAAGGGGCCCCGACAAACAATAAGATTTTATAAGTCAGCTTGTTTTGGGTTTATTTTTGTTTGTTTGTTTTGTTTTTAATTAAGATATAAATCCCCTCTAATTTGAAAATTCGGTCTCCAACAAACATGTTTTAGCATCAAACAGGTCAGCCATTCTACTATATATTCTATCTTGCAAGCTCTTTCACTTTAACTCAGCTACCATGCTTAAGTTAAAGAAAGGTAAGAAATGTATCTCTTGGATAGATGTTCAATTAATCAAGAACTACCTTTGCATAAAACAGCTGGCAGTTTTCAAGCAGAAGAAAGTATTTTCATCTAGTTGTCATAAGGTAGCAATGTCACCATCTTATTAGTGGTTCCCTAAAATTTGAGTGATTAGAAGTATCAGATTTTTTCAAATTGAAAATAGAACACTTACGGCATATACAAATGGGGATAATCTTTCCAGAGTGAGATTGGGTTCATCATGAATTCTTCCTAAAGAAAAAGGCCATTGATTTAATTCTTAAATGATTCTTAATAATTAAGTTTATTTTTTAATAAAAAAACAGCAAATAGAGTGACTGACTTACTGCAATCAAAATAGTTGCTCCCCATATACATGAAAACAAGTAGAAAATTGCTAGCTGTCCCGATTCATTGAATTTGCTGTGCTTTGTTTTTGACAAATGCAGGTATCTATTAATTTTCTAGAAACAAAAAGCAGATCAATAAATGTAATTTCCAAGACAAGAAAGCTATTTGGGAGTTAGTGTTCACTCTTGAATATTTTTTTTAAATTTTTTTTTCTTCCCAAATTTCCCATTCCTCAATCAAAATACACAGCTCCCACCATTTGAGACCTTGATCAGCACTTTGTATGACAATTAGCTTCAATAAGACTTGCCGCTATGGTAAAGTTCACGAGGAAAATATTCAGATAATGTATTCATACAAAATCCACCCCACCTCCCCTCCTCCCTAATCAGAGTCATATTACTCAATTTTTCAAATTTCTTTGCACATTGAAAAACCATTTGAGCTTCTGTGGCTCAGTTGACCTATGTGAGAAGACAGTCTTAGACCATTCAATAATGGCTTTAACAAATTCATTTTACTTTGCAACTGAGTTGGTGCAAAAAGAGCACAGAATGAAGTCTGAGTTCCCTTTTTGATCTTCTGAATATATCTTACGAATCTAACGCAGCAAATCTCATTCACAGATATTTTGAGTAGGGCACGAACATTTCGTGTCTGTTTTACAGAAAAATATAAGTTATATTGATTGAAAGAAAGACTCAGTGGTTTATACCATTACTAAGTTGAGGAAGCATCATTATAAAAATATCATAGAATAATTTAGGTTGGAAAAGACCCTTAAGATCACCAAGTCCAACTGTTGACCTAACACTACCAAGTCCACCACCAAACCAAGGTCTATTTGCATTTTTGTCAAAGAACAAAAGGATTGATCATAACAGGGCTTCTAAATGCTAAACCTTTCCTTGTACCATAGCTTACACTTACCTTGAATAACAACTGTTAGCAACTGATGGCTAAAAAGAACATGTAAAATAAAAATAAATTATACCCCAGTAATAAACTTACATCTAACATGTACTTCTGGATTACAGCATGCAGATTAATAGCAATGAGCATGTAGAAGAAGATTGTGGCAATGTCTTTTGGACCAGAGTCATAAAAGAGAAATTGCTCACTGTTGTCATCTACGCAAAAAAAAAAAAAAAAAGTGTATTTTTACATTCTTATGAAGGAGTGCTCTGTGCAACTGAGAAAGGACAGCAGTGACCATTGTTCTTGAAAGTTATGTTAAATTGATACAGGATACTAGTTACAAGTTTTAGCTTTTTGAAAATTATTTTTTATGCCCAATTAGATAACTTGGATCTTCTTTTCATTCAATACAATGATATATCTATAAGACTAGAATGCACTATTGAAAGCAGTACACACTGAGCTGTAGCTTCAATCCATTTCTTCCATCTAGACAATCAAAAAATTAAAAAAAAAAAGAGAGAGAAAAAGAAAGAGGAAAAAACCCAAATTCAAACACACTAACACTCTATCCTCTACACTTTGGAAGAGACCAAATGAGATTTCATCTTAAGAAGCATAGCTATATGTAAGAAGAAAAGAAACTATATAGACAGAATAGTATCCCTAGCAGTTCAACACATTGGTAAGTAACAACTTCCCCAGAATTAGTAATAAATTCCTATAAATCAAAATTGCCAAAAAGAAAAAAAAGAACATACACACTGTTACAAAAACACTTCAAATGTTTTTATTTACTATGTTTAAGCGTGGGAGAACTTACAAATGAAATTCCATTAAAAAAGCATGTATCAGAAGCAGTAGATGCAAGGAAGCCCTATGTTGTACAGATGTCTGCCCTTTGGCCCCCAAACAGGCATTACAACAACCTCTCTTTTCTTTATGCATCTGAGACACTGCAGTGGAAAAGAACTTGTACTACAAGTAATCAAGAGCCACTCTCATCCTGATTTACAGGCAAATGTCTAACACTTGCATTCTTCTGCTATCACTTAAGGGAGGGGATTAATTTTAATGTCTCTTGCTTATACAGATGACATTTTTCATAAACATCAATGTATTTTAGTATTTTTAAGACTTCTACCCTTTGTCAAATTCTCTTTGTGTTGTCCAAATGCAAAACAGCAGAAATACAGACATCAAACAACTTTTTTTTCCCAAAGGAAACTAGTCTAGAAGGTGTCAAGAAAGCAATTGCTGCTTCCTGTAACACAAATAGTACATTAAGGTCCTAACACTCAGGACATCCATATAACTGTGTCAAATGTCCTACTCCTATGTTTGAAAGCAGCTTGTGATATAAGTAATTCCATAGCAAATACTATTTCTGCCTTGTCTTAAGCACTGTTTATATTCCTTTTTTTCAGAGGGCCAGAGTTCAGACCTCAAAATTGCTTGTGCAGGACTCCTACTAAAGGAAGCTATACCTTGTTCATTCCATTTGAGCTACGTATATACACACATACATACAAACACATGCACCAAACACTATGAAGAAGCCACATCACAAGCATCTTGGTGACCGACACATGGATTTCACTTTTGTCTGTGCAGTAGGATATTTCTAGTTGATACTGCTCAAATATCAGTAAAAGAGAAGTCCACTGACTGTGGACACCTCAAGTCTTCAACACCAAACATCTCAGAAAACATTTGCAAAAAGTGATGCCTATTCATTAATGCAAGCAAAGTTACTCAATGCATTATTTTGAACATATTAAATTCAAAATTGACCAGACTCTTTTTAGTGGTGCCTAGGGACACAACAAGGGGCAAGGTGACCCTGCTTTGGCAGGGTGGTTGGACTAGATGATCTCTGAAGGTCCCTTCCAAGCTTGACAATGCAATGCAGTCAGAGTGCTACATTATTTGGAATGATTGCAGCACAGAGGTCTCAAGTTTGAAAGTAAAGATTAGAACAAAAGTCATAGACTTCACTAATTTCTCTGGACCTTAGTTCCCCATCTGGAATAATTCTACCACAGTACCTATTTTTTCCATTGTGCAGATTAATTCCTGAAAAGAATTGAAAGTTATCGATACTATTAAGAAAAATTAAGGTATCAAATAAGGAAATTCCACTAGCTGCTTACCACTCTTGTATATCATATAAGAGTACAGTACCTGTACAGCAGGTACAAAAGATTTAAAGGAAATATTTTTTTGGGAAAAAAAGGAACAGTACTTTCTCCCTTTATTTCAAAGCATGAATCAGTAACATCAGTTACTTGAGAATAATGTGGTATTTTTGAAATATAAGCCACAAATCCATTACTAATGAGGTAAGAAATCATGAATAAGCAACAGACACATAGAAGATTACCATAACATTCTGTTACATAATAACTCCCATTGATTGTATCAAAAACTGAAAAGAATGCATGCTTTTCACATTAAAATGCAAGTTAGTACCAGTATTAACTATGGGAAACATAACCAGTATTATTCACAAGCAACAGAGGAGATACTAGTCTGTTTCAGTGAATTTAGTATTAGCAAATCCAAAAGCAGACAGGCAAATATGAGACTTCTATTGTATTATAAAAGTGAATTGAAGTCATGGGGGAAAAAAAGGGATTAATTTTTAATAGTTGAGTTCTTGCATTACAAGAAGAAAGAAAAAAGAAAAGGTTTGATTTAATCTCACCAGTGGTATAGCTGACACTGTACTGCACAGCAATAAAGATGATGGCGTACTCGGCTGAGACCTGAAATTCAAAAAGAAACGAGGAAAAAGTACCAAATTTTTCAAATAAACTAGACTATAAACACCCAAAACTAGAAGATTATGCCATCAACAATTGTTCTCTCACACATGATTTAAATCAAAGAGGTCCCGAAAGTGTTATTCGTCTCCCACAAATGTGGAGGCTCACCTTGTTGCAAATCCTTTAACATTTACTGCATTGGGTCAGGACATGAACTATCTCCTTTTAGCTAAGTGTCAAATTAATCACTGTTCTAAATAACATTTTGAAGTGTTTAGAAGTGTAAATGGCTTTCATTTATTTCAAAAGTTAAAACACTCTCTAAATTAAATCAAACGGAGTTTTATCTAACTTTACAAGATATTAAAAAAAGTGATAATCTGGCTAAGTGTCCATATAAATAGAGTATTTAAAACATCATACTAAAATTAGAAGATTCAGCAATTTCTTGTATGATAAATCAAGCATTTTCTACAAAATTACAGTACTAAGTAACCAATAGTGTACTTTTATGTTACTTTCTCTCCAGTGGCAAAACCAGTTTGTTAAATAAAAACATAAAAAAATCCCAAAACAACTCCCCAACACTTTCAGCCATCCCTACCTCTTCAAAATGTCTTCCCATTGCCATGCTGCAGTATATTTAGCACTTAGCTGTAGCAATGGAACTATTTATAATGTGGATTACTGCATGACCCTAAAACCCAGGGACAAGAGATAAATACATTTGCTTAGTTAAGTTGAAAACATTTCATTATCTGGTTTGCACAACTTCAAAACCAAACAGTTGTGCTGATGTAACTGAAAGAGTGATAAACTGTAACACAGGGATATAAGTGGAAGGGGGAAAATAAAAAACTAAGAAACTACAAGCCTGATTTCTTTGCTGCAAAAAATATGCAATATGGAATTATGTCCTACACTGCCAATAGCAAATACATTTATTATGTTTGCAAGCACTCAGTTATCTAGTTCATAAATCAGAATTACAATAGGCATAGTCTAAAACCTGATGTAAAAAAAATACATTCTTATACCTTTTACACTTTCTCTTAAACAGCTCTTCCTAGATATGTCTTAAAACAAAGAAATATAAATCAAAAAAAGAAAGCTATTTTCCTAAGATGTTACACCATCTAATTTCTGAAAGTGCAACTAAGAACATTCAGGAGTATATAAAACAAGCATTAATTTATCCATCTACAAATAAGCAAGAGGCACAACAATGCAAAATAAGATCCTCTGTAGCAAAAAAAAAAAAAAAGGGATGAGAAGGCAAATCACTTCAGTACCCTGGGAGTGCACCTGTGAAATTAAGTAGCAGAGGAGTCATAATACTGAAGAGTGTTTTTAAGAGGAAGATTAATTAAGGAAAACGAAAGTACCAATTTTTCTGGCATACAAAATTGACTTTCAGACACTGCAGTTCTATGAACAATTTAACCTTTTGTAAGCCAGCACTACCATCAAAAGGAGCATTCCTGCCTTTATCTATACTGCTAGCTGCTTCTTGTCTCTGTCCCATGCTCATGCCATCAAAGGTACTGATGTGGTGAATTTGACAGGAAAATGGTACAAGTTAAAACTGATACAGCAAACCAGGACTGAGGAGAAAACCCTATTAATCTTAACACAGATGAATTTCCTAACACACTGCACTGCTCAGCTACAGAAGTCCTTTTGTGTGCTT
Source organism: Limnodromus scolopaceus (assembly GCA_028565335.1). Taxonomy (NCBI): domain Eukaryota; kingdom Metazoa; phylum Chordata; class Aves; order Charadriiformes; family Scolopacidae; genus Limnodromus; species Limnodromus scolopaceus. Next base: position 10,235,470 of record JAOXNO010000005.1, read on the forward strand.
GATGAGGAGAATAAGCAGCCAGAGCACCAACTTAAAAAGTTCATGGAATGAAAGTGTGAAAAATTCATTGCCAACTGCTCCTGGAAAGACAGGAAAACTATATATAGTTACACAGGTATCGATGTCATTCAGCACCCAACTAAAGCAAATACACTTGCTTTCAGTAAGCCATAACTCGGAACCCACAGCAACAATCTCCCTTGTGGAAGGGTATTCAGGAAGCACCTTGTAACTTCAAGCAGACCCCTTCATTAGGGGGCTTTCCTGAGAATAAGCTTTTTTTTATGCTCTTTGGGAGAAGAGGGTGTTAAGAATCTTTACTAGAGCCCAGCAGGTTAGCTTTTCTGTTTGATCATGAAGCACGCAACATAATACAAGTGTTTCACTCTGCTGTGAGCACAGGAGCCCCATGAAGTGATATTCTGTGGTAAGATAAGACAGCCACAGACACAAAGATGAGGTAAATTGTTCTAGGAGGAAAGAAAACATATGAAACTCTCTGAGATGATACTAGAAGCTTAAAAAGAACCATAAGTACTAAAAGAAAGGTTACTTTAGAAGACAAGGCCCACTCTGTTGTCAAGAACAGGAGTAGGATTGGGTACATAAAATACTTGGAGAATGAAGAAGAAAGAAAATAACAGTTAACACTAAAATTTTACTCCCGCTTTTCAGCATGTTAGAATCAGAGTGAATCTCCCTACACACTTCTACAGACCTCATAATAATCAGCAAATCTAAGATTTGGGAAAGTACAATTAAGGTGAATACACAACCTTTGTGTAGGTATTTAAGAAACGTGTAGACATGGTTCTTCAGGGCATGCTCTAGTGCCCAAGATTATTGGTTTGTGGTGGGGTGCTGTGTGGGTGGGTTTTGGTTTGGTTGTTGTTGTTGTTGTGTGTTTAGGTGGTGGGTGGGGTGTTGTGTTGGTTTTTTTTTTTGGGTTTTTTTTTTTTGTTGTTGTTGGTTGGACTCGATGATCTCTGAGGTCCCTTCCAACCACTACGATTCTGTGATTCTGTGAATTCCCCTTAAAGAAATTCTTATAATTGAATTTATGACATGCTAATGCTCATTTGTAATTTTAACATCCTTGTTGGTTTTTTGGATGGTCTCACGGATATGGGCAATTGAATGCCACCTAGAAAAGAAAACCCTATATTTACTATAGTATCACGTAAGCCCAAGCAAATAATTCAACAGGTAGCCAACTGCAAAAAGTTTAATTTACACATTGGAAAATGGACAGCAGAAATCTGTCATCAACAGATGCATCTGAAACCACAGTAAGCATAAAATGCTGTGAAAAGCACTGACCATCACAACTATGTTCTCTACTTTATTTCTGTCCAGTATCTTCATATGTTTTCATAAGTGAGTCAAAATACATAGGGAAAAAAAAAGAACATCCACATGTAAGTATTTTATCTCAGAATTTCACAGTACTTCTAAATTAAAATGTGATTTTTAATCTTACCCAACTGATGAGAAGTGTTGAAATATTTCAGTAAATTATTTAAGTTGTAATAACAATAATATTTCAGTAAAGTATTTGTCTATCCAGAACTTAAACTCTATTTACCAAGCCTTATCCCATACTCAAGACCAACACAAAATACTCGTGTAGTACCACACACACAAGGCTTTTGTCCTAAAAGCGGGAAAAAGACACCCAAGGGAGATGCCTAACCCATTACACCAGAAACTAATAAGCAGCTTGCACATGGAAATAAACTTTATGACAACTTTCAAATACAAAGGCAAAGAGGAATTCAGAAGTTGGGCTGAAACTGTCTAATCCCACATGTTTCTTCAGCTTATCCATCGCTAGGGAGCTGAGCCAATGGCAGCAACAGACTGAGCACGGTGCAAAAGGGTGAGTAGTTTTTAACTACCATCTGGTCAAGCATGCTCGAAACAACAGAGACTCTCTGAAACCCATTTTGTAACAGTTTTTCTAACTACTTTACCACATGGACTTTTGAACAGAGTGGGGGGAAAGGTAAATAGACACAATAAAGAGACATAAACCAACTCTGCTTTAAGCAAGGGGGCTTGAGGAGCTTTATGACTCCGGAGACTAGAACTGTGAAAAAGGCAACTTAAGGGAGGGTGCTAGGAATGAAATACGTGCAGAGGTGAAGGAAACCCGGAGGCGGGGAAAGAAGAGCCGCAAATTAGCAGCAGCAGGTAAAACAGGGTTACACAGTGAGAGCAGGAGCTCAGTAGAGGTGGCCCTAGGGAGTACGTGAGCTGGGGCAGGACAAAGAGAAGCGACACTTGCTGCGCTCGGAACGACAGCCCAGACACAGAAAGGGGGTGCCCGGGCAGGGCGTCACAGAGTTCGGCCTCAGGGTAGAGAAGAGACAGGGACACAACCCCGCAGGGAGCCGGAGGGGCTGGGGCAGAGCCGCCCAGCAGCGAGGCTGAAGCCTAGGGATGTACTGGGGAAGCTCCGGAGCGGGAAGCCACGGGCGCCGCGGCTGCCCCACAGCAGGACCAGGTGCTGCTCCACTCGGCAACCACCGGCCCCCTCGCCCCAGTACCTCAAACATGAACCCCAGCAGGAGGCATATCACCAGGAAGATTGCGATATCCGCGTGGTTCTGAATGACGAACTCGTAGCTCAGCACCGCTGGGCTTTTTTTTTTCCTGCGGCGCCCCATGGCTGTGAGAGCCCCCACACCAGAGCAGCCCCATCAAGGGGAGCGACACCTCTATCCCGCTTCTCCACAACCGTCACCTCAGGCACCCTCAACACCTCCGGTCCTAAAGGCCCACCCCCGTCCGGATTTCGACCAATCAAACCTAAAAGCGCTTATGATTGGCAGTTCTGGCAACTAATCGTTAGGTGACTAGGAAGCGCGGTTTCCAAGTAGTCGGTGCTTCTGAGGTAGTTGGGCACTTGCGGCGGGAGACGGGGTCCGGTATGAGTGATAGGGTCTCCTACCAATCACGTAGGTAGGTAGGTGGGTGGGTGGGGCTTGCTCAGAAGGCCACCGCGGCTGGGCGCTGAGGCGATTCCCGCCGCTAGAGTCGGTGGCCGTGGTTCCCTTCGGTCCGGACTGGTCTCTGCGCTGGCTGAGCTCGCTGCAGCCCCGGTGGCGCCCAGGTAGCTCTGCTCTCACGAAGCCTTCGAGGCACGTTGGTCTCTCTCCTCACGAGTCCCAGGATTGCGGCCCGCCGTGGTGGTGGGAAGTGGCTCCTCATCTTCCTCATCCAGAGTTGAGCTATGCTCCCTCTCCTACGACTAGATAGAAGCTGAAAAGCTGTTGAGATACTCCTTCCTCCCCTCCTTTCCCTCAGTTAATACGGGGAGAAAGGGGTTGAGATTGCTTTGAAGTCCTAAAAATCTGGATGTGTGGCTATCTGCTGGCTCTAGCTGAAATTCAGGGTGAAAGCCATACCAATTTATCAAAAAACCATTTCCTTTCAATGAAGGAAAGGGTGAAGGCCAGAGGGCGGTAGGGCATCCCAGAGAACAGGGTTGAAAATAAAAATGAGGTTCCGCCTGTGAAGCGAGCGTCTGGCTGTGCTGAGCGTGGCCTCAGCTGGCTCCAGGGAGGAGAGGATCGGCCTGGGCCCAGCTGCCACACAGGACCTAAAATTCAGTCCAGCTGTAAAGTAGTTTTGCTACCTGTTGATTATTACATATTTAATGGCCACTGAAATTATTATTTAGTATACCTGAATTTGCTTTATGTTAAACATTCTGCTTAGTTGTTGAGTTTGGTTATGTTCATACTCCTTTTCCCACCCTTGTTTTAAGTGTAAAGCTAATATATTCAGATACTGTCACTTACGTTTGAAGTTAAGAATTAATATAGAGCACAGGTGCTATTTGGGACATTCATTTGGGAAAAAAACTGCCATGTATGTTCTTTTTCTCTGCAGAAAAGAAGAATTAAAATACTTTTAAGTTGTTCACAAATCATGGTTGATTTTTCTATGAAAAAGAAACAAATAAATTGAAAGAATTTCAAAATTATTTAACATAATTGCTGTTTCTCTTTTCTTTTTTTAAAGCTACAAAAATAATCCTGGCTGAGAATTAACTGCGATTTAAAACAGTTTTGTTTCTTCCTGGAACGCATTAGAGAAAGGGGCAAGTAATGCTGAATAGGAGTGGGAACCAAGAAGCAGGAACTTGAGCATCATTTTGTAACCCAGAATATAATACTCTGATACAATTTATACCTTTCTTTTTGTACCATATCAGAATGATCAAGCTACTTTAGATTTTTATTGACTGGGAATACGGTTTTCTTGAAGATCCATAATGTAAGACTTTAAGAATTATTCTATATTTGTATAGCTTCTACATTTGTAGCTTTTTAAATGATTCTGCTTTCATTATAAATTTCAGCTTTTATACTTGCTAAAGTTCCAAACAAGTAACATTGAGTTTTTATTTTGAAACGAAATTAAAGCAATTTAGGGGCAGATAACTTCTATGATTTGTTACTCACATACGTAGATGCATGCTTTCTTTGGGGCAAGGTAAGATTTAATACATTACTCAAGATTCATAATTAATCTAGTAATTACACTATCTAAACAAAATGAATCTTGAGGCAAATTTGCTAGCTATGAGACTTGACAATTTAGACCATGAGATATGAGACAATAAAAATGATAATTTTTACTAGTTCAGTAGTGTTCAAGTGTATGCTTCAGGACTTACGCAGTGACTTCTGCTCTTCTATATGTACTAGCTTAAATTTCCAGTATAGACATATGCTGTGTTCTCAAGAGGAGACCACAGTTCTCTAAACTGATTATTTCAATTGACAAAAGGCTTGAACCTATTTTTGCAGTAAAACATCGTCTCTAGGAGGCAAGGGGAAAAAAAAAACCCAAGGTGTGATGTTGTAGACCACAGTTTTACTCTTTAGAATCGTGTGGTCAGGTTCTGTTTTTCCTCCTCTGGCGGTTGATGACAGTACCATGTTAAGGTTGTGTAGTGTCCCCTTTTATTTACTTTGTGTAAGATATAATTTTTTGATAAATCTCTAGTGTGCTGAATTCTGTCTTAGGAAACTAAGTAACCTCTATTTCTTAAAGCAGTGTTCATGTGTATAAAAACAGACCAGTGAAACACTGTACTTCTGTTACTTAGTTTTCTCATGTATTAGAATTTAGATTATCTAATGTTTGGAAACTGAGATAGCTGAATGGACCTACATAAGGACAACCCACTTTCTTGCCTGGTTTATAATTCTGTGTCTTATTTGAGCTCTAAGTCTCAGGTTTAAAGACTCAAGGGTGGTCGGGTTTTATTTATTTATTTGATTCCACAATTTCTGTGTTACATGTAGGCCCATTTCACATACAGCCCAGTGCGTCATTTCTGTTGTCTATCCTTTAAACAAACAAACTTAGCAAACATAGCTATTCTTACTTTCATATTTTCTTTTTCTGGTGAAAAAGTAAACAAAAAACCCCATAGCCTCCATTTAAGAGAAGATTTCCACTTTTCTGACAGAAAATTACGAAGTAATATCCCACGAGCCAGCTAGGTTGAAAAAAACTGCATAGGATTTAATACTTAATCTGTTATTAAGTTTTGTTGATTTGTTGTTCTACTATGTTCTACTATGTATGTTCTACTAGACCAAAATGAAATTACTGTGTTTTGCAGAGTTGTAGAAATCAACCGGAGATCTGCTTGACCACATGGACGTAGCCAAAAATGACTCCTTCATCTTGTGCTTCAGTTAAACCAGATGAGCTAATTCGGAATTTGAGTAAATTTGGAGAAGAAAAAAGATCCAGTCATTGTCATGGGGTGAGTAAACCCAGTTTAAAAGTCACAAGGCAAATACATTCAAATTGGCTGTGTGTTTTCCTTTTGTGTTTTAAAAGACTGAAGAATTGGGTTATGTAATTAATATTTTATTGGACATTGTATAAACACAGAATAGTGTAGAGACTCTATCTAACAGAATTTAGGATCAAGTAGACAAGACAGAGTCACTGTGGGGAAGAAAGATACCCTGTAAGCAGTGCTATGGCATCAAAACACATTCATTGTGTTCTTTTGGTACTTTGGGATGGGGAGGAGAGATTACTTACTTAGTAATTACTTAGGAAAGAATAAACTGGGAAAAACAGAAGAGAAGAGGGACATCTGTACAGTAAAGCATTATAAAAGTGAGATTGGGGCAGCCATTGGAATGACGATGTATCAGACAAACTTGTAGGCAAATTTTGAACTATTAGAGGTTCTCGCTTTGCATTCTGTTTGACTTAAAGTTAGAATGTATAGGTGATTTCTTTCTGTGGTCTTCAGCTACAGTCATATAGCAAGAGTGAAAGAGGTATCATTTGGGTATTACCAAAGTGAGGATGATCTTCCTCGATTTGTTCTGTGCCCAGGAATACTTGAGGGTAAGGGATTGAGGTGTTTAAGCCTGTTTTGCTGTCTGTCTGTGCTTAAGATAAAGTTTTTACAAGGCAAAGTACAAAAAGATGAGGATTTCTGGTGTATATGTTTGTAAAATATTCTCTTTATGCTAAGCATTTTGCTTGGGTGAAATCTTCCTAAAGCTAATGGAATTCCAGTTTATGGGGCATAAAGGATTCTACCTTAATTTGAGAAGAGTAATGACAGATACGAAGTAAAACAAAAGAGCAAGATACATGTATCGGATATTTTCACTTATTCTTTACCTAAAAGCAAAACTTAAACACAATATTTTTAACAACTGGCATTTAATGACAAGCAAAATAAAAGCCAGTAGCAACAAAATAGATATTAAAAAAACCCCAAACAAAACAAACATCATCTCCTCTCAACAGCTCCTAGTTAGACAATAGTAACTGAGATTAAAATTACAAGAGCCAACTGTTCATTTGGGAATAAAGGAATTATCAGATGAGCTAAGAAGGGAGTTCTTCTGTCACACCATAATTTTTCATACCAATAAATAGTTTTAGGCTTTCCCCTAATGTATATAGTCCAGTTGTTTTTGCAGACGGGATTCTAGGTGAATGATTGATATGTTTCCGTATGGTAGTTCTTGCTTCTCTTTCCTCTTCATAAATCACTACAAAGCAAGCTTTTATTTGGGCAACAAACAGGAGGAATTGGAAGCTATCCTGCTACAGGAAAGCTATGACATAGTAGCAATTACGGAAACTTGGTGAGACGATTTCTATGACTGGAGTGTGGCCATCGATGGCTACAAGCTGTTCAGAAGAGACAGGAGAGGAAGAAGGGGTGGAGGTGTTG
>JAOXNO010000005.1:10242806-10258274 GCA_028565335.1 Limnodromus scolopaceus
GCCCAGGGAGGTGGTTGAGGCCCCATCCCTGGAGATATTCAAGGTGAGGCTCGATGAGGCCCTGGGCAACCTGGTCTGGTTGGGGATGTCCCTGCTGACTGTGGGGAGGTCAGACTAGATGACCTTTGGAGGTCCCTTCCGGCCTGGACAATTCTATGATTCTATTCTATTTTGTAAGAATTAAAAGTCAGGATTTAGTCTTTGCATAAAAGTGTTTCCCAGTTTCACAAAAAATGGAACTGGTCAAAAATTTGTTGCATCAAACGTACAATAGTGAATTCTGAAGATTCTGTGCTACAGTCTGAGAACAATCTGCCTATTTCTTGACGCTCTACTATCTCTGAAAAAAGAGAACTGTGTTAAGAATGAACAGGGCAGGTCATATAATTGGGACAGGGGAAGTGAAGCAGGTACAAGTATAGTCTGCCCTATAATTAAAATTCTCAATGGGAAGCATACATCAAAAAAACTTTTACAATTAAACAGCAGCTGAAGTCATTTTACTATAATATGTAATTGAGTTATAATTGTAGAGCCTTAAGAAAGGCAGGAAAGGAACACAGACTAGATTTTAGATAGCATGCAAGACTGAAAAGCTATCTTGCTGTTTTGGGAAAAACAAAAGTTGAAATCCAGTTCAATGTCTTCATCTGGTAATCAATTACTGGCTGGTATGTAATGATGTGCGATTTCTGTGGTGACTGATTGCAGTTTTTATAGAGAATTTATTAAGCAAATATTCTACTTGCAGGGCAGGTGGAACAACTGGTGCATACATTAAAGCAGCAGTGCATACATTGAATACAAGCTCCTCTATCTCTATGGTTTTATGAAACCTTTTGTTTCCATTTGGAGACTGGCTACTCCTTTCAGGCTAAAAATCCAGTAGCAGTCTATTCTCACTTCTTTGTTTTGAAGGGTGTCTGTTAGGTGATGAAGTGATTGCAAACTAGTTTCTAGGACTATATTTAGAAAATCAAAATGCAGTAATTTTTTTGTCATGGCATGAAATGTTTTCTAGAAGGGAAGGAGGGGTAGTGAATTAGAGGTTAAATGGCTGGTTTGGGGAATGGTTATTTAGAAGAGCCAGATTATGGTTGTAATATTATTTCCTGGTGTATTATACGGACTGTATATTTAAAAAGAGGTAGAGTTGGAATGAGCTTTCAGATCACAAGAAAAACGTCATTCTTATTGGTGTTTCAGTAAAAGCTTTGAGTTAAAAATTGCTATTTATAAATCCTGTAAAATGTTATCTTACTATTGTAGCATGGCATGAAGATGTTTTTGATGTCTAAATGCTTAAATTTTTCAAATTTATGATGAAAGCCTCTGTTTGGTACTAGGGGGACTGTTCTTTCTGAAGTATTTTAGAGGTCCACATAGTTGAGCAAAGACAGGAAGATAGAGAGGATTACTTTACCTGAACCTGAAGAAAGTTTTAGACTGCATTAGTAGGCAAACAAAAATATATATTATTTTGCAAATCACAGAAACATTGAGGCTCAAAGGGCCTCAGGAAGTCTCTAGGCCAACGTCCTACACAAAGCACAATTGGGCTATGAGGTTAGACCAGGTTGCCCATGACTTTATCCAGTCTGGTCTGTGAAAAACTCCAGTGCAGTCCAAGCTACACAATAAAAGAAGGTAAACCAGCAATGATGTTCAGCCAGGCCTTTATAAATCTACCATAACTGAAAAAATGAGCTGTGACTATTTATTAGTAGTCATCTCTGTTTACCTCTCTGTTACCTTTGCCAGACTGAAGCTTGCGGGGCTTTTAATAGAATAAAAAATTGAAACTTTGGCAGCAAAATTATATATATCACAAATAAGCGCCATCAAACCTGCTTTGTGAAGCTATTTTGTTACAAATCACAGCCAAGCTGTTAGGCGGGGTTTCTAGAATGATTTTTTAGACTGCTGAACTCCCAACTATTAGCCTTATTTCCAAAGAAGCCCTTGTCCCATCTGGTGCAGTATTATTTTCATGCCCACAGAGCATGTGCCTGTGTGCTCCAGCTAATAGTGCTGTGCAGCACCAGGGTATGTTGCTTGTTACAGAATGGGCCTTGAAACTGAAGTCCTAGTTCTGCCCCAGTTCCCTCTCAAACCCGTTAACTTCTAATAACTGATATTGCCTAACTTTTTTTATTTTGGCTTGAAGGTAGCATATAGTTTAACTAAGGAGTGAAAGTTGCATCTTATGATTAACCAAGGAATTATGAAAACAGAAATCAGCTGAAGAAATACTGGGCAATTTCCAGAGGCTTTTGGATATTTGCACTCAAAAGGAAGAGAGAATGCGCACTCTTTCCTTCAACCCAGTGGTTCCTTTTCTTACATTCCAAGCTGATCACTCAGGTCATAATACTGAATTCACCTTGTAATTTACAGAGAAGTAACTTTTTCACCCTTCCATGTTTTTTCCATTTATTAAATGGACAGACTAATACTTTTGCAAATTGTTTTGTTTAAAAAACAAAGTATTGATAATTGCAAAGTAGTAACAGTAATACAAGGAAACAAACTAATGAAAAATAAAATATGGGACTGCAGTTGGAAAAGCTCTTACAGTTCCTTTCAATATTTCTGCCAGCTTAATGTTTCTACTAATTGTTACTGTTCACAACTTACTCAATAGACACAAGAAGGGCTTAGATACATTAATAATTTTTAGTTTACCTAGAAAAGATTTTATTGTCCTGGAAAGACTATCATTTCCATGCATTGAAAAAACAGATGAATGTCCTGGGTGAAACTCTGGACTCACTGGAGATTATAGGGCCTGGATTTCACTATTGGGTTTTATATAATAAGCTATTAAACTGACATTTAAATAGATGACCCTGCAATGCAAAGACTACTATTTCATTCATACATTAATACATTAAGTAGTCTGTCAAGGAAAAACTAATGAGTAGGAATAATTGAAACTGAAATATTTTTTTTAATCTGATGTTTCTTTATCTTTTATCTGTGTGAATAAACTCCTTTAGTGTTTTTAACATTCTAAGGATTGTTCTGCCTAAGTCAATATTTATAAATATGTATTATGCTTTCTTGGAAATTTGCTGAGCTAGTGTCTCTGTAGTAGTGTGTCAACATATTACATTGGTATTTCCTAGATGTGGAATCTAGCAGCATGTCTTCTAAAATGGGATAAAACAATAAAAAAAAAAAATTAATCCATTGCTGACCTTTATCGCTCCCAAAAGTGTGATAAAATACAAACTCTAGAAGAGAATTGTGAGGAGAATTATTTTTTTATCAGCTTAGCTTGCAAAAAAGTGTCATCATGCCATCCAGAGGAGGATGAATTTTATACTTTGTTTATATGCTCAAAGTTATCAAGGTGAAGTGGCTTCTCCCCCCCAATCAGAAAAAAAAAATCTTAAAAAGATATAAAGAAAAATGTGTTTGTAACTGGAAATTATCCCACCTCTAAGCTCAATGCATGGCGTTTTTAGGTAGATTAGATCTCCGTTGGGTTACTGTAGATATTTTGAACTAAGCCATTATGTCCTTTCTTGATAAACTTGTAAAACTAGAGTAGTGTGATTGCCATACCACTTGAAAGCAGTATTTAATTTTTTTCTAAGATATATGGAATATACTCAGTTCAGAAACAATGACATTCAGGTTGCAACTGCTCACTTTTAATGCAAATAAAAATGTAGATCCAGAAGCTCAGACACATCTGCCTGATTTTTAGTTAACTTTATAGCAAACCTGAAATTAAATCTGACATATCAAAGCTCAAAAAATGACGTGTGCTTTGTGCAAGACTACTAATTCTGAAGGTCATCTAGTGTTGACAGAACTTGGAATAAATCTGGTCGTAATTTGGGATGGATTTAGAGGTGTGTTTTGAGGGACCACATGCCTTCCTTTTCCCCAGAAACTGTCGTCATGGGTATGTAGAGCTCTTTTGAATGTATGTTTATTGGGGTTCTGCGAGTGTCCCCTGGTGGTAATTGCCACATGCATTCTAGTAGAGGAGTCCCAATTGCCTCAGTATTTTCTGTCTGCTGCCGCACCATACAAGAACCGGTTTGCTTCTAGCCTTTGTCTTTTTATCCACGTTTACTAAGATTTGTTTACATAGAACCAGATATTTAACTAATTTATATGGCAAAAACATGTCTGGACTGAGACTTAGCAATGATTTCAAATGCTTTTCATTTGCTGGTTTGTCTTCTAGAATTAAATTTACACATGAGGCATTTGATGTGGCTAGAGGAAGATTATGCCCTGGCATAATGAGAGGTATGCGAGCTCTTCTTTGCCATCAAAGCTAGAACAGATTGTTCCAAAGTTATCTCACTAAGAAAGCACTGAATGCTGCTGGCTAGGGTTCTTCTGGAGGCCCAGCATGGTGACTGCTGATAGAAGAGCCATGGAGGTCAGTACGTGATGGCTCATCCATAGTCTTCGTTTGACACTAACCAGTACATGGGTTTAAGTATGTTCTTTGATTGCTTCTCTTCGTGGTGCTACAGTGAAGAGAGGATATCTGTGTGCCTTGAGGAAAACTTCATCCTCAGGCTTTTTTATGGTTATCAGGCAGATCACTGAAGTCTCCCTGCTAAAATCCTGCCATGAAAATGAATATTGAATCCTATGGCAAAACCTGTTCTCAATAGCATTTGCTAGCTGTGGGTAGATATTTGCTAGGTATGCGCTAGATATTTTCTGGCGTTTTTTTCCAGTGTAAAAATCTATAAATGAACACTAGGGGATGCTACACTTCTACCAAAGTTAGCGAACTATGCGGGGCGGGGGGAAAAACACCAAATCTGTGAAGTTATTACCATTCCTTTCCACACAAAAAAGTAAGGAAAACAGCTGTTGGTCATTTGATGTAATAGGGGTATTTTATTGGAACTTATCCAAGTGAGTAGAAATAGATAATTTTTTAATTCTTTACTAAACATCTGGGGAAAATGTTTTTATTATGTATGTATAAAGAAGTTTATTTTTAAATATCTATCCTGTAGAAACATCCAAATCAAGGTTGGGATCCCATTTCAATAGATTACATGCAAAAGTAGGTGAGGGACGGTTCAGATACACTATATACAAAGCTACAGAGATGTTTAGTCCAGGGCTTCAGTCTTAGGAAATGTCCTTTGACAACAAATACGGAACAGTTTGCAGGTTTGAAATTTGTTACAGGACAAGCCTGGTTGCTCCGCCCTAGAACTTGTTTTGCTTTCAAATAATTTACATTGTTTTCAAGTGCTTGTAAAAACTATACAAAGTAGAAATATTTAAATGTTGGACGATTATGTAAACTTTTATCATATTTTAACATGAAGAATAAAATCATGTAAAAATGTATGTAGATGACTTTTTTTTTAATTAAGAAAAAAACCCAAACAAACAGGAATGACAAGCTTACCTTTCAAAGAAATTGGTATTTAGAAATTGCCTGATGCAGCTTTTGCTTTACAAATCTTTGCAAAATAGAAGCAACGTTAAAGAGGATTTTTAATTATTATACATGAATTACATAGGACTTTTTTTTTTAATATTTTAAATTATACAGACAGCTGCATTTCAAATTTTCTGCTGATAGCCCTGCCTTATACAGCCATGCTGCTCAGCTCGTAAAAAAGAGCATGGTGTTTACTTGTCATACAGTCCCTTTATTCTTTTCTGGACTGTCAGAGAAAAATGTCAATATAAGTTTTTGGATGCAATTTGAAATTCTGGCGGTATACTGTGCTATCTGTCCATCAAGATCTAAGTTTTCCTAAACAAATGCATACACATGTAAATAAACACAAGTCCTTGCTGCAAATGCACAGTGGGTTTTGTGTTTTAGGGTTTTGTTTTTGTTTTAATATAGACTATCACAGGGAAAAAAAAAGAACAGGCTGAGTGCTAAAAGGTTCATTTTGCTCACAGGAATGCTAACAACTAATCTTACTCAAAACACTGTACATGAGTGAGAAGCGTTGAGAATTCAAAACACAGAAGGTCCAGAGAACTGGCCAATATTTGTATGTAATTTTCTTTTTGTAGCAGAGACTGAAGAAAAGCAGGAGGTACAGACAATTTGAAGTGATGTAAGTGCCCCTAGCTGTTCAAAGGGGTAATCTCCCTCCCTCCACTGTTTGTGGCTGCAGACTCTAACCCCACCATTGCACCAACTTTTCTGTTGATTGAGCAAATTGAACTGCCTCACTCCAGGGTTCTACAAATAATAAATCCAATGCAATGGAAGGAGTGGGAATATGCGGCTGGGAATGGGATTGGTAATAATAGTACACCTTTCAGTGGTAATAAAGTCTTACATAAAACTTAACCATCTTGTTTAATTAAATTCTAAGGTCTTATTCAGGAGCTGGACCTGAAATATATGAGCAGATAGTGTCTCTGGTTTGATAAACTTGTAGTTTAGAAAGCATATTCTTCATCTTCCTGAATTAGTGTTTATGTCAGGTTTACAAGATTTAATTAGATCATGAAAATTATTTTGATTTGCATCCTAGAGTTAGAATTGCTGGTATAGTTTTTCCTTTTGTATTTTATGTATTTTTCTGCCATCATATGAAGAAAAATGCACTGTAAATCAGAATTATAATAGTCTTTTTTTTTCCTGAATCATGGTTTTCTGCTGCATTAAAATGTTTGCAGTGCTAATGTCCAGGACTGGTTGTTTTCCCAAAACATTCTCACATCCCTTGAAAGATTAAGCAGTTACGTGAATGCACAGAAAAGATTAAAAATTTGCAAATTGCAGGACTGGAATCTGAGTGATTTTAAGAGAAATATAGCTGAGAGCAAGACAGTAAAAGAAGGGTCGCAGTACTAATTTTATCCTCTGCCTGTGAATGTATGTTGCATAGAGTTGCTTAAGAAATATTTGCAGAATTCTTTTTTCTCCTCTGTGAAATATCTTGGTATTTCCTGAATTACTAATGACATTGAAAGGCAGAGTAACATCACAACTTGTTTTCAGTGTGCATTGTAGTGCCTGGAATGTTATATTCCAAGGTATTTTTAAAAGCGAGGATTAAGCAAGACTACTATGTGAGAAGTCAGGATAATGCTTTATAAAAGGGTAAATTGACATTTGTGCTTGAGTTCTTTTTGGACCCGTAGTAGCTTCAATACAGAAATATATTTGTTTCTCCTATGCATTTCTTCTGTCGCTCCTTAAGTGGTTGAAATGTTGCATACAACCTTGCTTTTGAATCGCCTAAACTCTGACATCAGTCCACTCTAATGTCATATGAGGATATTGTGGCTTTAAAAAAAGTATTGAAGTTCATTTAATAAAAAAAGTTTGCAGACTTGTCATATAGTTAAGACTTCTTTGTGTACCTAATTAAAACACACTTGGATTTTATTATGTTATTGGCAAGAAGAATAAACATAGCATGATTTGTTCTGCCCTTTCAGAATTACGTTTTTTGATGTGGGTATAGATTTCTTTACAGTGAGCCTCCCTTTTGGAAACAACTTTACAGTGGCCTTGGCTCACGAGTGTTCTCATTTCTGTCACCTGATAAGGAGGACTTAGTACATGGTCTGTAAATCCAACAGTGCATGAAAAGTAATAATTGTGAAAGGTGCTAAAATGAATTCAACAGTTTATGCAGATGTTAGTTAATGTGAATGAAATGTGTACTAATTATGGGCAAGTCTTTCACCTGGCTTCAGAAGACAAAGCCACAGCTGGAAAATGTGTTGCTTCTTTTTAGAGACGTGATTATATTTCAAAGGCTTTCTTTCTTCCTGCCCTTTCATAAGGTTGAAGATACAAGGACAGATCTACAGTATCATTTGGTCATGAAGAAAACATAATAACACAAATCTAGTGAAAATATAAATGCAGTTCTTGAGTGCATAGTTTCACAAAAATTTCTTTAGCGGTAGTGATTGTTTAAACTTTCTCGAGCTGCTCAGTCCTGCTGTCAGTAGTGCCACTGCAGGTGGCATATTGCAGCAGTGTTGGCAACTATTGTGAACTGGTGCCTTTCCTGGGTTAAAGCTAATACTGTAAATGATTGATTCACTGATCCTGTTCTCCCTGTAACAGGGAGACAGTTCTGCTAGAGGTGTGACAGAGCTGAGTGCTGTAGCTGGAAGGAAAGGTGAGATGTTTAAGCTAGTATATCTGATTTTAAAAAACAAAAAAGGTGGTGAAACTATGGGTTAAGCCCTTGTGACAGTGATTTTACTGCACATTTGTGGTGGAAAAAGAAAGAAGGAGTTTTTGCTGGTGAGAGGCAAACCACAACAATGAGATGAATACAGCAATTGGAATAGCAGATAGGGAGGAGAAAGGTGTGAATATGCAGAGCCTTAAAGCTGAAGCCAAACTGCAAATTTAGTGTGTGGAGAGGCAGGAAGTAGGTTAAAAGTAAGAGTGATTTAGTCCGAATCTGCAGGGGGTTGCAATAAGATATAAGCCTAGGACGGAGGAAAAATCACTGTAATAACAGTATGTTTGTAATTCATCACCACGTATTGGTATGAGCTTTAGCTAGTGGAGTCTTTTGTGAGATAATCACCTTTTATTAAAAAAAAAACAACAACAAAACAACAAAAGAAGTCATGTATCTCCATACTGTTAACCAAGTGATTCTTGAATGTGAAAAAATCAGAAGAGAAAAAGAAACCATAGTAACAGGACTAGAATTTAGCATTATCCAGACCTGGTCCAAAGTAATTATTCCCTAAGAGTAGTGACTTCCTTCTGTTTTCTTGGGAAGGACCTTGATGTCAGAATAAGTGCTCTCTGCAGGGTGTCTCACACTTGGGCATTAGAATCCCTTGGTGAAACACAGATTTCTTTCAGGATTTTGTACCTAGTTCTCATGTGGGGTACCTACATTCCCAAAGCACAGGCCTTGCATGTGCAGTGAGTTGGACTCATGGCCGTCTTACCCCGGAGTGGGCATGAGAAAGCCACTTGCTACACAGGTGCAGCTCAACTGCATGGTGGATGTGCTTTAGGTCTGACATGCAGTATATCTGCATATGTCTCACAGCTGCTTTCCGGGTAACTGAAAAAATATTTGGCTGCATATGAAGTATGAAATAAATTATATCTGTTAGGCTTTTAATACAGAACATATAATTTAAATATATAATAATGAAAATCCTGTTTTATACAGGATATCCAACAGCTTTCAGCTGTTAAATCTTGGAGAGACTGGTTCAAACTTGGGGGGAAAAGTATGAAATATATGGGCTTATGCCTTAACATAACATAAGCTATAGCACCTCTTTTAAAAATCTACAGCTGCTTAAGGAAAGGGCTCAAGGGTGCTTTTTTTTTTCCCCAGGTATTTTTGGCAGATGATTGAACATGAATGGAGATTTCCTTTAGAAGGAAAGGTACATGAGGCAGTTGCACAGCATACTAAAAATGGCTGTCAAAGAGAAACTTTCATAATGCATGAGATATTCAGTGTGTATTACAAACAAAATCAGCTTTTTAATCTGCAGACAATGAGTGACCATTGTGATTCAGAACAATGTCAACCAAAAGTTTTCAAAGATACTGTTCAGAAGGACAAGTGTCTGGCCACAGAGCCTTTTAAGCTTATGGGCAAATCAGCTACCTGCTGGGCATAAGCACATTCTCCAGTCTTTCCAAAATCACGAACCTTCTAAGTTCATTAATTTTACAGTCCAGCCTACTTTTGAAAAACCGGGAACTGCCTTTATAGACATTTATTGTTGGATTCTGTATCAGTTGGCTATCTTATCTTCTGGTGTTTAAGCAGTTACTGATACTTTGGCAGATCCAGGATAAAGGGGAAAAAGTGGAAAAAAAAACCTTAAAAAGAAAGACGCTGAATTACAATATTTCATGTCTTTTTGTAGAAATTAGGGTTGTCAGCCAATGACTTGGAAGTCCAGGACCAAGCTACAAGCCCTTAATGCAACTCCTTTCCCCTGTTTATTTATATTTTTTTTTTTTAGTTATTATTATCCTGGGAAAATATGACATCCCCCTTTCTTTTTGTGTATCAGTTCAAAATGTGATTTTTAAAGGCCCATCTTTTGTCCATCAGGTACTATTGCCTCTCTGCCAGTGATGATTCGCCCCCTATAGGGGTACATATCAAACCCCCTGAGTCTGTCGTACAGACAAATATCTTCCGTACTGGTATTTGTTTAATTTTGAGGCTTTCAGTATATACTAAGCAATATAGTCCCTTACAACACTGTGGTGCCTGATGTGCACGTGTCCTGGAGATTCTGTACAGTGGGCAGAATTCTTTGAAAGAACTCTCAATATATTAGGTTGCGCTTCTAACACTGTTGTCTTTTAATTCCTTTGACTGAATTCGTGCTTTCCATCTTTCCTTTGGTTTCTCTCTTTAGCCTTTCCTTTTTTCCTGCCTCACAGCCCTGTTTTCCCTTAGCATCTCCAAGGCACTGAAAAGGACAAATACTAGCTAATCTAATCTCTCCTCCCTCTCTTCTGCTTTAACAAAGCTTTTGGCTTCCCCGTCTCTCTTCTTTGTTTTCTTTACCTTTCTTTCCCTCCCCCTCCAAAAAATTCACCACTCCTCTGTAAAAGAATTGGTCGAGCTGCAGTAGAACATGCAATCAATCACTGTGATTTATCAGACGAAATCATGTGAATTTTCCAGATGTACCTGTGTGTTGTTATACCAGACTTGTACTTCCTGTTGCAAAATATGTGTATGGAAAAAAAAATAAAGATATTTCAAGATTTCCCTTTATGATTTCTGACAGAATTCTTTTGTGTAATTAGTAGAGTAGTCTAGTGTCTGAATACGAATGCTATATTCTGTCTGATACCCTTTCTAGGTTTTAGTTCTTGCTAATGATTGAAGGTATGTAATTTTTTCTTGTGCATTTGGGCCACCATTTCCTTGAATCAAGAGGGCAGGACCTTAGGCCTTTGCTAAGGCTGCTTCTGCTTCTCTCTCGCTGCTTCTCCCTGATAGGTCCTGTGTCACTTTGGCAGTGTTCCCAGTCACCATCAGCATTGCTGCATTCCCGGAGTCGCGTCTTGGTTAGCACAAAGCATTGACAAATTCAGGGTATTTAGTTTTGCTCCCTTGCTGTACTTCATAAGGATTAGGAGTTGGTTTTTTTTTTTTAATAGAATAATATCTGAGTAGAGCAGTCAAACAATGAGAATAAATGTTAAAGACTGGCAATCCTCACATTTGCTGCATGGAGGAATCAAAATTTGGATGTTTGGGTGTTGGGGGGTGATATCTCTGAATGACGTAAATCTTTAGGTATGCAGTTAAAAAGAAACATATCTTGAATGGTTTGAACTGTTAAAACTGATACAAATATGCACTTGAATGTCATGCATTTCCAGTGTGTTCTTGCTGCTGTGGTGGGCTGTACGATTCCCTTTATAGCAGCACTCTCTCTAGTTTCTGCTACATTCCTAAAACAGCACAAACTGCCAGTGTAATCCATGAGCCTTCCTGCTCCCTGCCCTGAAAAACGTTGCCAAAGCTAAAAACGGAAAATGCTTCCAGCAGGGACTCCAGAATTACTTATGAGATGAGAATTTATACTCTGGGCTGTTAATCCGCTGTTGCAGCCTAAAACGCAAGAACACAAAAAATGTAAGCAGAGTGCTAGGCTGGTTTGCCAGTTTTCCTGTGACAATGGTATCTCAAGACATAATCTGAATGCAGGATGGGACAATGCAGAGTAGGATTATTAATTTTACTGAGCTACATAGTTATAACTCATGTCAGCTCTCAGGCAAAGAGGGCTGTGTGGTAAAGTAGTTATATCATGAAAGGTGCTGGTGGGAGCTAAGGGAGGGCATTGGTTTTGTTTGTGGTGATTGTTTCTGGGATCATTAGCACTGGAGTAAAGATAGAGTGAAGTGCATATTCTGTTTGCAACTGGCCTTGATTTATGGGAGAGGGTTTTCTTTAGTCGGTTTTGCACAATTCTAGATCTTGCATGCTGTATTGGAAGAATGTTTATTGTGCTTTGGTTATTTTAGCTCATTATTTAATAATTATTGTTTTAATATTAAACCTCTCCCTGTGGTATTCCACTTGTTTTTTGGTTTTGTTTATATTTTTTTAAAATAAATAATCCCTTTCATAATATGTAACAAGCTTCAGAATCACCATTTAATCTGTGGTTTCCATTGGAATTTGTTGATGGCTATAGAATGATAGTGCTGAGCTACATAATACAGGTGCAAAGTTTGAACAAAAATGTAAAGGCTTGTTGGGGCCGTTCTAAAGATTTGACCTTTTAAATCTTCATCTGGAGTTAAGACTTGCTTCCTTCCTGGCACAGTGAGAAATCCTCCCGCTTTCACTGCATTAGGGGAGAGAACTGAATCACATTTTTTAATCAAATGCTCGCAAATTGGCCCAAGATCAAACTGGTTGCTTACATGCCGTTTTCTCATTTTGTTTCAGTTGCAGAATTTCGGTAAAAGACAAAAGGTAAAGCAAAAACATGTGAGAAGCCCTATTAATGTTTTTGTGAAAGCAGACAGACAGCTCGCCACGGAGAGAAACCTACGGCTTTTTAGGGCCTGCATCTTAAAAAGTACCAAGTCCTACAGGGTTAATGGACAGGAAACTGCAGCTGCAGCCGACTAATACGGAAGTCAGATTTTTGTGTAACAGACAGCCTGGGCAGGAGAAAGGTGGGGGCCGGAGGTGGGGGGGGGAAGGAATTTGAGAGTACAGTATCTGGGGTGATACTGGTATTTTTGGTTATGCTCTGCAGCGTTTTTATAAACAGGGAGGGCGCGCACTGAATGGCAGCGACCCTCTGTGACAATGCAAATTCAATGGTGTAATAGTTTTTGTGGAAAGGAGACATGAAATTTTTCCTATTTAAGGCTCGGCTTATCACAGTGTGTATAGAAATCACACTCTCGGTATATGGTTGCTACGGTAGGTGTTCATATATTTAAATTCTGGAATAGGAGAATTCTCTCTGAATTTTCAGTTGTTAATTTCAGTCCCTCCTGTGCATGTTCACTTTCGGTGTGTTTTGCTCTCTTGCCGTGGCCTTGCTTTCTCCCTGTACCACGTTGCAGAGCCCCAGCAAAGTGAATTTAGCGTTTTGTTTATGAAGAATAGCTTTTGTGACCTGGGTGAACTCTTCCTCCTTCAGGTTTAAAGTATCCAAATGCCTTCAGCAGTGGCATGTTGAGACACATTTGCTCAGGCAGGCGGTTCGCGATCACTTCCCTGTGCTTGAAAATCTATGTATTTTATACGGGGAGTGCACATTTGGGGTTTCTTTTCAAGTTTCTTTTGCTGAAACGGGCCTAGCTTAGCCTGTCTTCTCTATGCACAGGATGGCTCCTGCTTGCCAGAGCTGCACAAAGATAATCGCTCAGGAAGTGTTTCAGCCAATCCCCTGAAGCTTTACATTCAGATTTACCGGAGTAGCCAATCCGGGATTAGCTTTTATTAGGAAGACAGATCATCAAGCTGAAGTGCCAAGCCCTTTCTGCCTGAGTACTGAGAGCCTGTCCTCCATGTTTTATAAGTATTGACATAACACTGTGTTAACAATGCATCCACAGAGGTAAGCCTTACTTTTTACATTTTTTTTTCTCTAAGACCTATGAGTTGTGGGTTGAGAGTGTGATTCTCTGTGATTTGTTGTGCAAAACTCACACCACAGCACTTTATTAAGTTGGAACTGTTTAAATTTGCTTTCTTGGGTCACATGGTTAGTAGCCATTAGCCACAGCTTTATTTTGCAGACTGGCAAAACCTTGGCATACCTACTTCTTCACAGGAGGATGGTGTTTTTAGAGTTTATCAAGATCCTGGTATTCCAAAGAAGCTTTCTCTCTCTGAGCAGTTTGCCAGCACTATTGTCTGTTGTGTCACATGCCTGCTGAAGAGAAAATGGAAGCTAGGGAGCAGATGCATTTAACTGCCCTACAGGGAGTCAAGCAGGGATAATGGCAGACAGAAGAACAGGCAAGTTTACCTTTCTAAACAGTGAATGGAATAGCTAAGATAAGTTATCTCTCAGAAAATATGGGATTTTTAAAAACCTAGACATCAGCAAAAAGTGCTAATGGCAGATTGTAGATATTGGGCCTAGGTGGTGGTGTGCTGTTGCATCATGTTTTTTATGCAGTTTATCTTAACTTAAAATGATTATTGAACCTTTTTTCTTGCAGGAGTAATTAATCCAACGTGTTTCTCTTTCTGAGGGACAATGTATGGTTAATATTTTGTTCCTTTAAAGGGGAGTTTTTGTGCTGCAGATTTTGGAAATGGGTTGCTGCTCAATAAAATGCAGCAGTACATCTGTTTACAAATCTGATTCTTTATGGAAAATGTTTTTGAACTGTTAGATTTCTTGTTTTACATAGTTCAAATAAACTAATGTACCTTTTATCTGTGCCTTTTTGTTTTACACTGTATCAGCCACAGTTCTGTGTTGTGGAGTCCAGAGGATATAAAATCATGTGTGGTTCATGACAGTAGTACATGTTGTTCGTTCCTGGGTTTTTTCCCTTTTTTTTTTTTTTTTAACTTTTGGTTTAATGCTGCGTAATTATTTCAAGAAATTCCTTTTTGATCAATTCCCAAATCTGCCAGCCTGTTGTATCTTCTTAACTGGAAAAATGAGATGGGTGCTTGAACAGTTGGTAAGTAAGCAGCATGCTACTCTCTGAACATTTTTAATAGTTTTCCAAACATTTTGTTTTTACTAGGTCAGTTAGTCCAGTAGATGAAGTAGTGTTAGTGGTTAGTTATATAAAAAATCAGATTTGCTTGGCGTCCATTTTAAGGGACTTGTACATGTAAACGGTTCCAATTTGAATGCACTATATTTTTGATAATTTGCCTCTAAAGTTTGAACCTTATACTTCCTGTTTACCTCTGGCCAGTGAAAAATATCCTACTTGCTGTTTGTTCATAGATCATTAATTACCATGCTTGTAGGGTAAAGCGTGTTTTCGTTGTTCCTTAGGCTTTTGAGGTGTGATGAAAGTGCTAGTACTCAGCAATGAAGTGACCTTATGAAGTAAAGTAAATAATGCTTAATGAGCATATGTTTCTGATACTATGCAAAGTATAATCTCAGACCGACTTGCTTGATTTATACCCAATTTAGAACATTTTGTGCTCTTTAAGATTTTAATTGTAGTGCTTGTATGCGTGTTTTAACAAGCTGTTTTTCAGTGATCACCAGTATCGTTACAAAAGCAGAGGAAGGATGCTCTTTCGTGCTTTTAATATAGTTTTTGCACTTGTTTTAACAGTCCATACACATTCATGATTTTAGGAAAGAACGTAGAGCTAAGCTGGTTTTGCAAATGACTGCACCGAGGCACAGTTACATGCTAACTTTTATAGAAGGTTGCCATGTATTTTATAACATTCTGTAACGTAGCAATTTACCTGTGGTTACTTGTTTGCCAGTATGAGTATCTTACTTGGAATATCTCACTTTGCTTAATAGCTTCTCCACCCCCCCCCACCCCACCCC